>CM042835.1:6589260-6719260 GCA_023653725.1 Bungarus multicinctus | reverse complement strand
CATTAGTTGGTGAAATGAAATCTCTAGTATGGTGGAAGTAAAATAGCCTAGCCTTATCTCTGAAAATGCAAATAAGTAACATCCCTTTTTTAAAAATGAATGAATACCAACAAAAGTAGCAATGCATTATTTCTGTGAGTTAGGTTATCAATCTAGTATCGACATGCTTGCTTATTCAGTAGTAAAAAAAATCCTCTCAAAGAAAAAAATTCATAGGGCAACGCTTTCCAACCTGGGCAACTTTTAAAACGGATGGACGTCAACTCCCAAAATTGCCCAGCCAGAAGCAAAGATTGAGAGAAACTGCCACAGGGACAGAAAATTGATTTATTCATTGATTTATTCTGATCCTGGCAATGTTGGATTTAAAAAGCGGTGCTGGATGCTGGGGTAGTTGGAATCCAACATATCCGAAGGTTGCCTGGTTGGAAAAGGATGGTGGACACCATAGTTTTTACATCAGCTGGTGTCGTTGCTTTAAAACCTGACCCGTCCCTCCTATTCCAAATTTCCAGATGAAATAGATTTAGCTATAGCTGTGGAGCAGTGCCTCCTAGAAGAATCCAAGTCATTGGTTGCCAGTGGCCTCGGGTGCGCTTTAAAATTTTGGTGTTAACTTTTAAAGCGCTGCATGGCATCGGACCAGGATATTTACAAGACTGCATTCTGCCATTTTCCTCTCACCGTCCAGTGCGCTCCCACAGGGAGGGTCTCCTGCGGGTCCCATCGGCATCTATGTGCCGGCTGGTGACCCCGAGGAATAGGGCCTTCTCTGTGGGGGCGTCTGCCCTCTGGAATGGGTTGCCCCCGGAGTTACGGACAGCCACGGACCTGGGAACCTTCAGGTGTGCCTTGAAAACCTGGCTCTTTGACCAGGCCGGCTTGGGCTGGTTTTAGTTTTGGGGTGTTTTATTATTTTTATTAAATTTTAGCGTTTTAGAGAAGGGTTTTAAATTGTTTACAGCCAGGGTTTGGGTTTAATTTAGTTTTATTTGTCCACATATTTATTGTTTTAACTGTACGGCTGTGCACCGCTCCGAGTCCTTTGGGAGAGGAGCGGTATATAAATAAATATTTATTATTATTATAGTTTGGGGACCCTAGATTTCACATTCTTGCAAATAGTCAAGAATGCCTTTAAAATTGTTATAGGGCAACACTCTAAAATGTGGTTTGTTTTATTCAGGTTTAGTATATTGGGTGAACCAGTTGTCCCATCAGTAAATCATAATTGATAACTTAAAACGGATGCTATGATCTCAAAATGTCCCAATACAGGAGTCATAATGTTTTCAAATTTTAATGTTGAGACCTTTGGGACCTTGCAACCTTTCGTTAATGCTCAAGTCTGAGAGGAGCATCTTATTTAATTGCATGGTGTGGCTACAGTAATAATATTATTTCCTCTCCAAACCTGGTCTGGAAACAAACACACATCTTTTTTTTCAGAAGTCAGTGTTGCATCTCTTTGGATTCAGACACTCTTGGAATTTCTTTAACCCCCATGCTTAAGAAGTGGGTTTGTTTGAATCCCTATGTTAGGTGTCGAGCCATTGCATGGTTGGTTAACAGCATGGTAAAGTTTTATATACCCAGAAGTACTTTTTATATTGAACCTCTTCACCCAGTGCAAAAAGTGACAATTTGAACTGCAGTTCAAATTGGCAGTTACAGAAGGGATCGTGCAGTGGTTACACTGGCCATTTCCAACTGGGAATAACCAGAGCCGCAACCCTAGGACTATCCAGTCATCAGGATGCAAAATAGTGGCCAAAATCTTGAAAACTAAACCCTACAAGGAAGGCTCAGCACCTGCTAGGAGCCTGCTTGCCCCCAGATTCACAATGAACCTCCACCCTCTTATACATGTACAAAAACACCTATTTTGTAAAGCAATTTGAAGAGGTGGTTCTGAATGATTGCAATCTTGGCGTCCAGATGGCTGTTCTCCCCCACTCACCCTCTGTGCCAAGCTGCACTGAAAATTTAGATGACCAGGACTTGGTCCCAGTGCAAATGGGGTCATTCGTTCTGGACAAAATGTGAAGTGGCTTTTAGATTTTAGATAAGGAAGCATTCCTCTTTTCTCTGGCTTTCATATTTTATATTCCCTGAATTAAAATGCAATACCTTGGCTCCCTTCCTTGCCAAGCACAAGAGACATTTCAGAAAATGAAGTTGGTTGTGCTCCTTTTGGCGAGGGGCGTACAGCCACCTGGCACACAAAGGGACCTCTTGAGGCCATCAGCAGACAAGGAAATCAGCTGTGAAGAGAGCCGAGGGGGGCTGCCCAGGTTTTAAGTGCCTCTCAAGCCAATCCTATTTACTCCCTCCCTCCCTCCCCCTTATGTAACTGGTCCAGTATATATTCCCCAGCTTCCACCTCAGAAGCTACGAATATGCAGATTACAAGATTCAACATCATGGCATCTTTGTCCAGCCTCAGTTTCCTTCTGGCCACACTCCTAACTCAAGGTAAGTTTGCTTTGAGCTAGTTATGGGTACTGCAGTCTTTCTGCTTTACAACTAGAGTAAAGGCAAGGTGGACGCATCCATTCTTGGAGGTGTGCTTTTATCCTTGAATATTTTTACCTTGCTCTAGAAGCCATAGCTTAGAAGAGGGGATCAATTTATTTGCCAAAGCACCAGAAGGCAAGACAAGAAACAATGGATGGAAACTAGTCAAAGAGAGGAGCAACCTAGAAGTAAGAGAAATTTCCTGACAGTTGGAACAATTAACTAGTGCAATAGCTTGCCTTCAGAAGTTATGGGTTCTTCATCACTGTAGACTTTTAAGAAGAGACTGGATACTTGTCTAGAATGGTATAGATGATCCTGTTTGGTCGGGGGATTGGATTAGAAGACCTCCAAGGTCCCTTCCAATTCTGTTACTCTGTTATTCTGAGTGTAGATTCAAGAGAGGCTACCAAAGACAGACAACCTCATTTGATGAAGGGCAGGAACTCTAATTGGATTTCTTCTCATTCTGATGAAACTGTGATCTACGGTTTCTTCACACCGGCTGAGGACCTCTCAAACTCATCTCAGGAGTCTCCAAAATCAACATTATTTACTAAATAGGGAAGATATTTAAAACAATATCGCTCATTTCTTCTCTTTTTTTGTTTAAAAATATCTTTTTTTCATGAAAAAATATTTATTTAAGATCTCATGGGTTTAATATTGCTGCTCTTACATGATTCAATAAATGTTCTAAAAATGCATCCACTTTCATATGGTAAATATCAATAAAGATAAAACCCATGCAAACAAAAGCTCTTTGATGGTTCTTCATCATTTTTAAAACATGGAGGCGGGAATCCGAAGAACACAAGGTTTTTAAAACACCACTCTGTGCCATGAGACGTATTCAGTGAAAACTAGTGTCTCCATCATAGGTTATTGAATAAGCCATATTTCATCTCTGTTGTTTTTTCTAGGTTCCTGTTTAATTTGTGTGACCTGTAGAGCTCCAGGTACAGACTGCACTGGCATGAGTCGCACCTGTGAAGAGACTGAAGATACCTGCTTTTCCTCTGTAGGAATAAATTCCTTGAGTGAGTAAAAGTTCTCAAGACTTGCTTTGAACCAGCAGAGGGAGTTAAGAGATCTAAGTTCCCAGAAGAGTAGATAGGACAACTTTTTTTCAACTGGGCAACCTTATCACTAAAAATGTTGGAGAAGGTCTTCCCAATATGTTGATTTATTGATACACTAGCTGATAACCCGGCTGTTGCCTGAGTATTTATTTATCCCAATCCTGTATTAGACAAGAATGGCAGATGTCAAGTGGCAACGTCAGTGCAGCATGGGCTGCCCTCCCTCCTTCCATTAACTTCTCTGCAATTCTTGAAGAGGCGATTGCAAGGGCAACTTCTCCCTGACCCCTGATTGTGATCTGTGTGATGTAGGTCCTGTCGGGATCTTGTAGCGATGCAGGCAGGTCCCCTTACAAACACCCCCTTGTGGAGTACTGTGAATCCGTTACCATGGCAACTCCACTGGGCTATAGGCTGTATCTTCACAGATCACACACACACACACACCGTGGGGTGTTAGGGGTATCTTAAGGGGGGGGTTGGGGAGGGGTTGGACTAGATGACCTACAAGGTCCCTTCCAACTCTGATTATCTGTTACCCGAGAGTAAGTCATCTGTGTACCAAGTTTGGTTGAAATTGCTTCATGCATTCCATGCGTTTTTATATATATAAGAAGAAGATAGATAGAAGATATAGATGTCTATTTACTCATATAGTATAGACATTAGAAAACATTATAAACTTTTTTAAACATTGCAAAATATACTGCCCACCCTTTGAATTATAATATCCTATGAAGATCCTGTTGGGCTGTTTGGCCTTCCATAAGGTTGCCGACCTGAAGATGAAACCTGAAGATGAAACTCAAATACTTTGGGGGCCACCTAATGAGAAGGAAGAACTCACTAGAAAAGAACCTAATGCTGGGAAAGATTGAGGGCAATGAAAGAAGGGGAGAAGGCAGAGAATGAAGTGGCCGGATGGAGTGACTGAAGCAGTAGGCATGAGCTTAAATGGATTCCAGAAAAAGGTAGAGGACAGGAAGGCCTGGAGGAACATTGTCCATGGGGTCGAGATAGGTCGGACATGACTTTGCAACTAACAACAACAACATTAAGGTTTCTGACACCTGGTTCTGTCACCAAACTTTGGGGATGGTCAGGACACGGTGGCTCAGTGGCAAAGATGCTGAGCTTGTCGATCAGTCCCAGCTTCGAAAGCATATAAAACTCCAAATAATAAAATAGGGCCCACTTTGGTGGGAAGGGAACACTGTATATACATATATATACAGTATATATATATATATATACAGTATATATATATATATATATATATATATATATATATATATATATATGTGTGTTAGGTTTTGAGCTGATAAATAATTAAACAAGGGAGACTAGGATAGATCTATTTCGAGCTACTTAGCTCTCGTCAGCTAGCCATACCCTTACTGGGATTCGAACCAGGAAAGTATTATATGTATATGGACCTTGGTTCTTTGGGTTTTCTCCCGCGTAGAATTGGAAGTATCTAGGCGACGTTTCGATGAAGTCTCATTCATCATCTTCAGGCTTGGGTCTTCGGCCTTGTGCTTCTCGGAGTAATGTGAGCTTGCAGCTGCTTCTAAATGTATATAAATGTATATATATACATTTATATAAAAACAGAAAGACCCTTGCCCTTACACACACACACACACACACACACACATACACACACACAAATATTGTTAGCCATTCAGAGATATTAACATGAGATGGGCAGTTCTGCTGGTCTAATGACCAAATAAAGATTGATCGATTGATCGATTGACTGAGGTGGGAGGCCATTTCTGTCGAATATGTCAATATTCCCCAAAATAGGTTTTTTTTAAAGGATTGGAATAAATAAATAACAATAGATATCCTATTATTTTCTTCCCGTACCCTAATGGATAGTCTTGCACATCCCCTTGTGTTTCATGCCCTCAATCTGTGATGATCAGTATAGGAAGTATTATAATGGCATAGAATATCTGCATTACAGAGGTGAGGTGGGATAGAAATCAATATATACCTATGTAAGGGGTGTATGTATATGCCTAAATATTCAAATTAAGCATATTATTATGTTATTGTGCACCACCCATATATCTTCCTTCAAAATCGATCATCGCTAGATTTCCTTTTTGAATCTAGAAAAGGAGAAAAGTGTCTCCAGTTTCCGAATACTGTACTGAGCTCTGAAGGATCAAAAAAGCAGTGGGGCTACTACAACCCCTTTCTTCAATGTGGGCTTTCCAGATACAGTGAGGAACAATTTCTATTACTCCCCATCATGACGGTGGGAGAAATAATAAGCAACTGGCAGAGTTCCTTGCTCCCATCCTTCTTTTCCAACTTAATTTATTTATTTATTTATTTATTTATTTATTCGTACTTCTATACCGCTCCCTCTCCCAAAAAGGGACTCGAGGCGGTGTACATTCAACAAACAAGGTAATACAGATAACAGAAGTGAAATCAGGTAAATAATCTAAGATGGCTAAGAATCGCCCATTAATGCCACCGTCTAGATGTCTACGGAGATTCTCAGTCCTCCAGGTTATGGTTGTCCCCAAAATGCCTTTTTTTTTTTCCTTCAAGAGGCAACTGGGCTTTCTGTTTTTTTCTTTGAAGACATTTTGCTTCTCATCCAAGAAGCTTCTTCAGATCTGATTGGATTGGTGTGGAATGGAAGGATTTCAGTCAGAGCTGAAGAAGCTTCTTGGATGAGAAGCGAAACATTTTCAAAGAAAAGCCAGAAAGTCCAGTTGACTCTTGAAAGAAAGAAAGAAAGAAAGAAAGAAAGAAAGAAGGGAGGGAGGGAGGGAGGGAGGGAGAGAGAGAGAGAGAGAGAGAGAGAGAGAGAGAGAGAAAGAAAGAAAGAAAGAAAGAAAGAAAGAAAGAAAGAAAGAAAGAAAGAAAGAAAGAAAGAAAGAAAGAAAGAAAGAAAGAAAGAAAGAAAGAAAGAAAGAAAAAAGCAACTTTGGGTGTCACCGTCCAGGTTAGCTTGCAGTGGAAGTTATTTACTTGATGGTGCTTTCAGTTATTTTACCAAAGAAATTTTCAGCAAGGTGTTACCTAATTTAACCAAACCTCTTTTATCTGCGTTTTCTTCACCAGTGTCTAATAAAACAACCGAGACTGTCAAATTCTGTTCTGATCGCACAGAGTGCCAGGCTGGATCTGTCAGTGTCACCATCAACTCTGACAACCATTTCTGGCTCATCATCAACTGTTGCCAAGGAGACCTGTGCAACAACAAAAAGTTAGACAGTAAGGAACCATTTCTCTTCTCCCCAACTAAAGTTCCTGAAGTTGGTATCTTTATTCCCCCAAATTTTCACTGGGGTTGCTTACTTCCATGTACTCTTTTCTACCTGATTTGGCACATCCATTTGCAACAGCCATCAGGTCCAACTCTGCTCCAAATTTAAGCCTTTTAAACAATTAATTTAACATGGTTTAAACATCTTTCCAGTCAAAGCTGGCTCGGAGTGGCACAGCAGCCCCCTCATTGTAAACATCAGATTAAAGCAAGCTATGGACATGAGAAATAAAATCATTTCATGCTAGAAATTCATAGAAAAAGTTTAAAGGAAACGAGGAACGCAAATATCCCCTAGGCCAAAATTCAAACTTCATTCCTCATCATTGCTAACCTGCCAACCATAGTTTTCTTAAAATTAAGAGGGAAGATCAAAGATTTGGATCTCCAAGGGGAACATCCCCTTTTCAAACTGAACATCAATTTCGCTGATGAACAGCAAGGTGGCAAGAAATACATGGAGAAGCATTTCGATGCATTTCAAAGGACCTCCCTTTTGATGAATTCCGCTTAGAAATTCCACTTGCAATTTCCAAGATTCTGTAAAAAGTCTGGAGGAATTGTGCAGTTCACAAACGCTTCTGTCTTTTAACCAAAGATATCTTTTGCTACCTGTAATGTTGCAAGTGGAAGCAGACGAGCAGTCATATTCTAGCTGCACTGTTCATTCCAGATAAGAAGTCACAATAAACCCACATCCAGCTCCCAGCTGACAGCCCCTTTTATAGGAAACTGTCAGCCATTAACAATGAGTTTAATATACGTCCGCACTTGCGTGGACGTAACACTACCCTAGATTAATTCACCTCACCTCCAACACTGTCTATTGAAATCTGTATTGTTCCTATTTCCTTGATCTTACCTAGCTGAGTGGCTCATCCCTGCTATCAACTCCCAGAATCCATAGGCATGCTGGCCGGGAAATTCTAGGAGTTGAGCCCATACATGCTCGCTGGGCAGTGGCAGATTAAGGCACAGACAAATCTTGGTGCCCCCCCCCTCCTTTGTACATACTGTACAAATGTAGCTATATTCTCAACTTTGTGGTGCTCTAAGCACCTGCTTAGTCTGCTTAATGATTAATACCCCACTGTGACTGGGGAATTCTGGGAGTGGACCTTCAAGCTGCCTTGGTTGAGAAACACTGTCTGTTATCACCTCTTTCTGGTGTTCCTTCTCCTACATCTGTATGGCATAATCTTTGTAGTGCCCGCTAAGAATACCACCCTCAATGGGCTGACCTGCCCAGTATGCTTTGGCGTTGGCTTGGATCAGTGTGAAGTGGACGGTTCTCTGAACTGCGTAGGAGAAGAAAATAATTGTATAACCACATCTGGAACCATGACTACTGGTAAGTTTCATTTTCATTTTCATGTTGTGGGGTCAACACCCCATGTTGTGGGGTCATACACAGAAGTCAACAAGAAGGTATAGTGTCTTGTGTGAACCCAGCCCGGTTTATGACGAGTATGCAAGATACTATCCCTGTAGGTTCCACAAAACAGCTGAGAGACTGTTCTTCAGAACATGAATAACAGAGTTGGAAGGGACCTTGGAGGCCCTCCAGTCCAACCCCCTGCTCAAGCAGGAAAGAGCTACACCATTTCAGACAAGTGGTTGTCCAGTCTCTTCTTAAAATCCTCCATGTTGGAGTGTCCACAACTTCGGGAGGCAAGTTGTTCCATTGTCCTCACTGTCAGGAAATTTCTCCTTAGTTCTAGGATGCTTCTCTCCTTGATTAGTTTCCACCTGTTGCCTCATGTCCTGCCTTCAGGTGGTCTGGAGAATAGCTTGACCCCCTCTTCTTTGGGGCAGACCTTCAAATACTGGAAGCTGCTATAATGTCATCCCTAGTCCTTCTTTTCATTAAACTAGACATACCCAGTTCCTGCAACCAAACCATTTGGAGTGATAGCCGAGATAGAATTTGAACAGGCAACCTGGCAACTCTCCTTTTGGATGCCACAAGAACCCTTTAACTCAAGGGTCTCCAACCTTGGCAACTTTAAGCTTGGTGGACCAACTCCCAGAATTACCCAGCCAGTAAACCTTAGAGTTCAAGTCCTCCAGGCTTAAAGTTGCCAAGGTTGGAAACCTCTGCTTTAACTGACTGAATTTTTGGTCCCCAGGTGGCATTCCTGTGATGATTGCTTCCAGAGGCTGCAGCTCTGCCTCAGCATGTGCTCTGCCCTTGGATACGGACCTTTACTCTGCGGGAATCACTTTTCGCCTCAAGAAAATTGGGTGCAGCCCAGCCGTGAGAGCCAACAGCACCTAAGGGAGGCCCTTGTGATAAGGGCCTCTGAAGAATCCCCTCAGAAGATTTTCCCCCCTCACTGTCTTGCAGCTTGGGAATGTGGGCCTGATATTATCTCCTTTACTGAATATAATGAATAAACAGCATGAAAAACCAGCACAAATGTATATTGTTTTTTTTTTTTATATCTCACCTTTAGTATTTTTCTAAAAAACCCTCAAGGCATACCTAATACACCTTCCTCCTCTTAAGAAAGGATTCTCATTCCCCTGACTATAAAAGGGAAGAGATGGGGACTGTATTCATATATTTATTTATTTGCCTTTATTTATAGTATGAAACAGAATAAAGGAAAAAATAATAGAAAAAATAAGAGGAACAATACTACAAACAAATCACCATACACACCACATACATACATACATAATTGTTGTTCTTTTTCTCCCTTTCATGTGAATATATACATATATGAGAAGCCTAGATATATGGCTTATCATAGTTTATAATGTCTATATAAAGCTTCATGTAACAATTTCATAGAATCTATTGCTTCAGTGACTCCATCCAGCCACCATTCTTCGTTGTCCCCTTCTTCTATTGTCCTCAATCTTCCCCAGCATTAGCCTCTTCTCCAGTGAGTCCCACAAAAGTAGCAATGCGTTATTTCTATCAGTCAGGTTATTAATCTAGTATTGACATGCTTGCTTATTCAGTAGTTAAAAAAAAAACCTCTCTGGAAAAAAAATTCATAGAGCAATGCTTCCCCAACCTTGGCAACTTTTGAAATGGATGGATATCAACTCCCAGAATTGCCCAGCCAGCAGCAAAGATTGAGGAAAAACTGCTGCAGGGACAGTAAATTGATTTATTCATTGATTTATTCTGATCCCGGCAATGTTGGATTTAAAAAGCGGTGTTGGATGCTGGGGAAGTTGGAATTCATCATATCCGAAGGTTACCTGGTTGGAAAAGGATGGTGGACACCATAGGTTTTACATCAGCTGGTGTCGGTGTTTTAAAACCTGACCCTTTCCTCCCATTCCAAATTTCCAGATGAAACAGATTTAGCTATAGCTGTGGAGCAGTGCCCCCTAGAAGAATGCAAGTCATAGTTTGGGGATCCTAGATTTCACATTCTTGCAAATAGTCAAGAATGCCTTTAAAATTGTTATAGGGCAACACTCTAAAATATGGTTTGTTTTATTCAGGTTTAGTATATTGGGTGAACCAGTTGTCCCATCAGTAAATCATAATTGATAACTTAAAAAGGATGCTGTGATCTCAAAATGTCCCAATATAGGAGCCATAATGTTTTCGAATTTTAATTAATGTTAAGATCTTTGGGACTTTGCAACCTTTCATTAATGCTCAAGTCTGAGAGGAGCATCCTATTTAATTGCATGGTCTGGCTACAGTAGTAATATTATTTCCTCTCCAAACCTGGTCTGGAAACACACATCTTTTTTTCAGAAGTCAGTGTTGCGTCTCTTCGGATTCAGACACTCTTGGAATTTCTTTAACCACCATGCTTAAGAAGTGGTTTTGTTTGAATCCCTATGTTAGGTGTTGAGCCATTGCATGGTTGGTTAACAGCATGGTAAAGTTTTATATACCCAGAAGTTCTTTCTACATTGGACCTCTTCACTCAGTGCAAAAATTGACAATTTGAAGTGCCTAATGAGCAGTTACAAAAGGGATCCTGCAGTGGTTATACTCAGGGGTGGGATTAAAAAATCCCAACAATCTGGTTCTCTGCCCAATTGCTTGGGTGGGTGTGGCCATGGTTGCCGTGGCCTACAAGAACTTCCCCAGAGTCAGGAGGTTTCCCTCGGGCCTCTGGGAGGGCGAAAACAGCCTACCCCAGACTCCAGAGGTCCTCTGGAAGCCAGAAATAGGCCTGGTTTGGTGAACCAGATATAAATTTAATATCCAGTTTGCCCAAACCGGTCCAAACCATCTGAATCCCACCCCTGGTAATACTGGCCATTTCCAACTGGGAATAACCGTAGCCACAACCCTAGGACTATCCAGTCATCAGGATGCAAAATAGTGGCCAAAATCTTGAAAACTAAACCCTACAAGGAAAGTTCTCTGCACCTGCTAGGAGTCTGCTTGCCCCCAGATTCACAATGAACCTCCACCCTCTTATACATGTACAAAAACACCTATTTTGTTACTCTTGGAAATAAAAGCAATTTGAAGAGGTGGTTCTGAATGATTGCAATCTTGGCGTCCAGATGGCTGTTCTCCCCCACTCACCCTCTGTGCCAAGCTGCACTGAAAATTTAGATGACCAGGACTTGGTCCCAGTGCAAATGGGGTCATTCGTTCTGGACAAAATGTGAAGTGGCTTTTAGATTTTAGATAAGGAAGCATTCCTCTTTTCTCTGGCTTTCATTTTATATTCCCTGAATTGAAACGCAACACCTTGGCTCCCTTCCTTGCCAAGCACAAGAGACATTTCAGAAAATGAAGTTGGTTGTGCTCCTTTTGGCGAAGGGAATATAGCCACCTGGCACACAAAGGGGCCTCTTGAGGCCATCAGCAGACAAGGAAATCAGCTGTGAAGAGAGCCGAGGGGGGATGCCCAGGTTTTAAGTGCCTCTCAAGCCAATCCTGTTTACTCACTCACTCCCCTTTATGTAACTGGTCCAGTATATATTCTCCCTCTCAGAATGATTCCACCTCAGAATCTACGGATCTGCGAATTACAAGATTCAACATCATGGCATCGTTGTCCAGCCTCAGTTTCCTTCTGGCCACACTCCTAACTCAAGGTAAGTTTACTTTGAGCTAGTTATGCAGACTTTCTGCTTTATAGTTAGAGTAAAGGCAAAGTGGATGAATCTATTCTCGGAGATGTATCCTTGTATCCTTGAACATTTTTCTTGCTGTAGAAGCAGAGGTGGTTATTCAGCAGGTTCTAACCAGTTCTAGAGAACCAGTAGTGGAAATTTTGAGTAGTTCGGAGAACCAGCAAATACCACCTTTGACTGCTCTTGCCCTCGTCTGTTCTCTGCCTCCCAATTCCCAGCTGATCCGCTGGGTCTTCTTTGGTTGCCCTGCACAGGAGAACGGAGTTGGAAAGCAGGTTAGTGGGGTGGGGAGGAAATTGAATTTTGCAGTAACCTTCCCCCAGGAGTGTGGTGGGAATGGAGATTTTATAGTATCCTTCCCCTGTCACACCTACCAAGCCATGCCCATCAAACCAAGCCACACCCACCAAACCAAACCACACTCACGGAACCAGTATTACATTTTTTGTATCCCACCACTGTCAAGTAGCTATAGCTTAGAAGAGGGGATCAACCTATTTGCCAAAGCACCAGAAGGCAAGGCAAGAAACTATGGATGGAAACTAATCAAAGAGAGGAGCAACCTAGAAGTAAGAGAAATTTCCTGACAGTTGGAACAATTAACTAGTGCAATGGCTTGCCTTCAGAAGTTATGGGTTCTTCATCACTGGAGGCGTTTAAGAAGAGACTGGATACTTGTCTAAAATGGTATAGATGATCCTGCTTGGTCAGGGGATTGGATTAGAAGTTCTCCAAGGTCCCTTCCAGCTCCGTTACTCTGTTAGTCTGAGTGTGGACTCAAGAGGGGCTACAAAAAACTTCTGTACCGCCACCCCCCACCGCAGGGAGGCGGAGCCATATAGAAGGTTCTGCCCCAGGCGCCTGATGGACCCTGAGCGGTTCCAGAGGGAGCTTGGGCCATTTCCCGAGACTCTGGCTCATAACTCGCCTGGAGACTTGGTGGCCACCTGGGATAGGTTGGCTGCCGAGGCTCTGGACCGAGTTGTGCCTTTGCGACTTCTGATCTGGCACAGATCCCATCCAGCAACGTGGTTTACGGAGGAGCTGAGGGAGATGAAGTGCCGGAAAAGACGTCTGGAGAGTGTTTGGAGGGCTAGCTGCACTGAGTCCGACCGGACACAGGTGAGGTCCTATATTAGGACCTACCTTGTGGCGATAGAGGCGGCGAAGCATTCGCATTTCTCCGCCCTTATTGCGTCGGCAGAAAATCGGCCTGCCACTCTGTTTAGAGTGACCCGCTCCCTGCTTGAGCCGAGAGCATTGGAGGACCTCTTGCAGGGCAGGGCAGAGGAGTTTTCCCGATTTCTGCACAACAAAATCACTCAGATTTGGGGCGGGCTGGACTCCAATTGGGTGGTCCTAGGGGAGGTGTCCGAGGCAAGTCTTGAGACTATTATCTGGGAGGAGTTTGACTCTGTGACCGCTGAGGGTGTGGACAGGTTGCTGGGGGGGGGCTGAATACCACCACATGTTTTTTGGACCCGTGTCCCTCCTGGTTGGTTTCGACCGCCAGGGAGGTGACATGCGGCTGGCTCCAGGGGATTATCAACGCTTCGTTGAGAGAGGGGTCACTCCCTACTGCCCTGAAAATGGCAGTGGTGCGGCCCCTCCTCAAGAAGCCTGCCCTGGACCCGGCTGTTTTAAATAACTATAGTCCAGTCTCCAACCTTCCTTTTCTAGCGAAGGTTGTTGAGAGTGTGGTGGCACGTCAGCTCCCTCAATACCTGGAGGAAACGATTTACCTCGATCCTTTCCAATCAGGCTTCAGGCCTGGGCATAGTACCGAAACAGCATTGGTTGCGTTGGTTGATGATCTCTGGAGGGCCTGTGACAGGGGGTATTCCTCTGTCCTGGTCCTGTTAGATCTCTCAGCGGCTTTTGATACTATTGACCATAGTATCTTATTGCGGCGGTTGGAGGGGTTGGGGGTTGGAGGAACTGTCCTGCGATGGTTCTCCTCCTTTCTCTCCAACTGCTCGCAATTTGTGTTGACGGGGGGGGGGGAGAGGTCCACCTCTAGGCCCCTCATTTGTGGGGTGCCTCAGGGGTCGGTCCTCTCCCCTCTTTTGTTCAACATTTATGTGAAGCTGCTGGGGGAGATCATCCGTGGTTTTGGGGTGCAGTGTCATCTGTATGCGGATAATACCCAGCTTTACATCTCCATCCCAAACCATCCCAACGATGCTGTGGAGGCTATGTCCCGGTGCCTGGAGGCCATGCGGATTTGGATGGGCGGGAACAGGCTCCGGCTCAACCCTTCCAAGACTGAGTGGCTGTGGTTTCCGGTGCCCCGATATAGTCAGCTGACTCCATCGCTGGCTATTGGGGGAGAGATCTTACCCCCCCCCCAGAGAGGGCTCGCAATCTGGGTGTCCTCCTGGATGCACGGCTGTCTTTAGAAGAACATATTACGGCCATCTCCAGGGGGGCTTTTTATCAGGTTCGCCTGATTCACCAGTTGCGGCCCTTTCTGGATCGGGACGTCTTACGTACGGTCACTCATGCCCTTGTCACCTCTCGTCTGGATTACTGTAACGCTCTCTACATGGGGCTCCCTGCGGGGAGCACCCGGAGACTCCAACTGGTACAAAATGCGGCCGCGCGGGTGGTTATGGGGGCGTCACGAAGCTCCCATGTGACGCCTCTCCTGCACGAGCTGCATTGGTTGCCGGTGGTTTTCCAGGTTCGCTTTAAGGTTCTGGTTTTGATCTTTAAAGCGATCCATGGCATTGGACCAGGTTATTTGCAGGACCGCGTTCTACCGGTAATCTCCAACAGACCTGTGCGTTCCCACAGGGAGGCCCTTCTTCGGGTACCGTCGGCTTCTATGTGCCGCCTGGTGGCTCCTAGGAGTAGGGCCTTCTCTGTGGGGGCCCCCGCCCTCTGGAATGGTCTGCCTCCAGAAATACGCAATAACATGGACCTGAGAGCTTTCAGATGTGCATTAAAAACCTGGCTCTTTGAGCAGGCCGGCCTAGGCTGAAATGGAATTTTTAATTTAATATTTGTGTTTTAAATTGGGATTTTAAAATTTGGGTTTTAATAATTTATTGGGGGAGGGTATAATTTTAGACAGCCTAAAATATTTAATTCTTTTTAACGTTTGTACTTGTAATAAAGTTTTATGGTTGGCTGTGCACCGCCCTGAGTCCTTCGGGAGAAGGGCGGTATATAAATATAATAAATAAATAAATAAATAAATAAATAAATAAATAAATAAATGACAGACAACCTCATTTAATGAAGGGCAGGAACTCTAATTGGATTTCCTACGTCTTCTCATTCTGATGAAACTGTGATCTACGGTTTCTTCACACCGACTGAGGACCTCTCAAACTCATCTCAGGAATCTCCAAAATCAACATTATTTACTAAATAGGGAAGATATTGACAAAAATTCAAAACAATGTCACTCATTTCTTCTCTTTTTTTTTGTTTAAAAATATCTTTTCTTCATGAAAAAATATTATTTATTTAAGATCTCATGGACTTAATATTGCTGCTTTTACATGATTCAATAAATATTCTAAAAATGCATCCATTTTCATATGGTAAATATCAATAAAGATAAAACCCATGCAAACAAAAACTCTTTGATGGGTCTTCATCATTTTTAAAACTTGGAGGCGGGAATCCTAAGAACAGAAAGTTTAAGAACCACCACTCTACTCCATGAGATGTATTCAGTGAAAGTTTCCCCATCATAGCTTATTGAATAAGTCACATCTCATCTGTGTTGTTTTCTCCAGGTTCCTGTTTGATCTGTGAGACCTGTCAAAGTCCGGGTAAAGACTGCACTGGCATGAGTCGCACCTGTGGAGAGACTGAAGATACCTGCCTTACCTTTGTAGGAATAAATTCCTTGTGTGAGTAAAAAGATCTCAAGACTTGCTTTGAACCAGCAGAGGGAGTTAAGAGATCTAAGTTCCCAGAAAAGTAAATAGGACACCACTTGGTTACCAAACTTTTTTTCAACTGGGCAACCTTATCACCAAAACGTTGGAGAAGGTCTTCCCAATATGTTGATTTATTGATACATGTCTACTTACTCATATAGTATAGATATTAGGAAACATTATAAACTTTTTAAACATTATAAAATATATCGTCCACCCTTTGGATTATGATATTCTTTGTAGGTCCAGTTGGCCCCAAGGCTGTTTGGCCTTCCATAGGATTTCTGATACCTGGTTCTGTCACCAAACTTTGTATATTTAGGGGGACGCGGTGGCTCAGTGGCTAAGACGCTGAGCTTGTCAATCAGAAAGGTCGGCAGTTCTGCGGTTCGAACCCCTAGCGCTGCGTAATGGAATGAGTTCTCGTTCCTTGTCCCAGCTTCTGACAACCTAGCAGTTCGAAAGCATGTAAAAATGCAAGTAGAAAAATAGGGACCACCTTTGGTGGGAAGGTAACAGCATTCTGTGCACCTTCGGTATTTAGTCATGCCGGCCATATGACCACGGAGTGATCTTCGGATGGTGCTGGCTCTTCGGCTTTGTAACGGAGATGAGCAGCGCCCTTAGAGCCAGAAACAACTAGCATGTATCTGTGAAGGGAACCTTTACCTTTACTTTAGGGGTCAGGAGATTAACATAGCCTTGCATTGGCTATGTTAATTTTTCAGAAATTTTCAGCAAGCTGTTACCTAATTTAACCAAACCTCTCTTACCTGCGTCTTCTTCCCCAGGGTCTGACAAAATCACCGAGACTTCCAAAGTCTGCTCTGTTCAGAGCACCTGCTTGCCTGGACCCATCAGTGTCACCATCAGTTCTGAGATCCGTTTTTGGAGCACCTCCAGCTGTTGCCAAGGAGACCTGTGCAACAACAAAAAGTTAGACCGTAAGGAACGATTTGTCTTCTCCCCAACTAAAGTTCCTGAAGTTGCTATCCGTATTTCCCCAAATTTTCACTGGGGTTGCTTACTTCCATGTACTCTTTTCTATCTGATTTGGCATACCCAGTTGGAGCAGCCATCAGGTCAGAGGTGGTATTCAGCGAGTTCTGACCAGTTCTGGAGAACTGGTAGCGGAAATTTTGAGTAGTTCCGAGAACCAGCCAATACCGCCTCTGACTGGTCCCTCCCCCTTCTATTCTCTGCCTCCCAAGTCCCAACTGATTGGCTAGGCCAGTGGTAGGGAACCTTGGCTCTTTTATCACTTATGGACTTCAACTCCCAGAATCCCTGAGTGAGCCATAAAAGGTTCCCCATCCCTGGCCTACTGGTTTTTCAGTTGTGGGGGAAATCAATTTTTGACTGGAATGGGATTGTTTGATATACAAATGTAGGACATATAAAGAATATATAAAGAATATGTCCTACATTTGTATATTAAACAGTCCCATTCAAGTCAAAAATTGATTTCCCCCACAACTGAAAAACCAGTAGGCCAGGGATGGGGAACCTTTTATGGCTCACTCAGGGATTCTGGGAGTTGAAGTCCATAAGTGATAAAAGAGCCAAGGTTCCCTACCCCTGGGCTAGGCCTTCTTTGGTTGCCCTGCACAGGAGAACGGAGCTGGAAATTAGTTAGTGGGGTGGGGAGGGAATGGGGATTTTACAGTATCCTTCTCCTGGAGTAGGTGGAATGGAGATTTTGTGGTACCCTTCCCCTGCCACGCCCACCAAACCACATCCACCAAGCCACGCCCACCAAGCCACACCCACAGAACTGGTAGTAAAAAAAATTGAATCCCACCACTGTATCAGGTCCAACTCTGCTCCAAATTTAAGCCTTTTAAAAAATTAATTTAACATGGTTTATACATCCTTCCAATCAAAGCTGACTCGGAGTGGCACACCAGTCCCCTCATTGTAAGCACCAGATTAAAACAAGCCATGGACATGAGAAATAAAACCATTTCATGCTAGCAATTCATAGAAAAGGTTTGAAGGAAACCAGGAACGCAAACACTCCATAGGCCACAATTCAAACTTCAATTCCTCAACATTCTTAACGTGCTGGCCATAGTTTTCTTAAAATTAAGAGGGAAGATCCAAGATTTGGATCTCCAAGCGAAACCTCGCCTTAATGGGCTGTTTGCTAAAATAAAGCAAGGTCATGACACACCACTTGAAAGTATATCAGGAAGCCTGTAATTGTGGAGTCTGCTTGACGAGAAGAAAGACTGCTTACTCACAGGTAATATGCACGTGTAAAGCTTGTAACAACTCTGGGTAGTTAGAAAGCTGATAAAAGTAACAGACCTCAGCTAGACGTTAGGAATAGAGACGGCCTGGAGCAAATAGAATGTGCATTAGATAACTCCAGGAGCATTAATTAGCCTAAGCTTAGGAATAGGGACAGCTGACACCAATAGAACAAATTGTTAGATCATTACTAAAATGTTTATTAGATAATATTTCTTATTATTCCACCTTGTCCTGCCTTCTCCTTCAGTGAAAATGTATAAAGCGTTCTTAATCCTTTATTCTTGGTTCTTGGCATTTGGGCCAGAAGACCTTTTCCTAGGAATACTCCAACAAAAATAGCAATAGCAATAGCACTTAGACTTATACACCACTTTATAGTTTATAAACCTCTCTAAGTGGTTTACAGAGTCAGCCTATTGCCCCCAGTAATTTGGATCCTCATTTTACCCACCTCAGAAGGATGGAAGGCTGAGTCAACCTTGAGCCTGGTGAGAATTGAACTGCCAAATTGCAGGCAGCCGGCCGTCAGCAGAAGTAACTTGCAGTACTGCATTCTAACCACTGCGCCACTGTGGCTCTTAAAGCAATCAAAAACCTGCATCTCATGTATGGCATCCATCATTGAATCTGCACCAGGCTCAGACCTGAATTGGGGACAACACCCTTTTCAAACTGAACATCAGTTTCATTGATGAACAGAAAGGTGGCAAGAAACACACTAAGAAGCATTTCAATGCATTTCAAAGGACCTCCCTCTTGATGAACCCACTGTAAAGGAGGTTGAGAAATTCCACTTGCAATTTCCAAGATCCTGTACTTTCCCTAGAGTAGCATTCAGGATATTTTGTGAAAAGTCTGGAGGAACTTCTGCCTTTTAACAAAAGATATGAGTTGTTTTGCTACCCTAGATGAATTTGGCTCTCCTCCGATGCTGTCTTTTGAAATCTGTGTTGTTCCTATTTCCTTGATCTTACCTAGCTGAGTGGCTCATTCCTGCTATCAGTGTTTCTCCACCTTGACAACTTGAAGAACTGTGGACTAACTCCCAGAATCCATAGGCATGCTGGCCAGGAAATTCTAGGAGTTGAAGCCCATACATTCTGTCTGGGGAATTTTGGGAGTTGAAATCCACACATCTTCAAGCTGTCAAGGTAGAGAAACATTGTCTGGTATCACCTCTTTCTGGAGTTCCTTCTCCTATATCTCCCTGAATCATCATCCTCTAAAGAACCTTTCCATCACCTCTTTGGGGGATTTTCAATAGATTCTTAGAAAGCAAACAAGGAGCAATGCCTTTTCTTATCTACTTTCCCAGTTCTCTTAGGTTCCTGGCAGCTTCCTAGATGGTTATGTTAAGGCTTCTTTCTCTTGCCCCTTCTCATATTTTTTCCAAATCAAAGGTTGTTGGAACACCTAGGAAACCATCTTGCAAGATTGTCTGGCTGCAGGTGATTAAGACACTGCAGTCTTCAAGGCAGTGATGGATTAAGGCTCACTGGTGCTTTAAGCACTGACAAATCTTGGTGACATACTGTACAAACGAAGCCATATTCTCAACTTTGTGGTGCCCCCTTTGGGCCTGGTGCTTCAATGGAATAATGACCTCAGCTACAGTTCCTTCTCTTTGTGTCAAACCTTGCCTGGTTCCCACAAACAATAAAACTGTAATTGACAGTTGTACCATCAGATGAAATTGAAGAAAACCGCTAGCTGTCTTTGAAACAGCCTGGAATAAAACCGTGTCCCCCACCTGACCCCACTGCAATTGCCAGATCTGATTGGAAGTAGTAACTCATTGAGAATTCCAGTAGCACAATGGACTTTCCCTGGATTTCTATGAGAGCTGTTTCTTGTAGCAGGTTTGATCATAAATATGCCCAGTGCAGTAAACCTGTGACCGCGAATGCTTTATTTATATGTGATGGTGTATAATTAAAGGCTGCTGAACTAAGCTTTCTGTATGGCATAATCTTTTGTAGTCCCCCCTGAGAATACCACCCTCAATGGGTTGACCTGCCCAGCTTGCTTTGACCTTGCCTCGGATCAGTGCGAAACGGTCGAGAC
The DNA here is from genome assembly GCA_023653725.1 of Bungarus multicinctus. Taxonomy (NCBI): domain Eukaryota; kingdom Metazoa; phylum Chordata; class Lepidosauria; order Squamata; family Elapidae; genus Bungarus; species Bungarus multicinctus. Next base: position 6,699,077 of record CM042835.1, on the reverse strand, counting down.
TCTGAACTGCGTAGGAGAAGACAATCATTGTATAACCGCATCCGGGACCATATCTGCTAGTAAGTTGCATTTGCATTTCATGTTGTGGGGTCACCACTGGGTCATACATGTAGAATTCAACTAGAGCAGTGGTGGGATTCTACCACTTTTCCTACCGGTTTGGTGACTGCGCACCTAACGCACGCATGCGTGCAGCTTTCCACACACCAGCTGAGGCTCTGCCGCACCAGTCAGCTGAGAGGATTTATTATTTAACTTTTATTATTTAACTTTTATACCGATCCCTCTCCCAAATAGGGACTCGGGGCGGGGAATAGCCATAATAAAACCATACAGTCCATAAAAAATTAAAATAAAATTAAAAATTATTAAATTAGTGGCTGAATTTGAGAATAAAAACCAATAAAAACCAATAAAAGGATAAAGAACAGAAAAGTGCAGGGGCAAGTGGGAGGGTCGATTGTGGGCTTTTCTCTTCTTTTTCCTCTTAGCTGATCATCGGAGCTTTTTTTTTTTTACACTACCAGTTGGGCCAAACCAGTAGCAATTTTTGCTACCAGTTCAGTTGAACCGGACTGAACCGGTAGCGTTTCACTACTGAACAAGAAGGTATAGTATAGTGGTGGCTAACCTTTTGGGGCTGCTGTGCCAAAATTGTGTGCACGCTGGTGCTCACGCACTCACATGCCAGCACCCAGAAGGCAATGTGCACCCCCCATGCCCCCTGCGCATGAGCGCGCAATCCCCCCATGCCCCCATGCCACCCTCCCTTTACTTGCACTGTGCCTCACAGCTAATTTTTGGCCGGTTTGAGGCCTTTTTTGGCCGCCCAGAGGCTTGAAAAAAGCCTCTGCAGGCAGAATAGGCCCGTTTTGTCACTTCCTGTAATACCAGCCCGTTTTGCCACTTCCATTATTACAGGAAGTGACGAAACAGGCCTATTCGGCCTGCAGAGGCTTTTTTCAAACCTCTTGGAGGCCGAAAAAGGCCTCAAACCAGCCGAAAATCAGCGGTGAGGCATGCGCAGTGAGGTAGGTTTGCCTGCGGCTTGTGTGCCGGCACAAATGGCTCTGCATGCCACATGAGGCACGCGTGCCATAGGTTTGCCATCACGGGTATAGTGTCTTGTGTGAACCCAGCCAAAAGTTCCGGTTTATGATGAATATGCAAGATACTATCCCTGTAGGTTCCACAAAATAGCTGAGAGACTGTTTTTCAGAACATGAATAAAAGAGTGGGAAGGGACCCAGTGCAACCTCCTGCTCAAGCAGAAAACCCTATACCCATGATGGCAAACCTATGACACGCATGCCTCATGTGGCATGCAGAGCCATTTGTGCCGGCACACAAGCCGCAGGCAAACCTACCTCACTGCGCATGCCTCACCGCTGATTTTCGGCTGGTTTGAGGCCTTTTTCGGCCTCCCAGAGGTTTGAAAAAAGCCTCTGCAGGCCGAATAGGCCTGTTTCGTCACTTCCTGTAATAATGGAAGTGGCAAAACGGGCTGGTATTACAGGAAGTGACAAAACGGACCTATTCTGCCTGCAGAGGCTTTTTTCAAGCCTCTGGGCGGCCAAAAAAGGCCTCAAACCAGCCAAAAATTAGCTGTGAGGCACAGTGCAGGTAAAGGGAGGGCGGCATGGGGGCATGGGGGGATTGTGCGCTCATGCGCAGGGGGCATGGGGGGTGCACATTGCCTTCTGGATGCTGGCATGTGAGTGCGTGAGCACCAGCGTGCACACAATTTTGGCACAGCAGCCCCAAAAGGGTAGCCACCACTATACTATACCTTCTTGTTCAGCCCTCTTTATGAGCCATCGCCCCAGCTCAGCTCTGCTGCGCATGCATACATGTGCATGCCTCCCATGGGCCAGGTGGGCTTTGGGTCTCTGCCACGCATGTGTGGGGAACAGGGGACGCGGAGGGGGGGGTCATGTGTGCTTGCACGGGGTGGAGGCGCATGCACGGGGGGGGCGTGTTGCATTTTGGGGATGCACATGCGCTCATGCGCATGCACTGGGCATTTAGTGCGGAAAAGGTTAGCTATCACTGCCCTACACTATTTCAGACAAGTGGCTGTCCAGTCTCTTCTTAAAACCCTCCAATGTTGGAGCTTCCACAACTTCTGGAGGCAAGTCGTTCCATTGTTCTCACTGTCAGGAAATTTGTCCTTAGTTCTAGGATGCTTCTTTCCTTCATTAGTTTCCCTCCATTGTTTCTCGTCCTGCCTTCAGGCGTTTGGAGAGTAGGATGACTCTCTCTTCTTTGTGGCAGCCCCTTAGATCAGGGGTCTCCAATCTTGGCAACTTTACGACTTGTGGACTTCAACTCCCAGAATTCCTCAGCCAGCATGCGCTGGCTGAGGAATTCTGGGAGTTGAAGTCCACAAGTCGTAAAGTTGCCAAGATTGGAGATCCCTGCCTTAGATATTGGAAGACTGCTGTCGTGTCACCCCTAGTCCTTCTTTTCATTAAACTAGACATACCTAGTTCCAGCAACCGAACCATTTGGAGTGATAGCTGAGGTAGAATTTGAACAGGCAACATTTGAACAGCTCTCCTTTTGGATGCCCCTTAACTGACTGAATTTTTGATCCCCAGGTGGCATTCCTGTGACAATTGCTTCCAGAGGCTGCAGCTCTGCCTCAGCATGTGCTCTGCCCTTGGATACCGACATTTACTCCGCAGGGATCACTTTTCACCTCAAGCAAATTGAGTGCAGCCCAGCCGTGAGAGCCAACAGCACCTAAGGGAGGCCCTTGTGATAAGGGCCTCTGAAGAGGATTTTTCCCCCTCACTGTCTTGCAGCTTGAGAATGTGGGCCTGATATTATCTCCTTTACTGAATATAATGAATAAACAGCATGAAAAACCAGCACAAATGTATATTGGTTTATTTTTATATCTCACCTTTAGTATTTTTCTAAAAAACCCTCAAGGCATACCTAATACACCTTCCTCCTCTTAAAAAAGAATTCTAGTTTCCCTGACTATAAAAGGGAAGAGATGGGAACTGCATTCATATATTTATTTATTAGCCTTTATTTATAGAATGAAACAGAATAAAGGAAAAAATAATAGTAAAAATAAAACAGGAACAAAACTACAAAGAAATCACCATATATAGCATACACATACATACAATACGTAACTATTCTTTTCCTTCCTTTTATGTGAGTATTATATTTATGTGAGTATTATATGTACATATATGAGAAGCCTAGACATATGGCTTATCATAGTTTATAATGTCAATATAAAGCTTCATGTAACTATTTCATAGAGTTGGTAGTTGGAAGGGAACTTCTAGTTCAATCCCCTGTCCAGAACAGGAATCCTCATATAGGTTATCCTCATTTAGTGACTGCCTCATTTAGTAATAATTCACAGTTACGACAGTAATAAAAAAAAAAGTGAAAGTTATGACTGGACCTCACATCTTCATAGGTTGATTTGATTTGATTGCTTATTATTATGTTTCCTAGTATGATTTGATTGCGTATTTGTACCCTTTGACTACTATTAAGTGTTATACCTATGATTCTTGACGAATGATTTTTTTTTCTTTTTCTTTTTATGAACACTGAGAGCATTTGCACTAAAACAACTTCCTTGTGTATCCAATCATACTTGGCCAATAAAGAATTCTATTATGAAGCAAAAGGAAAGCTGAAATAAAATCCTAAGCACAATTGTGTTTTCAGTTAGCAACTTTTTTACTTAAGATTGAGTTGCCGGTCCTATTTGTGGACCTATACCATTCTGGACAAATGACTGTTCATTTGTGGACCTATACCATTCTGGACAAATGACTGTTCAGTCTTTTCTGAACATTTCTTGAAAGCCTTAAATAATTTAAAATGAAGAAAAGTACTTTCTTCATTTCGTGGAGGCCATGCTTAATCAACATGTAACTGTTTCAAAAGCCTTAATAATATTAAGTTTTCCAGTGAAGGGGACATAAATATATCTTTCCAATGTTTAATTAGTCTCTCAGCAATAAGAACACTACAGTCTGTTGTTCAAACATTAGTTTCCATCTAGGGGTTATGAAGCTCAAGAAAATACAGGTGTACAAAAGTATTAAACCAGGATTATCCAACCATGGCAACTTTTAACACCTGTGGACTTCAACTCCCTGAATTCCCCAGCCAGCCATAAGTCCATAAGTCTTAAAGTGGCCAAGCCAAGGTTGGACATTTCTGTATTAAACCTTGTCTCAAGTCAAATTATTTAATATATGTAATTGCTTCTTCACAGAACCTCAGGATCTAAGAAGGCATACATTTTAATGGGTATTATTCTCATTTATCTAATACAATGTTCCTCAAACTTGGCAAATTTAAGACACATGGACTTCAACTCCCAAAATTCCTCAGCTAGCATGCTTATTAGCTAATCTATGGTATAATATACCAGTGTTTCTTAACCTTAGCAACTCTTAGCAATTCTGGAATGTCTTAAATTACAATGTCTTAAAGATTGCCAAATGTTAAATACTGGACAATAATTAAGAGCCGTTCAACTAATGGCCCAGATATACAAAGATGTCACAGCACAATTTAGCTTCCTGCTCAACTACGTTTATTTAGAAAAGCCACAACATTATTTTTCATAACCACAAAGCTGGCACCTTTGCATGACCTTCATTGTCCTGAACAATAAACAGGCGTATTCCTTGCCTAAGGCATGAAGTACATTGTTTTGTGATACACATTTAATTCATTCTCTTCCTTGTAAAATTAGGGGAAATTTCCTATACCCACTGATGCTTCATTGAGAATGTATAAGGATTGGGTCTCACACTGGATGGGAGGGTGGACAATCCAAGAGATCAAAAGATGACCCCAAATTTCATTTTGTTCTGGAAAAGAGTGGGAGGTCCAGATGGACATGTCCTACCTCCATTTGCACCCTTAAATTTTTTCACCGATAGCCCAAGAATTCATTGGAGAAAAATTTACCCAAGCATTTTCACTCAATATATACTCAGGGAAGGGTCATCCACGGGGATGTGTGGCATAGCGAGAGGCATCAAAGGCAAGAAGGCAGCTCCAGTGGCACGATTGGAGTCCCGTGCTTTCTTTATATATCACTATAATGCTTTCTTTATATACCACTTTTATTTTACTATAAGATGCTCCGGAACCACACTGCTCTCACAAATATGTATTTAAATAATTAAAAAATAAAAAACTTTTTGACAAAAAAAAAAGGCTAATCACATCATGCCAAATGCTTTTAAGAAAAACCATCTAAAACGTCAACCGCCATAATCCTAACCTCTTTTTCACAACTCTTTTAACAAGGTAATCTAGTGCGTGTTGGTCAGCTGAGAGCATGGGAGAGACCAGTGTTTCCAGTTACACACCTCTGCATCATTGTGTGTCTTTGCTTCGGTTATCAAATGTGAAAGAGGGAAATGATTTTGACCAGCAAACGGGTAAACACCTCGTGTTTGATTTTCATAAAAAGCAGCCAAGTTTAAAGTCCAAGTAAAAAAATACAAGAATTACAGAAGCAAATATTTACACATCCTGTATGTCCAAGGGAACACAGATTTGATTACCTTCATGCAACAAGCAGGATATGACTGTCCCCAAGAAACACTCTATTGTGCTGTTTCTCAACTTTGACCACTCTAAGATGCGTGGACTTCAACTCCCAGAATTCCCCAGTCAGCAGCTGACTGGGGAAATCTGGGAGTTGGAGTCCTTGCATCTTAAAGTGGCCAAGATTGAGAAATGTTACTCTACTGTATGCCTCTTGGAAAGAAAGAAAAAAATAATAAACGAGAGGCCTTTGATTTGCAAGATGGAAACAAAACATTTTGTGAGGTCCCTTAGATTCTTGCTTTAAGAAAGCCAGGGTAATCTTTTTTTGAAACTGGGGGTCTTTTTTCTTTAACTTTTCCCTTTCCAAAGCTGAATGAATATGGAAAATAGAATAGAATGGAATAACAAAGTTGGAAGGGGCCTTGGAGGCCTTCTAGTCTAACCCCCTCCCTAGGCAGCAAACCCTACACCACTTCAGACAAATGGTTATCCAACATCTTTTTAAAAACTTCCAGTGTTGGAGCATTCACAACTTCTGAAGGCAAAGTTGTTCTACTGATTAATTGTTCTCGCTGTCAGGAAATTCCTCCTTAATTCTAGCTGGGTTCTCTCTTTGATTAGTTTCCATCCATTGCTTCTTGTCCTGCCTTCAGATGCTTTGGAGAATAGCTTGACTCCCTCTTCTTTGGGGCAGCCGCTGAGATATTGGAACGCTGCTATCATGTCTCCTCTGATCCTTCTGTTCATTAGCCATGCCCAATTCCTACTACTGTTCATCGTATGATTTAGCCTCCAGTCCCCTAATCATCTTTGTTGCTCTTCTCTGCACTCTTTATAGAGTCTCAACATCTTTTTTACATCGTGGCGACCAAAACTGAATGCAGTATTCCAAGCGTGACCATTATAAAGTGTTATTAACACTTCATGTGATTTTGATTCTATCCCTCTGTTTATATGATATAACCATGTGGATGAAATGAAGGATTCATATATATCTGGTCCTTTTGGAATGGGGTGGAAATTTTAGGAGGCCACATTCACATTTGATGCTTTTTCCATCCAGTTTCGGCAACCCAATCTGGAGTTGCGGGCAGGGTTAAAAAAGCGAGTTAATGCCTCTTTGAGAGTGGCTTATCCAAGCTGTGAAATGGGGCCAAAGTTCCTTCTTATCTATTCCTTCCCTGGAGAAATTGGCTGTAGAAGCTTTCCCATGGGTGCCTCCAGCATTATGTCTTGCTTAATGCACGAGACCCCACAACTGTAGGAGATAAAACAAGAGCTCCACCTAAGTCATTTCAAAAATGGTGGGCCTTTGCCTTTGCTGGAAGTTAAAACCCACCCCTCCCCTAGGAAAATGAAATATTTTAGGATATTTTTTTTTAAAAAAGGTAGAATATTTCCCCTAAAAGAGAAGTAGAAACTCAGAGAGGCAGAAACTCAGAGAGGCAGAAACTCAGCCCCACACTCTTTGTTAATGGGCCATTAAAGCCTGGGCCAGTCTATTCTACATAACAAAGATCTGTCTCCTTCAGGCAGAGCCATTCCATTGCCCTTCATTGGACCACCCACCAAGTTTCAACCAAACTTAGCCCCCAGACAACCTACAAAGCTAGCTTTGACCTCTGACAGCAACCAATCAGGATACTCTTCCTGTGCCCCAGGAAGTTTAAAAGCCCAGAGAAGGCATAAAACCCAGGGACTCTAAGCATCTCCTCCCCTTTTTCTTCACCCAAGAGCTCCAAGGCATGTGGTCCTGTCCCCCATTAAGCCCATCTTTCCGAACAGCCTTCATGTTTCCAGTGTCTTTTTCTCCACTTGGAACTTGAACCCAGAAGGATATTTCTTCCAACACCTTCTTTCTTCCTTTTTTTGAAAAAAAATTATTTTATATTTCACAATTAATTCCATTTCATTTCAACCGTGTGTTGACTGGGAACATATATCTTGTGCTTACAATTATATTTAATATTTTTTTTATTTTCCAACCATTGATAAAATAAATCCCATACCATATAATATTCTGTTTCTTTTATTTCTTTGATTACCAATCTTTCTAAGGGCTGAGAGAAAGTGACAAACCCCAGCTGGCTTCATGTTTAAGATAGGAGAACAACTAACTCATGGTGTCCCATTTTTAGTGTCTTACGCACCGCACCAAAACGGGTTTTTTGTTTCTTTCTGCCAGATGCATAAAAACCAAAATTTATGCTTTTAAGACAGTGGCTCCCAATCTTTCTGGCTTTGCAGTCTGGCAATGGTGGTGGAGATGGGTCAGCATGAGTCGTGGGTCAGTGGTTGCAGAGTGTGGGCACTCACACATACTGCTCGCACAAATGGAGTTTCATGCGCACACATGTTCATCTGCTGCTCGCACAAGTGGAGCTGTGTGCATATGTGCACTTTTGCCCACCTCTTGTGCGGCCTGGTTCTGAATGGGCCATGGCCCTGGGATGTGAGGGAGGCACCCCTGCTTTAAAACAACATGGTTGTTTTTAAAACACATCATTCGAATCACAGACGGCAATTTCTATTGGAAAGTGGAATGGATCAAAAAGGCATTAAGAGTTGTTAACCTAATCCTACGTAGCTTTTTTTCTGGTAATATCACACTACTAACTAGAGCATACAAAACATTTGCTAGACCAATAGTCGAATACAGTTCATCAGTCTGGAACCCACATTACGTATCTGATATTCACACAGCTGAGAAAGTCCAGAAATATTTCACAAGAAGAGTTCTCCACTCCTCTACTCATTGTAGAATACCTTATGCCACCACACTCGAAATTCTAGACCTAGAAAACCTAGAACTATGCCACCTTCGCTCCGATCTAAGTATAGTATATAAAATCATACATTGCAATGTCCTACCTGTCAATGAATACTTCAGCTTCAACCATAACAATACAAGAGCACACAATAGATACAAACTCAAGATTAATCACACCAAACCTGATTGCAGGAAATACGACTTCAGCAACAGAGTGGTCAATGTCTGGAATACTCTACCTGATTCTATGGTTTCTTCCCCCAACCCCAAAACTTTAACCTTAGACTGTCTCCTATTGACCTCACCCCTTTCCTAAGAGGCCTGTAAGGGGCGTGCATAAGTGCACCAACTTGCCTACCATCCCTGTCCTATTGTTTCTTTTATTCTTCTTATATGTACCCATTTCATGTATATATAACTATGTATATACTTATACTTATTATCTTGTAAGCAATTGACAAATCAAATAAATTCAAATTGACCTCACCCCTTTCCTAAGAGGTCTGTAGGGGGAGTGCAGAAGCGCACCAATGTGCCTACCATCCCTGTCCAATTGTTTCTTTTATTTTTCTTATATGTATCCATGTATTCATAACTATGTTTATACCTACACCTATTATCTTGTAAGCAATTGATAAATAAAATAAAATAAATTTTCAAAGCTGGTAAGCAATTAATCCCAAAAGGAAATTACATGAGCATTTCCTCAAGTAACAACTTCTTTTTTTGTGAAGGCAAAGCAGTCTTCACCGGATGATTGTTACAGAAAGGATTGTCAGCCTTTTTAATCTAGAGAGAACCAGCTTTGCATAGGTTTATTTCTCATGAAAATTACCGGGAGGGGCTTAGTTTACCCAGATTTCAAAAGAAGAATTATGTACATAGTTATGAAACTTCTTAATTCCTGAGACTATGATCAATGCTTCAAGCTGTAATGTACATAGGTCATTGTTCTAAAGTCATTGCTCAGGAATAAAAGATATTGGGTGTATCCCTGCTATCAGACACTGGATAGCTAAGAACAACACAGACGTCAAAGAATGAGGACTCACAAGTGATAACTAACTTTAATGGACAAGTGGAAAAGTTATTGGTTTTTTTTACAGTTCCTCGTAGCCCCTTTGCCTTTGCTCACTTAAAAAACTATCCTCTAAGAGCAAAAATCCCATCCTCTTTCTTTGCCCAATGTTGAATAGGCCGCACGCAAGTATATGAATAAATCTTTATTGATAGCAGCTCTGAGAAGTTCTGTTGTTGCTCATATCAAAAATAGCAACTACTCCAGTCTGGGTCCTAATGCTGAAATAATCCAGCCGAGAAACAACTTTTAACTTTTCCTTGTAATCATCATCTCACATGTGGCACTATCCTCTAAAAAGACAATTTTCTCTCTCGACACAAGACACCACCATGTCCTGGCATGTGGCTTCCTGGATTTGCATCCTCGGAGTGAGAAATGGCTGAGGATCTTTTCCTTCTAATCGATCCAACATCTCAACATTTCTGCAGATTAGCTTTTGTCTCATTTAGGTCTCTTGTGATGCAAGGACTCCAGCTCCCAGAATTCTCAGCAGTGGGCCAGGCTGGCTTCTGAATTTTGGGAATGGTTAAGGTTAGGGACCAACAATATGTCTTTTCTCAGTTCTCACTTGGGCATGATTACAGAGGACCAGATTCTCCATGGATCACTCACTCAGTACACACTACTCTTCCTCAGAGTAGAGACATCATTTAATTGGGGGAAAGTGGCATTTTAAGGAAGGGAAAAGTACTATAAATTCTTACTTCACTTCAGTTCAAGCTAACAGTAGCAGTTCCTCCACCTGACCTGCAATTTGTATATTTAAAGAGTGTTTCTCAGTCTTGGCAAACTTTGGACTTTGAGGATGGTTTCTGACCAACAACAAGTCCCTATATTGTTGCTGGATTCTCTAAACTAATGATTGTCTGCCGTAGCAATTTTAAGAGAGATGGACTTCAATGCCCAGAATTCCTCAGCCAGCACGTTTACTGAAGGATTTTGTGAGTTTTAGCGTGACATTTCATTTCTACTTTCTTCCATGTCTGGAGTAGTTAATCATTTGTGGTGGCGGTGATGGGGAATCATGAGGTATTAGAGAACAAAAGGAGTTTTATTTCCTTGTGACTGAGGGCGTAACAAAAGGAGCCCTAACTACTCCTAGAAAATAAAAGAAGGAAATAATTAGCAAACTTTGGAGGAGAAGAAGTTAAGGAAGATGTCAATTTCTTTCCACCATGTCCTCTTTCTGTCTGGTGGTGCATTTTATCCACAAACTCATGGAATGTATGTGTCTAACAGATAACAGATAATCAGAGTTGGAAGTGACCTTGTAGGTCATCTAGTCCAACCCCCCGCCCAAGCAGGAGACCCTACACCATTTCTGACAGATGGGATATAAAAGATTTCTCTTCGTGAAAGCCTCCAGGGTTGAAGCTCCAACAACTTCTGAGGGCAAGGTGTTCCATGTGTTGATTATTCTCACTGTCAGAAAGTTTCTCCTTATTTCCAGGTTGAATCTCTCCTTGTTCAGTTTCCATCCATTATTCCTTGTCTGCAGGGATGGGATTCAAATTTTTTCACAACGGTTCTGTGGGCATGGTTAAGTTGGTGGGCATGGCTTGGTGGCCATGTTATCGGCTGGGCGTGGCCAACTCAATATCACTCACATCGAGGCACGCATCTCCTTGCCTGGCCTCTCATGACTGTGGGGATGCTGCAACAGTCGTAAGTGTGAAAAATGGTTATAAGTCACTTTTTTCAGTGCCATTGTAACTTTGAATGGTCATTCCACACAAGCAAAGTATCAGCAAAGGAGGGGGAAAAAAACTCCAGAGAAGTTCCTGAGACAGGAAGTCTAGTCCTGCCAAGAATGTAATAAGGGTTAACGGAGAGGCAGATTCTGTAAGCAACACCAGAATGTTTCCTTCCTGCCTTCCTTACAGGATTAGGCCAGTAATTTCTTCTAACAACCGGTTCTCCAAACTGCTTAGAATGTTAACAACCTATTCTGGCGAATAGGTACGAACTGGTAGAATCCCACCCCTGCTTGTCTGGCCTTCGGATGCTTTAGAAAATAGTTTGACCCCTTCCTCCTCTCTGTGGAAGTCCCTCAAATATCGGAAGACTGCTATCCTGTCTCCCCTGATCCTTCTCTAAGGGAGTTTACTGTAAGAGCTTTCCTACTATACATGCAGAGGTGAAAAAACATATTCAGGCCATTTGTCACAAGATGGAGGACCTTGCCAAAACTTGCCTTCATCCTTGCCTATTGTGGAAAGCCCGCATGCCGCTCAAGCAGCTGATGGATTGGCTACTGACTACTGACACCCTGATCAGAATAATAGGCGAGTTGGAAGGGACCTTGGCTGTCCTGCAGTTCAATTCCCTGTTCAAGCAAGAAACCCTATAACATTTCAGATAAATGATGGTCCAATCTCTTCTTTAAAATTTCCAGTATTCGAGCATCCACTGATTAATTGTTCCAACTGTCAGGAAGTTTCCCCTTAGTTTTATGTTGCTTCTCTCCTTGATTAGTTTCCATCCATTGCTTCTTCTCCAGCCTTCAAGGGCTTTGGATAATAAGTTGACCCCCTCTTCTTTGTGGCAGCTACTCAAATAATGGAATGCTGCTATCACATCACCTTCGTCCTTCTTTTCATGAGCCTAGACCTGTGATGGCGAACCTATGACACGTGTGCCAGAAGTGGCACACAGAGCCATTACTGCTGGCATGCAAACCCTTGCCCAAAGCAGGTCTACTGCACATGCGCACACGGCGCCTGCCCGACAGCTGATTGTCAAGTATCTGGCACGCATGCGCGGGGCGCAGGAGGCATGTGCATATGCGCAGAGACACACATCACGAGGGGGGTCCTGGGGGCATGCGCAGGGGGCATGGGGGCCCCTAGGTGCATTGCCTTCTGGGTGCTGGCATGTGAGCGCACACGCAACTTTTGGCATAGGAGCCCAACAAGGTTAGCCACCACTGGCCTAGACATACACAATTCCTGCCACCGTTCTTCATATCTTTTAGTCTCCAGTCTCCAACGGAAAAAGTATCTTCAGGGCATTTGTCACAAGATGGGGAATCTGACCAAAACTTACCTCCACCCATTCCCTTTCCTGGAAAGCCAGCATTCTACCAATGCAGTTGATGAATTGCCTACTGACTCCCTGATCCGTCAGTCTCATAAGATGTCTAACGGCCTTACCCAATCTGGGTGTCTTTGGGATGTGTGGTTTAACGTCCATATTTTTTTCAGCAAGTAAGGAGATTGTTGAATGTTCTGGGAGTTGGAATCTACTTGTCTGGATCCAAGTCTTGATCTTAACTTGGCCTCAAACCAATCATCTTTGCTCAAACTCAGACAGGCAGGGTCTGATACGTTTATATCCATTCATTTGATTCCTATCCTGCCTTTTGTTCAACGGAAGAGGCACCTTTCTATTTCCCCCCACAATAACCAGGGGTGGGATCCGACAGGGTTAACTACCACTTCGGTCATTTACGAGGTTCGGTGATTTACGATGTGCTTCCATGCACACTGCCTTCGGCGCGTCTGTAAATCGTCATCAGCATGCTGCGTGCAGAGAAGCAGCTTTTCAAAAAGCCCTCTTTTCCTGATTTTGTAACTATTTATTTATTTAAATTTGTATACTGTCCCCTCTCCCTAAGGACTCGGGGCAGTGCACAGCCAGATAAAAACATACAGATACAAATACAATAATTTAAAATAAATTAAAAGGATTAAATAGATTGGCTTTAAGAGTTAAAAGTGGGGAATTAAAAAAGTTAAAAACCATTTAAGAACCGAATTTAAAACCATTTCAGATAACTCTAGGCCAGACCAGCTAGATGGAATAGGTGGGTTTTTAGTGCGCGCCAGAAGGTCAATAGGTCGGGGACGGTCGTCATCTCCGAGGGCAATTCGTTCCAGAGGGAGGGGCCCCCAAAGAGAAGGCCCGAACCCTCGGGGTCACCAGCCGTCCAGCCAGCAGCACCCCAAGGAGGCCCGCTCTATGAGAGTGCTCTTGTCGGCGAGACACTGATGGTGGCAGCAGGCGGTCCTGTAAATACCCAGGTCCCAAACCATGGAGCGCTTTAAAGGTGGTCACCAACACCTTGAATCGCACCTGGAAGGCCACCGGGAGCCAATGCAGCTCATGCAAAAGTGGTGTAACATGGGAGCTCCGAGGAGCCCCCAAAACCACCTGCGCGGCCGCATTTTGCACCAGCTGAAGCCTCCAGGTGCTCTTCAAGGGGACCCCCATGTAGGGAGCATTGGCATAATCCAGCCGGGAGATGACAAGGGCGGATGTGACCGGGCGAAGTGCGTCCCAATCCAGAAAGGGCCGCAACTGGACCTGACAAAAAGCCCCCCTGGCGACGGCTGCTATATGATCTTCTAACGACAGCCGTACATCCAGGAGGACATCCAAATTGCATGCCCTTTCCGTGGGGGCCAGAATTCCCCCCCCCCCATGGTCAGCGAAGGAGTAAGCTGGCTGTATTGGGGCGCCGGAAAGCACAGCCACTCGGTTTTGGCCGGGTTGAGCTGAAGCCTGTTTCGCCCCATCCAACCCCGCACAGCCTCCAGGCACCAGGTCATCACTTCCACGGCTTCGTTAGGGTGGCCCAGGGTAGAAAAGCACAACTAAGTATCATCAGCGTACTGATGGAATTCTACCCCAAAGCCACGGATGATCTCACCCAGCGGCTTCACATAAATGTTGAACAGGAGGGGTGAGAGCACCGACCCCTGAGGTACCCCACAAATCAGGGGCCTCGAAGTCGATCTCTGCCCCCCTGCCAACACAAATTGCGAGCGGTCGGAGAGGAAGGAGGAGAACCACCGTAACACGGTACCTCCCACTCCCAACCCCTCCAGCCGCTGCAATAAGATACTGTGGTCGACAGTATCAAAAGCCACTGAGAGATCTAATAGGACCAGGACAGAAGAAAACCCCCTGTCACGGGCACTCCAAAGATCTTAGCACGGCAGCTGAAGTTGAAAAAAAATCAGGAAATAAAGGTCAGTTTATTGTAGGAGGATATAACAGGGACCAGGCCAAGCTCTTCAAAGTAGGAAAAGTTTATTTGCGCAGGTTCAAACTGCTTGGAAGCATGAAAAAGTCTGAACCCCGAAGGGCTCTAATCAGCACATTTTTATAGGGTAGTTACATACATTTCACAAGTCAGAAGCATTTATCCATATATGGGTATACAGGGAATATAGGGAACTGAAACTTGGTTAGTCAGGGAAAATGTAAGAATATAACAGGATACATCTATTAGAGTAAGCATTAAGATACATTTGTGCACTCTCAGATATATATATATTTGCAATCGCAGCTATTTCCTTTTACAATGGTCAAGCTGACAGATAATAGTCGGCCAGTAATTATTCGAGGCCTACATATAAAGCTGAAGCCGTACTTTGGGCTACCTCAAGGTAAGAACCCAGGTGGGCAGGTGGGCAAAAACATCAGCAGACATAGAACTGGTTCTGTGTCTGCTGTTCTTCAGAGCTACCGGTTCTACAGAGGTGGACAGAACTGGTAGAAACCCACCCCTGACAATAACCCCATATGCAGTGGTGGGCTGCAACCAGTTTAACAACTGGTTGGATTCTAGAAGCTCAGCTGCTTATCTTCCAAGTCAGCAACGGTGAGTAGAACAGCGGGGGGGGGGGGGGCAGGAATCAGCTGTGCCGCGCGATTGAGATGAGCTAGAAAGCAGGAAATAAAGGACAGGATAGGGCAGAGGTGGGTGGGCAGGGCTATCTGATCGTTGGAACTACCAGTTCGTGTGAACCGGCCTGAACCGGCGACAACCCACCACTGTCCATAAGAGATAGGCAGAAGCATTTGTTGTATGTCTTCTGAATCTTCTTCTGGTCCTTTTGATAGTTTGCACAAACAGAAGCTTCAAGACTAACAAGAGAAGGCCACATGCTAGCTGGGGAATTCTGGGAGTTGAAGTCCAAACATTTTTAAACATGCGAAGGTTAAGAAACATTGGTCTGAGATGACCTGAGGTTTCCTACTCTAGGCAGGGGTTTGGCCTGTGATTCCATTATTTTCATTATTAGAACACAAAAACCTTTCCATAGTTTTGCAATGGCAGGAGTACTAGTAAACCAGAGAAGGCTGCTGATCAATAGGGGGCATGCATAAGCGCACCAACGTGCCTACCGTCCCTGTCCTATTGTTTCCTTTTCTTTTTTCTTATTTTTCTTATATGTATCCATGTATTCATAACTATGTTTGTACTTATACCTATTATCTTGTAAGCAATTGACAAACCAAAATAAAATAAAATAAAAATACGCTAGTGTGTTTACCAACCGCATCTTCTATATCTGCCTTTTAAGAAGCGCATCTCCTTGTCCAGCATGCTAACCAGAAGTACACCTCAAAATGAATCATTTGCTTGCCCCGCTATGCTACCTTGTTTATTTTAATCTCATATCCGCTCCGCCCATCCAAATATAAAGAGGCAGGAGTTCGACAGTGCCCTTGTTTAGCCTATAAGCACCATATCACAAAAGTTATCAAGGAGCCAGAGGAAAAAGGAAACAGGTAAGAGGGGAATTTATATATTCACGGTGTTAAATCTTTTCAGTTTGCACTTGGAATTGCTTGACTGGAGCTATGCTTAGGAAGGAAAACGATTTGATTCTCTTCTTTTCTGTTGTTTGGTGATTTTCTTGGTTTTGGTGACTTTCTTGGGAAGCGA
The DNA here is from genome assembly GCA_023653725.1 of Bungarus multicinctus. Lineage (NCBI taxonomy): Eukaryota > Metazoa > Chordata > Lepidosauria > Squamata > Elapidae > Bungarus > Bungarus multicinctus. The sequence continues at coordinate 6,682,994 of CM042835.1, read as the reverse complement.
GAGACACAGTTTTTTGCTACCTTGGTCTGAGTATTCCTGAGTCTTGGAATCACTATGGAAATAGGAAATTAGGAAATAGGAAAGTTCAGGTAGTATTGGCAGTGACCAATGGAAATTTTGAAGTCCTAGGTATCTAGAGAGCTTCATTTTCTTCTAGAGGCTCACCATCATTCCTCGTGGACTTCTTTGAGGAAGGATTGCAAAAGTTGTGGATTCACCCAAGGTGCTAAGTTTTACTTCCCTCCTGCAATGAAATAGGTTTTAACCATTTGCAGGTTTATTTACTCCTTGGTATATTTATTTCATTTCTTGTGCCACATCTCCATCTTGTGAGATTTCTGCATTTTGGGGAAGGAGACAACTGGGATGTTACATGAAGTTATTGTCAGCGTTACCAACTCCAATAAACTCAGAGACAAGCATTTCCTCAAAGTTCCATTTTATTAGAGTTGTCATATTGGCACATCTGGGAAAACCCAAATCTGAGAGTTTTGAGTTTGCCCTCCCCAAAAGAAAATCAAATATCCATCCTCTTCACACATCAGCCCATCACATGGCCCAATCAAATATTTGTTCCAACTGGAGACATCCCTCCACTCACTCCCCTCCAAGTGCAGGGAAACTTGTCCTTGACTCTGAGAAAGAATGTTGTTATGCCTCATCTTCTACCTCACTATGAAATCCCCCCTCCCAAATTCCCAGGCACTAAATGTGGCAGCCTCGATGCTTCCAAGTTAAAAAAAAAATAGCTTCCAAGACTGACAGTTACATAATACTAAGTCTGGCTCAATTCATACATTTGCAGCTGTTGCTTTCATATTTTTCTCTAATTTGCATAGGGAAAAAAGGTACACCTGCATAGGGAACAAAGAGACATTTCTCATATCCTCAAAGACACCCCTCTTTTTCAACCTGTAGGCATAGCTACTACCTTGGCACTCATTCTAATTGCTTCCTGCTACCTATGATCTATTGTTTTCCATTTGCATGGACTTTTAAAGCACAGAGTGTTTGTTCTAGTTAAAGATATCTTGAAACAACAAATAGTCACTGAGCCTATTAATTGTTTAAAAGATCCATTTAGCAGCTGCTGCTTTATGTGAAAAAAAACCAGCACTGGGCCTGATACCACCCACATGCTAATTTGTGCAAAATAGTCCAGACTTTAAACAGAAGAATTAAAACTAAACACGGCTCCATTTGAATAATTCATAATGGCACAAAATGGCTTTTTATAGCAAAATGCAAGATTGTTATCTCTACCTCTATTCTAAACTAGAATTAAAGGAAGGTGGAAAAAGTTTTTTTTAAAAAACAACAACAATCCTGCTTTGCCCCTTGTTAGGGGTCTTTAAAAATTTGTTTCAAAATATTAAAGTATTAAAAATGGCAGCACCAATAGAAAAAAAATTAATAAATGACATTTCTACAGTGAAGTGGGTGGGCGGGTTAAAAAAAACCCCTTCTAGATACATTATGATGATTCAAAGAGAGCTAGCCAACAAAAAAAGATTATAAATACTACCATGTTTCTCCAAAATTAAGACCTGTCCTGAAAATAAGCCCTAGTTTGATTTTTACACAATCACTCTACCCTCCCCCCCCCGCCAAATAAGCTCTAATTAAGACCCTGCCTACTCCATTGCACCTGGTTGCATGGGGTGGGGCAAGACGCACAGGTAAAAATTGAGCTAGGCTGGGGATGTGTGTGGGGTAGAGCTGATTACCTTTAAGCAGTTGCAGACATGCCTCCCATACCAAGATACCTGCCTTGCTGGCCCACATCTTCTGCAGCTGCTTGCCACTAATTGCGCGTATTGTCCCCGACCTCCATTTTGCCATCAGAGGTGACATTCAGAGCTTGTTTCTTGGCTGCGAGGAGGCTGGGGGCACCATGGGCATAGCAAAATGGAGGCTGAGGGCACTGGGCGTAAAGTGGGCCAGCAACGACCACATGGGCTCCCGCTGAGCAGGGCTGTCGGTGCTGTGGAAAGCATCCCTCCAAAATAAGACCTAATGCTTCTTTTGGAGGAAAAATAAATAAGACCAGGTCTTATTTTTGGGGAAACACAGCACTGATGGGGTTATAAATTTTATTGAGTCTTTAGGTTCATCATAAAATACAGCAGTCTTCCAATTCTTGAAAGGCAGCCACACCGGGAAGAGAGTGTAAAATTTTTTCTCCTTAGCACTCAAGAATCAGATAAGAAGTCACAAATCAAAGCTATAGAGAGAGAGAGATTCAAACCTGGTAAGGTGGAATCTCCTAATCATGAATGTTATGAAGCAATTGGACAACCTACTCCTGGAATTGGGAGTTTTCAAGCAATGGTTGGATAGCCAATAGTCAGAAATCATGCTTCTCAACCTTGGCAACTTTAAGATGTGTAGACTTCAACTCCCAGAATTCCACAGTCAGCAAAAGGGGGCCTCTGTAGGTTTGAAATTCAGTTTTTGTCAACAACCTCATAATTCTCCAATTTTTGCCTACTTTCTCTGCCAAGGAGTCAACCCCAGATACAACCAACTTGGCTTCCTGAACCAAGTTCCAGGATTCCCCCTTTCCAATCAGGTCTACAAATTGAGAGTTTTTGGATGGTCTCCCATTCGTGTTACCACCTATTCTGATCCTCGCTTCTTTTCAGAAATCATCCAGGGTCAGCATATATATTTAATTTAATTTACGTTTGTGCAGTATTTGCACATATACAGGGAGCCTCTGTGGCACAGTGGTTAGAGTGCAGTACTGCAAGCTATTTCTGCTGCAGCCAGCTGCCTACAATTTGGCAATTCAAATCCCACCAGGCTCAAGGTTGACTCAGCCTTCCATCCTTCCAAGGTGGGTAAAATGGGGATCCAGATTGTTGGGGGTCATGTGCTGACTCTGTAAACCGCTTAGAGAGGACTGGAAAGCACTATAAAGTGGTACATAAGTCTAAGTGCTATTGCTATTTGTATTAAACCTCAACCACATTTAGTTTTCCCCGTGGCCCTCAGCCAGAACTAAAGTACCCAATGACAGAAAGAATTCGTCATTTAGGGTGGGGAAGACAAGGTCATGAAGAATTGGGAAATTTCTAAACCGTCATGAATAGAAGGTATTTTCTATTTCCTCCACTGTAATTTTACACCTTTGAAGCTGTGTTTCTCCCAAATACGCTCATTATTTTTCCAGTCAGAGAATTTTAGAGATTGTATTAAAAAAAAACCCCAACCTTATCCAACTCATGATGTCATAAGTTTCATGAGCTTGCCTCCAAGTTCCCCGTTGTTCATTTGCCATATTAATTCTCTCTTGCTTTTTCTTCCCACACATTTCTAACCTGAAGGAATTCGTTGTTGGAACATTTATCCCTGTGCAAACCAAAAGTTCTCCATTCCCAGAAAAAAAAATGAAGTATCTTCTTTTTTGCGCTGCTTTGATAGCTACAGGTAAGCTCAGTAAATACTTGGAACATAGACTCTCTGGGCTGGTGAGTGGGAAGGCAAAGAGGGATGATGACATTGTAATCCACTGTATTTGGAGATTATTGATTGATTAATATTTTAAAAAATTTGGGGGGGTTCTTGGTGCTCTCTCAGCTTGGTTGTTATGACGTGTCTGCTGATGTTACGACTGTCATGGTTCCAAACCAAGCCAGCAAGAGAAGAGGCCAAACTGTGAGCAAAACAGGTCTCTTTACTGGAGTCTTAGCTTGGCACATAGTGAAAATACAAGCACAAAAGTTTCTAGCCAGCATTCCTGGCTTCTGCTAGCCAGCTGGCCTGCGTTGGGCTGCCCTTTTGTTGACAAGGGGCTCGCTGGTCAGGCACTTTGCCACTTTGGGGTTGAAACGCAGCTTCAAACAGGCAGCTAATCGACTCAGGCAGCTTCGATGAGTACAGCAGGCTGGTGCGGAATTCACCTGGGCAGCCTGGGCGGGGGAAATGTTAGTTATTTAGGGAAAGCATCAGTGGTGGGATTCAATATTTTTTACTTCCGGTTATTTGGGCGTGGCTTGGTGGGCGTGGCTTGGCTTGGTGGGCATGGCTTGGTGGGTATGGCAGGGGAAGGTTACTGCAAAATCCCCATTCCCTCCCCACCCCACTAACCTGCTTTCCAGCTCTGTTCTCCTGTGCAGGGCAACCAAAGAAGACCCAGCCAATCAGCTGGGACTCGATGGGAGGCAGAGAATAGATTGGGGCAGGGTCAGTCAGAGGTGGTATTTGCCGGTTCTCCGAACTACTCAAAATTTCCGCTACCGGTTCTCCAGAACTGGTCCGAACTGGCTGAATACCACCTCTGGAAAGCATAGCACAAGGGCGGGTGGGAAGGCCCAGCCAGAGATCGCAGCTTAGGGGCTCGTCTGAACCTCGTCAACCATCCAACAGCCCACCATTGCAGCTGGCTAAACGGACTCAGCAAAGCTCCACCCTCTGGTTCCTGGTGGCTCCAGCAAGTACTCTTCAGGCCTGGTTGGCTTCTAAACTGACTGCAGCTGGCTTGCCTTCCTGGCTCCTCTCCCAGCATGAGTCCCATCACCCAACACCCATCTGTGGCCCCATACACCCCCTCCCCCCCGCATGTGTGTGGCCATTTTGAACAGTGTGCTGTTTCGGATGTTGACAGTTACCTAGCTGGATAATGAGCAACCGGTGTATTGGGGCATAAATCAAGGGTGTGTTGGACCAATTTATTTATGCAGAAAGATTAAATTAAATTAAATTGTCAGTTCTGCTTTTCAATTGAAAGTTATTGTTATTTTATTCTCTTTTTTCCCCTCATCCCCACCCCAAATAGCAACAGCTGATCTGATCTGCCAATGTTCCCAACCCACATCCGGACCATCGTGCGATAAAGAAACTTGTACTATCAAAGAGGGACAATGTTATTCAATTGAGAGGGAATTCTTTACGGGTAAATGCTGACACTTCCTATTTGCTTTTCTGAGTGACTTCTTCTAAGAAATTTCTCGATTGAAAGAGAGGGAGGGAGGGAGGAGGGGAGGGGAGAGGAGAAAAGAAGAGGAGAAGAGGAGAGAAGAGGGGGAGAGGAGAAGAGAGGAGGAAAGGAGAGAAACAGAGAAGAAAGAAGGACAAAGCGAGAAAGAAAGAAAGAGAGAAGGAAGAGGGGAGAAAATCAGGTGCCCAATATCAACTCACTTCTGAGAAAAGCAGGGTAGGGACAAATTTTCCAGCATCCATTCTAGCCTCACCTCTCAGCAGGTGAAAGTCTGACTTTGCACTAGTAGAAGAGCTAACTGTTATCAAAAGAAGGCTGCCCTGCCTGCCTTCACAGGAAAGCTAAGCTGCCTGTCTCATACAATGAAAAAGATGAGGCAAGAATTCTGCCACCCTCAAATGCCTGCGCTTAGGAGTTTCCTTTAAAAGTCACCATTCCATTGATTATGATTATTATTTTTACCACCCCCAAATGAGCCCAGTTACAGCCTCTGTTCCTTTAAAATAGGAGGGGTCTCATCCTTTCCACCAGTGGTGGGATTCAATTTTTTTTACTACCGGTTCTGTGGGTGTGGTGTGGCTTGGTGGGCGTGGCTTGGTGGGCATGACAGGGGAAGGATACTGTAAGATTTCCATTCCCTCCCCACTCCTGGGAGAAGATTACTGCAAAATCTCCCTTCCCTCCCCACCCCACAAACCTGCTTTCCAGCTCCGTTCTCCTGTGCAGGGCAACCAAAGAAGACCCAGTCGATCAGCTGGGACTCTGTAGGCAGAGAATTAGATGGGGTTAGCAGGGCCAGTCAGAAGTGAGAATTTTGGCTGATTCTCCAAACTATTCAAAATTTCCGCTACCGGTTCTCCAGAACTGGTCAGAACCTGCTGAATACCCACCTCTGCTTTCCACACCTCTGTTGTTCGGTAACTTTTAAAATGCTCTCAACAGCCTCAGAGGCAAAAGATAGAGATGGTGCTTAATCAACATAGCCATGAACATGTGACCGAAACCACCCTTGAACTTCCACAATATGGAAATTTGACTGAGTCTAATTGTTGTGGGACTTCACCCCGGTTTCTGTAAACCTGAAAGGTGAAGGCACAGGATCCTGGCTCCAGCCTTCAGATGGATGCTAAGGAGAAGTGCTTTTTAACAAATTGGTGAGAAGAAGGACTAGGGGGTGACATGATAGCCGTGTTCCAATATCTCAGGGGCTTCTACAAAGAAGAGGGAATCAACCTATTCTCCAAAGCCCCTGAAGGCAGGACAAGAAACAGTGGAGGGAAACTCATCAAGGAGAGAAGCAACTTGGAACTAAGGAGAAATTTCCTGTTAGTTAGAACGCCTGGCCGCTGTCGGCTGATGGCCCCGAGAGTTCGGGCTTTCTCTGTGGGAGCTCCCTCCCTATGGAATGATCTCCCCCCGGAGATACGGGCTATGACGGATATTCTGACCTTCCGGCGCGCAGTGAAAACCCTATTTTTTAAACAGGCCGGCCTGGCCCAGTAACTGTGTTTGTGGTTTTAACTATTTTTAATTGGGGTTTTATTAGCTTTTAATTTTTAATTGAATTTTGAATAGACAGCCGGATCAAATTATTTAATCTATTTTTAATCGTATTTATTGTATATTTATTGTATGTTTTTTAGTAGGCTGTACACCGCCCCGAGTCCCTTTTTGGGAGAGGGAGCGGTATAAAAGTTTGATTAAATAAATAAATAATTAATCAGTGGAACAACCTGCCTCCAGAAGTTGTAAATGCTCCAACACTGGAATTTTTTAAGAAGAGATTGGATAACCATTTGTCTGAAGTAGTATAGGGCAGGGGTCCCAAACTTGGCCACTTTAAGACTTGTGGACTTCAACGGTCAGAATTCTCCGGCCAGATGGCTGGCTGGAGAATTTTGGGAGTTGAAGTCCACAAGTCTTAAAGTGGCCAAGTTTGGAGACCTCTGGTATAAGGTTTCCTGCCTAAGCAGGGGGTTGGATTAGAAGACCTCCAAGGTTCCTTCCAACTCTGTTATTCTAACTAAATCTGAAAACGCCAACAGCCGTCTTTTCAGCTTCTTTCTAATGATGTCTTCCTCCCATTTCTTTGCAGAGAAAGAGAAGCAAGTAAATGTATCAATTAAAGGCTGCCAGGACAAAAACGAGAATACCTGCAATGAAGGATACGTGTTCATTTTCTCTGAGGACGCTTTTTATCTGTTGAGCAATGTTACATGCTGTAACGACAAAAATCAATGCAATCAAAATGACATTGCACGTAGGTGGAATCGTCATGTTTTTTTTTAAAAAAATCTGCTTTTATTTGCAATTTTCCCTGATCCCCACCTTCACCCTGTGCACATTTTAATAGCAATCTCTCTGGAGGGAATTCTTACTATTCCGTGCACAGTTGGGTGCAGGGGTGAGCTTCAAAAAAGGTAGCAACCAGTTCTCTGCCTGGTTGCTGGATGGGCGTGGCCATGGTGGGTGTGGCCTAGTCAGCCTCCTGCACCACAGTGGGCGGGGGCACATTTTCACCCTCCCTGGGCTCCAGAGGCCTTCCTTGAGCTTCCAGGAGGGCAAAAATGGCCCGTTTCCAGCCACCCTGAGCCTCCATGTGCGCCCTGCACTTACCTGGTTTCCAAAACGGGTCACGTGGTGACTCCTGGGAGGGGCGGGGTGGGTGGGTGGGGCCAGCCAGTCATTGCAAGTAATGGTTCGGCAAACCAGATGTAAAATTAACTTCCAGTTCGCCTGAACCAGTGCAAACCGATAGTAGCCCATCTTTAGTTGGGTGACTCTATTTATAATGCACCAAGTAAACTCACGAAGTAAAGAAAGGACATGAGGCTTTCATTTGCCCATTAAAATGTCTAATGTCCTTTAAGCTCCAGGAAATTAGACCTAACTGCCCATTAATTCCAAGCCAGGGATTGCACCCCCAGCTGCTGCTTCAGAACAGCACCGTTCATCATGCACAGAATGAATATTTGTACAGGTAGTCCTCGTCTTATGACCACAATGGAGCCCAACCTTTCTGTTGTTAAGTGAAAAATTTGTCAAGCGAGCTTTGCCCCATTTTATGACTTTTCTTGCTGCCGTTGTTAAGGGAATCACAGCAGTTGATAGGTCAGTAGCCCGGTCGTTAAACAAAATGGGCTTCCCCATTGACTTTGCTTGAGAGAAGGTCACAAAAGGGGACCACCTGACCTGGGAACAGGATACAGCAATGGTCATAAGTATGAACCAGTGGCCAAGCCTTGATCGCATGCTGCTGGAGGTCATATCTGTGAAAAATAGTCTAAGTCACTTTTTTCTGTGCCATTGTGACTTTGAACGGCAACTAAATGAACTGGGACTACCTGTCCTTCTACAGATTTTGGGGAGTGGTCTCTCCCAGAACTGGATAAGATTTCCCCTTCCAAATACCCCCCTGGAATAATTTTAGGTAGGTTCCAAAGGTTTGACTCAGTGCTAATCCATGAATACCTTAACTCTTCTAGAACTTCCAAGCTTTTCAGAAGTTAACAAGACTCTTTCCAGCAGAAAGTTATTTTGTCCATCATGCTTTGCTTACAATAACAATACATGTGAGGGCGAACGGATGTACTGCAAGGAAGACCAGGACAAATGTTTCACTATTAGTGGGACAGTCACCAAAGGTAAATCAGAAACATCACAGATTCCTTACATTTGCATCCAAACTCTCATTTCCAAAAATACTGTACTGGCTTCTAACACACCTGTGCGAGGTGCCTGAGACATATAACCATGGCTGGGACTAGACTTTCTGTGGCTTAAACAAAGTAGTTGTTAAAATGAAGTATGCCCACTTTTAGCAATAGCAATAGTAATAGCACTCAGACTTACAGTATATGCTGCTTTATAGCCCTCCCTAGGCGGTTTTACAGAGTCTGGCCCCCAACAATCTGGGTTTTTATCTTATCCACCTTGGAAGGATGGAAGGTCGAGTCAACCTTGAGCCTGGTGAGAATCAAACTCTTGGCAGTGGGCAGAATTAGCCTGCAAGTCTGCATTCTAACCCCTGCGTTTCCAGAGAGGGAAGGAAGGAAGGAAGGAAGGAAGGAAGGAAGGAAGGAAGGAAGGAAGGAAGGAAGGAAGGAAGGAAGGAAGGAAGAACAATAACAATACCACTTATATACCACTTCACAGTGCTTTTACAGCCCTCCCTAAGCGGTTTACAGAGTCAGCCTCTTTGCCCCCAACAATCTGGGTTCTTATTTTACCCACCTCAGAAGGACGGAAGGCTGAGTCAACCTTGAGCCTGGTGGGATTCAAACTGCCAAATTGCAGGCAGCCGGCAGTCAGCAGAAGGAGCCTGCAATACTGCGCTATAACCACTGCACCACCAAGGCTCTTACAACCATTCTTGCCAAGGCTGTTAAGTGATTCACTGCAATTGTTAAGTAAAACAAATGGTCCTTAAGCGAATCAGGCTTCCCATCTACCTCCATTGCTGGTCGGTAGGTCGCAAATGGCCTCACATGACCCCAGGCAAGGATGGGATGCAAATATTTTTACTACTGGTTTTGTAGGTGTGGCTAGGTAGGCGTATCTAGGTGGTCGTGGCCATGTGACTGGGTGGGTGTGGCTTCTTCTTCTTTCCTCCTGACGATTAGCTGTTCTGACGATTAGCTGTGCTGGGATCCCCCTCACTGTCTTACTGCTTCACCCAGAAAGCTTCCCTGAAGCTCAGAAGGCAATACCGATTCGGCTGAACCGGTAGTTGTTTTTTTACTATTGGTTCACCTGAACCAGGCCAAACTGTAGAATACCACCACTCACCCCCAGGATACTGCAGCTGCTATAAATCCATGCCCATTGCCAAGCTTCCAAATTGTGATTGGGTGACCGAGGAGATAGCAGTGCGACGGGCATTAAGTCATTTTATTCAGTAACTTCGAATGATCTCTAAGTGAATAGTTGTAAGTTGAGGAGTATCTTCAGGAGAAATATTCCCTTAGTCTAAGCCAGGGGTCTCAAACTCAAGGCATGTGGGTCAGATCTGGCACACAATGTGGTTAGATCTGGCTTGCGGGATGGCCCTGGAAACCATGAAGGACTGGCCCCCAGTGCCTCGGCCCTAGTCCAGACCAGCCTGGTGCTGATCTACAATTTGGTGGTGGCCATCCGGGCCAGAACGTGGTCAGCCTTAGATCTGCGGAGCCGCCCTGGAGCCAGCAAGGAGCCGCCCCTGCCCCACCCCCTGGGCGCATGCTGGAGACAATGGATTCCTGATGCAGCCCTCAATGAAAACGAGTTTGACAGCCGTGGTCTAAGCATATCATCAAGTGGGTGGAAAAATATCAGAAGCCAAGGCAAACTCCCTGTTGCTATTAAGGTCATCGGCAGAGCTAGGGCCTTTTGTAAATCTTAATCTTTGTTGCTCTTGTAGCTTCCAACCAAAAATTCTGAGAGTTTTCTGCCATTCTGTGATGGGCAATCCACAAAAAATCCTATGCAAAACCCTCTACTCTTTCAACATATGGCACAGTTCTAGCTCTTGTGGTGTAGTGGTGAGAGTGCAGTACTGCAGGCTACTTCTGCTGACTGCCGGCTGCCTGCAATTTGGCAGTTCAAATATCACCAGGCTCAAGGTTGACTCAGCCTTCCATCCTTCCGAGGTGAGTACAATGAGGACCCAGATTGTTGGGGGCAAGAGGCTGACTCTGTAAACCTCTCAGAGAGGGCTGTAAAACACTGAGAAACTGTATATAAGCCTAAGTGCTATTGCTATTGCTCGTGGCATGTACCCACTGCAAACAGATTACTTCCAGACACCACTAGGAAGGCAGAATAGCAACAGTCCTTAGATTTATATACCTCTCCATAGTACTTTACAGCCCTCTCTGAGCAGTTTGCCCAAATTGCCCCCAACAATCTGGGTCCTCCTTTTAACAACCTCGGAAAAATAGAAGGCTGAGTCAATCTTCAGCTGGTCATGATTGAACTGCAAAACTGCTGGCAACTGGCAGTCAGCAGAACTAGCCAGGAATACTGCACTCTAACCATGCCGTCACCAGGGCTCACATAAAACGTGTGGATATCTCGTTGTTATTGTTGTTTTTACTATCGATTCATTAATTTAGATATGTGCCAAATCAAACAGGTCAGGATCTGAGGAAATGCTGCCAAGAAAAGAAAAAGAATGAAAAAGCAGATTTGCTCATCTCTAGTGAAAATGGCAGGGGATGGAAGGGAGGCACAGCTGAGCCAAATTCAGCGTCACTCCTGGGAAGAAAAAAAAACCTGTACTAATTGTAGTCCCCCCTATCCTTTGGTTTCACAGGCTCAGCTGCAGCTCAAGACTTCGCTGCGAAGGGATGCTCTACTTCAAGAACCATCTTAAAAAATGATACCATCCTGACCTTTGGAGATAACTTGTATAAACTTGAAAATGTCCAAATTGAGGAAGCCAAAAGTGGTGCCAGCTGGATTTCCAACTGCCTGTCTTTTGCTGTCCTTCTGCCAAGTGTCCTATGGTTCCTACTGAACAGCTCCCTGTATTAACCCCAACCTGCCAATGTCCACTCTACTCAAAAGGGGAAAATCTCCCATTGAATTGTACCAAAGCAGGCATACAGTAAATCAAATTTTTTTGGCTTCAGCAATTGTTGGTGCCCAGTATGTCTCTCAATTGCTGGTTTCTGAATCTCTTCCCCCTCCCTCCCTCCCTCCCTCCCTCTCTCTCTCCCCCTCCCTCCCTCTACCTCTTCCTCTCCTTCTCTCCCTCCCTCTCCCTCCCTCTTCCTCTCTCTCTCCTCTTTGTTCAGTAAAAAGGGATTTTGATGTATCTAACTAATGCATATCTGAAATAAGAATAGAAATGGTGGTGTTAAGAAGGACCTGCAAATAAAGGACTCACAACTATGTAGATATTGTTGAGTTCAATGGGCTTTTTTATATAGCGGTTTGAAAAGGCTTAGTTAAGATTGGAATAGATTAATTGGTTTAAATAATTAAGCTTCCAACGATTGAGGTAAGGCTACAATCATCATACTGAAGAACAAAAATATATTTTGACGTGTGTTTTTTTTTCTGATGATGTATGATACCCATCTAAGGGGCACCCTGTGTGTGTGATAGTGTAATGGAATGCCTCTTGTAAGACAATGCCTGCCATCTTTCATTGTATATGAAATTATATTTTAAAAAAATCAACTCAAAATAAATGTGTCTGGCATTTTTTAAAAAAACAAAACAAATTGTGTTCAACAACATTTTTTTTAAGCAATCTATGTTTGGAAGTAAATGTTGCTAAATCAATGGAATCTCTTTTCATATAAATGGGTATATGATGCAGTCGAGAATGAAACATATGCCTAAAATTATAGGGCTGGAAGGGACTTTGGAGGTCTTCCAGTCTAACCCCCTCACCAAGACAGGAGTCCTTTTTCCATCCCAGACACATGGATATCTGTTCTTTTCTTGAAAACCTTCATCAATTGTGCTCCCATGACCCTGGAAGGCACGCTGCTTCATTGACTAATTCAGGGGTCTTCAAACTTGACAGTTTTAAGACTTGTGGACTTCAACTCTGGTCATGTTAGCTCAGGAATTCTGAGAGTTGAAGTTCATAAGTCTTAAACTTGCCAAGTTTGAAGGACCTTGGACTAATTGCTTTCACTTTCAGGAAGTTTCTCCTTGTTTTTAGGTTGATTCTCTCTTGATTAGTTTCGACCACTGCTTCTTGTCTCACCCTCAGTGAATCAATTACAGGCTATCCATTATTTCTTTCTGTTCCTTGGTCAAGGTTTGTTTATAGTAAACTCAAATTTTACTGATAGCTTCTAAGTACTGGGATGACACTAGATGAAGATGAATCTTAAGTCTTTCAAAGAGCTGGTTTTAGGATTGGTCCTGGAACAGACCATGTTTTCTCTTGATTATTGTTTTCCTTCTTCCTTGCATTTGCATTCTCTCTTTTAAGATTGTGAAACCCTGTTGACCAGGGGTACTGGCCTGTGATAGATAGTCAACTCTTCCAATATGAGAGGATGATACAAAGAAGTCAACCACTATGAAGCAAGGTTAATGGATGGAATCAGAATGTACTGGTATGGTTAATTATTGCAATGGCCAAGGTTAAATAAATTATTTTTTATTTTTATTTTATTTATTTTGTCAAACAATTATTAGATAATAGGTATAAGTATAAACTTGGTTATAAATACATGAAATGGATACGAATAAGAAAAAAAGAAACAAAAGGACAGGGACTGTAGGCACATTTTGGTGCGCTTATGCACACCCCCTACAGACCTCTTAGGAAAGGGATGAGGTCAATAGTAGACAGTCTAATGTTGAAGATTTTGGGGTTTGGGGAAGAAACCACAGAGTCAGGTAGAGTATTCCAGACATTGACTACTCTATTGCTGAAGTCGTATTTCCTGCAATCAAGTTTGGTGAGGTTTATCTTTAGTTTATATCTATTTTGTGCTCTTGTATTGTTTTGGTTAAAGTTGAAGTATTCATTGACAGGTAGGACATTGCAATATATAATTTTATGTACTATACTTAGATCAACCCGAAGGCGGCGTAGTTCTAGGTTGTCTAGGTCTAAAATTTCAAGACTGGTGGCATAAGGTATTCTGCTACAAGTAGAGGAGTGGAGGACTTTTCTCGTAAAATTATATTCTGTCTCAGTGAGCCGAGACCCAGACTGACAGTCTGAGCTGCAATATTTTGGCTCTGTGCGTGTGTGGTAAACACAGCCATTGAAATGACAACCCACATCATTTCTGAGCAAGTCTGGGTCCACAATGGATTAGCAATCCTTCAGAGAACTCTTACTTGGCCATCTATGAGGAGAATCTGTCACATCATATTTTCTTTGATCAGTGCATGATTAGAAAAGTAAATGGTCAAAGATAAACAGTTGCCTTTGACTTCAGCATTGCTCAATGTAGGAGGAGCGCTTTGAGTAGTCCTTATTGTCTATGGAGATTCTCAGTCAACCAGGTCATGGTTGTCCAAAAGATGCTTTGGGACGGAAGGAAGGAAGGAAGGAAGGAAGGAAGGAAGGAAGGAAGGAAGGAAGGAAGGAAGGAAGGAAGGAAGGAAGGAAGGAAGGAAGGAAGGAAGGAAGGAAGGAGATGGAGGATGGAACGATGGAAGATGAAATCCTATCATTGTCCACCAATCAGTCAGAACTGAAGAAGCTTCTTGGATGAAAAGGGAAATGTGTTCAAAGAAAAACTAAGAAAGTCCAGTCGCCTTTTGAAAAAGCACCTTTGGGACAAGTAATGGTTCACATGACCACAACAATTAGCAATGGCAGTTCCAGCAGTCCTGGTTGCCGTTATTAAGTGAGAACCAAGCAGATTGCTAAGTGAGGACCTCACTGTACTACAGCTTGCAACTTCCTGCCAGCTTCTCCGCTAACTTTGTGGTTCACTCTTACATCACAATCATGAGCTGGGTGCCAAGTGCCCAGATCACAATCATGTTGACAAAAAATAATGGGACTTAAAGCCAACCATCTGGAAAACATCACATGGAGAGGCTAAACTAACAAGGTCATTTTCATGAGAAAGGACAGGTAAGTGATGCAATCTGCAAGCACATGGCAGTACATCACAGCTGCTGGCAACACTTTGATAACTCAGTCCATTTCATTGTCAGTCAAGAATAATTTGTACATTTACAAAACAGCAAAGGGGTTTCCTAAGAGATAGATAGATACATAGATGGATGGATGGATGGATGGATGGATGGGTGGAGGGAGGGAGGGAGAGAGAGAGATGAGAGAGAGAGAGAGCGAGGGAGGGTGGGAGATTGAGATATATAGATATAGAAATTATTACTGCATGATTTAGAGAACAATATTTAAAATATAACTTTTACAAGGTCAAACTCATCTTTATTACTGCCTAAGCCCAACCACATTAACTCTCACAAACAAAACTTAATATTAATTAAAAGCCATCCTATTAAAAAAAAAATCTTAAAATGCTGTAAACAATATTGCAAATTAACAAAAATTCATATATAAATATAAATACACACACACACACACACAAACTGATCTGAATGGCCTAAAGCTTGCTTTTAAAAAGTGGAAACAGCAGCAGCAACAACAACAAAAAACTTCGAATTGAATAAACCAAATCTAACGTACTGTATTTGTAAAAATGAAACGCCAAGATAAGAAAGATTTGCTTCTCAGTGGCCTGGTGGTAAGGGAGACCAGGTCATCTACTTTCAAAAACTGCTGTAAATTTTGTCTTGTTTGCAGTCTTTTGCAAGCACACCAAGTTAAATGAGAATTTAATTATAGCCCCATCCTCTCTTTTATGGTAGCAGCTTTTAGTGAGTTTAATTTAGCTAATCGTGTTTTCTGGCATCACTTTTATGTCAATGTTTGAGAACGGCTCCTGACCCATTCACACTTTGCCAGAAGCTAATAGGTTTTCCATACAGTACACCAACACCCACATACGTAGTCTCGAAAATCTAACAAACCACACTGGATAGCAAATCACCAGAAACCCCAGGAGATAATCTCAACTGAAAAGTATTTCTTGGTAAAAATTATTCTGTTCTGTTTCTATAAAAGATATATCAGTGTGTTCGTGGAGTCGCTTTACTTTTTTCTCTCTATTAGCTCTTTATTGGGAATCATCGTGTGTGTGTGTATGTGTGTGTGTATTATTGACTTTGTTCGTCATCCAAAGAAGCATGAAATAAAGACTCCACCTTCAAGCCAAATTTGCACACCTGGGTGTTATGTTTATTGTTCCATCTATACTAAACAGGATTTCCAAGTGAACCAGCCTTTATAATGTTGCAACATAATGGATATTTTATAGACTGGCACATTCCGGATGTTTTTAACCTTTTATTTCTGTTCATTTAGGCTTTAGGTACAATTGCTGGGAATTAAAATGAACTGCCCCACCTCTATAAACTAGAGAAGGCAACCTGCAGCTTTGGGGGAAAATACTTATTCTGAGTAAGAAAAATATAATGGAGTGATTAAGTTCATGAAGGAACCCAAGACAGATGGTCCCCCCCGCCAATTTATTTATATATTTTCTCTTTATATACAATAATACTTTTATCTTCAGTGTTAGTCTATCCATTTCTCCATAGTCTAATATTTTTTTTAATTATATCTTCTTCTGTAGGTGTTTCCTCATTTTATTGTGCAAATACAATTCTTGCTGCTGTCAAAATGTGTAATATTAAATATACATTTCCTTTGTCATGTTTTTCTGGTATTATGCTAATAAAAATAGTTCTGGCTTATAATCTATATGGTGCCTTAACATTTTTTCTAACCACATATGCACTTTCATCCAAAATGTTTTTGCTTTTGGACATGTCCACCACATGTGTTAATATGTGCCCAGTATTTGATTACATTTCCAACATTTGCTGGACAGATGTTGAATGCACTGGGATGTCACTATTCTACTCATAAACATTGCAGGAAAATGTATGGTTTGTTAGCCTGATAGATTGTCTTTCATCCAAGAGCTTTGAAAGATGATTCTATTCCACTATTTCTTCAATCTTATCCTGTGGCAAGTCCATGATGAATTGTTCCATGGTGAGTTGGCTACCGTAAGTAACAAGTTAGCTGTGGCGAATTGTGGTAGATCTGTGTTAGAGAAAGCCCAGTTTCTTTGACTAACTGCTTCAAGGAGAAACTGTGAAGCCAGAGGAATTTGAACCAAGATTTGCCCAGAGAAGCATGACTCCACACAGAAATAACAAATGTCTGTAGCCAAAGGGCATATGTGTCCAAAGACACTCTGACTTGAAGCAGAATTACTACTTGATCAAAAAATATTACTAAAAAAAAAGCAGAAAACGTTGGAGGAAGTTTCAAGAATTATAATGTTGCGTGTATTGAAAGGAGGTAATTTAAAGACAGTAAATAATCATTTCTTATGTATCTTGTCCAAGGATGCACTCATTTTTACCTTTAATTGATTTAGTGAAATCTATTTTTAGAGAAAGCCAGTTTGGTGTAGTGGTTAAGGCATCAAGTTACAAACCAGGAACCTAGGAGGTTTGATCCCACGTTAGGCCCAAAACCAATAGGGTGACCTTGGGCCAAACCCTTTCTCTAAGTCCTAGGAAGAATGTAGAATTTAGATTAACAGAGTTGGAAGGGACCTTGGAGGTCTTCTAGTCCAACCCCCTGCCTAGACAGGAAATCCTACACCACTTCAGACAAAGAAAACAATAACAAACCACCTCTAAAAAACCTTGCCAAGAAATGTGGCAAGATTGCCATGATTTTTTTTTAGATATATTTAATTCAATCAGACTCAATTTCTGTCTCAACACCCCTCTCATATTTTGATGATATGGTAGTGGGTTAGGGTTAGAGTTAATGTTTGTAACCTGCCAGGAGTGAACGAGTTGGACAGTTATATAAATGTTCTTAATAAATAAATATTCACTTTGCATGCTGTTTATGCAACTATTGTTTGAAATTAATTTGCAATAACAATAGCACTTAGACTTATATACTGCTTCACAGTGCTTTACAAGCCCTCTCAATCGGTTTACAGAGTCAGCACATTGCCCCCAACAATCTGGCTCCTCATTTTATTGACCTCTGAACAATAGAAGGCTGAGTCTAACCTGGAGACGGCCAGGATCGAACTGCTGGCAGTTAGCAGAGTTAGCCTGCATTCTAATCATTACACCACCATGGTTCAGAGATGTGCAGTTAGTGACCGAGAGCCTAATCTATTCACTTCGATGAACTGCACACAGAAATTCACTCATCTCTATTCCTATAGATCCCTATAGATCTAAAATTTGAACAGCTCAGATTATGTGGTGCTCTCCTAGTTGTTTTCTTGTAAATGTTTCATTACCCAACTAGGTAACATCATCAGTGCTAGCTCACTCAGTTTAAGCTGTGGCGATAACATCTTTATCACTTCAGTTTGAAGACCCCAGAAACCACCCTGTGGTTGGAACATTTCTCCTTGGCTTAAAGATATACTTTTTTGCTATCATGAAACCTCTTTCTCCATATAGTAGCTGTAGGTAAGCCCAACAATATAATCAAGATGAGTCAGTAGACAGTTTGGTTATGCAGAACTGGTCAGAATAAGTGAGGGAGAGGAGGAACAGTCAACAGGGTGTGGAGGTGTGGCTCCAGAGATTGTGGAGGAGGCTGGGGAAGGGCAGAGGCCTGCTAGGCAGTCAGAGGAAGAACCAGGCCCATCCCCTCTTCATCCTAGGACACACAGGGAGGAACGGAGAAGGCAACAACTTGGCTTATGAGAGAGGAAGCGGCCACGATCCCCCTTCATTGGTTGCAGCTGTGGAGAATAGTATATAAGAGAGATGGTTAAAACACAGCATTACCAGAAGCAAAGTGTGTGTTATTTTGGGCTGAAGTTATCTTGGTTGGTATCCTTCCAACAGATTGTGCCTTGTTATCTCCTTGAAGTTGGTAATTACTTATCCTGGTCTGTTGTGGAAATTCCTTCATTGTAATTTGTTTTAGTTTTTTATTTCACCTCTATCTGCTCATTAAATTTGGACTGTATTGCTTTCTTTTGAAGACTATTTTTGAAAAAGTTTTATCTCCAACTGAGAATTATTGAACAGTGGGGCCAAGTTGGAGGCATTAAAGGACATTTATTTAAGATTTGGATTTTGTTACATTTGTATTACACTCCGGGTCATCACAACTGACTTAACAAATGTCTCGCTTAGCAACGGATGTTTTGGGCTCCATTGTGGTCGTAAGTTGAGGACATCTGTAATCCCAAATCCTCTGCGTGCTGAATAATGCTCAGTTCATTTATCACAACTAAAAAAAACTCCCTAAAGTCAACAGTAGCTCTAGTCACATTTGTCATGTTAATGCAAATACAGCTTTTAATTTTGGAAACACACCTGAGCTTTATTGTTGAGTGAGACCTTTGAGTTTGTTTCGGATAACAAATCAAATGAATCATCATCATCACAGGGGTAAGGCAACATAAACGTTTGTATAGAGTCATTAAAAAGAAATATAAAAAGTTTTGTAAAGTGGAAAGTTATAATGAGCTATCAGAGATATACAGCAGAAAATGAAAAGGTGTGTAAGAGACATAGAAGATATAGACATGTAAATAGTGGGAAGATAAAAAATGGAGGAGGAGAAATGCAGGGGAGATTTTAAAAAAATAGGTATATGAAAGGCTATGCGGCCATGTTTGCAAACCTATGGCACGCATGCCACCGGTGGCACACCGAGCCATTTGTGTGGGCACGCGAGCCCCAGCCAAACTTACCTGCACTGCGCATGTGTGCGTTTCCCAGCTGATTTTCAGCCTGTTTGAGGCCGTTTTCATCCTCCCAAGGTTCGAGGGAAGCCTCTGCAGCCTCGGGAGGCCGAAAAACAGGCTTTCTGGAAATACCAGAAGTGCCGAAACGGGCCCGTTTTCCCGAGGCTCCAGAGGTTTCCTTCGAGCCTCCAGGAGGGCAAAAACAGCCTCCCCCCGCTCCAGAGACCCTTTGGAGGCTGAAAATAAGTAACTTCCGGTATTTCCAGAGGCTCCAGAGGTTTCCTTCGAGCCTCCAGGAGGGCAAAAACAGCCTCCCCCCGCTCCAGAGACCCTTTGGAGGCTGAAAATAAGTAACTTCCGGTATTTCCAGAAGGCGTTTTTCGGCCTCCTAAGGCTGCAGAGACTTCCCTTGAGCCTCAGGAGGGTGAAAATGGCCTCAAACAGGCCAAAAATCAGCTGAGAGGCACGTGCAGTGCAGGTAAGGGAGCAGGACAGGGTGTTGCACACGCATGTGCAGGGGGACAGGGTACATTGCATTGTGGGTTGCTGGCACACACATGCACATGCTATTGCATGTGCGTGCTTTCAGCACACCACAACAAAAAGGTTTGCCATCACTGCTGTATGGTGAAGTAAGTCAAATTGACTCTAGTTTGCGATGCTGAGCTCCCAATAGAAGGCAGAAATAATCATCTGATGAATTATGAGAATATTTGCATAGAACCTGGCAGTGTTGAATGTTTAACAGGGCTGGTACATAAAATAAACAGTATGAATGGTATTAGTGTCTGAGTATTTTTCTAAGGAGGGTTTGAAAACACATGAGAAGATAGATTTTTTTTAAAAAATTACATCCGGCAAATAACATCGGATTTCTCATATTATCCCTCATTGAACCACCAAGAGAAGTCATTGAAGGAAAGTCTCCAACCCAATCATGTTTTTGCCCAACCTAGATAGTAAGTTAAACATGGTGGCTCGGTTGCTAAGATGCTGAGCTTTTTGATCAGAAAGTTTGGCAGTTTGGTGGTTCGAATCCACAGCGCCACATAACGGAGTGACCTCCCGTTACTTCTCCCAGCTCCTGTCAACCTAGCAGTTCGAAAACATGTAAAAATGCAAGTAGAAAAATAGGGACCACCTTTGGTGGGAAGGTAAAAGTATTTACAATGATTGCTGCATTCTGACTCATGTCATCATGAACGGAGACCTTCCAGGCCAACCTCCATAGGTAATTGATAGCGAAAATGGGATTCGCTGAGTGACCATGTGATTCACTTAACAACCACAGTGGGTGGAGTAGATGGGATGAAGTGTCATCTCTTCCTCGACTGAAGCAGTTGGGAGGGTAGTCTGCTTTGTTGCTGGGATAATCAGAAAGTCCAGCTCTGCCTTTAGATACTTGAGTCCATATCCTGTCCTGGCTGGGAATTCTGGAAGCCAACATGCAAAAGATCTTGAGATTTAATATGGGATGGTGTCCATGAAAATGTTTGCTAATTTGGGGTTGGTGTTTGCAGTGGCCTATCGTGAGAAACTTAAACCCAATGGATTGATATGTCCTGGATCGTACACAAAACACGGAGACTCTCCTCAGCCACTTCAGCCAATTCTCTGCCTTGGCAAAGAGAATTGGTGTGGAAATATAAGCTTTGCCATGGGTACATATGAGTAGAAGATCTTTCCTCCTTTATCTTTCTTGATTTTTATTATAATTAGAGAAACACGTGGGGAAGATGAAAACGCAATTGAAGTCCTGGGGTTAGAATCATGTTCTATCCTCCATCTTGACATTTTTGGCCCATCCAGCTGACACTCCTAATATTTTTCAAGCAAACTTACCAAGCAAGTGTGTTTTTGCAAAATCTTCATCCAGAGAAATGTTCCACTGCAACTGGTAAACAAGTTCAAAGGAACAATGTTTTCCCATTATGTAAACATTCAGAGCAATATGAAAATGCACTCTGGTCACAAATCTTCCACTGCAAAAATCAAAAACAAAAAACTTGACTGTGGCAGAGGTCTCCAGCATCCTAAGATACGTACTTTGTCTAGAGATGTGATGGGCAGAAGGAATGACCTGGATGCACAAGAGGAACAGCCATAGCAAGATAAGGGTCAGATAAGAGAAATATAAGTCCGAGCTAGAACTGTAACCTGAGAAAGCATGTCAAGCATGGGAAAATCAGAAGCCCAAATGAATATAAAAGTTTATTGAAAGCTTATGCTCTCTACAAGAATCTGAACTAGTAATGGTCAAAGCAAATAGCCTGGAGATAAGAGCAGAGGTGGACTGCTACTGGCTCTCCACAGTTCGTGCAAACTGGTAGCTAATTTTATCATTTTTAATGATTGGTTTAGCGAATCTTTAAATCCCATCCCTGGCTGGCCCTACCCACCCTGCCCTCCCCTCCCAGGAGTCACTACGCAGCCCATTTTGGATGCCAAGTAAGTGCAGAGCCCTCATTGAGGCTCAGGGAGGGGGAAAAACTGGCCTTCTGGAGGCTCCAGAAGGATGGAAACAGGCCCATTTTTGGCCTCCAGACCAACTGACTGTTATATTATGCAGAACTCTAGGATCGGAAAAAGGTTCAAAATGATCCAAATAAATGAATGTAGGAATTAAGGTGAAAAACAGTCAAGAGAGGCAAAGGATGCAAATCAGATATAGAGAATTATAGTAGAATATAAAATCAGCTTTAGAAGATAGACTAATCCCCTAAGAAAAAGCAGAGTAAGACGTAAACATGTAGTAAACAAGAAATCACATCCCCATTTCACTGCCGAGCAAAGTTTATTTTGTATATATTTTCTAAAAAACTCACTGTGTTTCCTAATGGAATTTGGCTTCTGCCCTCCCTGAATTTGCTATCTGGGCCAGCCAATCATTTGGGACCCTACATTCAACCTCCTCCAGCTAATTCTTTAAAAACATTTCCCAGTTGCAAAGCAGAGCAAAAGGTGGCTTCAGGAAAGGCAGCGGAGTTGACTTCTACCAACATGAGGGCAGCTGGAATGCTTCTTGTCTTCTGTCTCTTCTGCTCCATCTTGTCAACAGGTAAATAATTTGATTTCCTTAAAACAGATATAGAAACTTTGGACAACTTCAGGAAAGGGATGGAGGATAGGCAGCCTGAGGAGGTTTCTGGGAAATTGTTCTACTATAGATCATTCTTGACATGTATCCATTTGTTCAGTGGCCATGTGAACATATACAGCACTGAAAAAGTGACTTACAAATGGTCTTAATGCTTTCAACAATTCCCACCATTTCATATCAAAATTTGGGTATTTGGCAGTTGGCATGTGTTTAAAACAGTTGCAGTGTCCTGGGACATATGATCATCATAGACTTCCCTGAACAGCTTTTGACAAGCAGCATCAATGGGGGGGGGGAGGCAGATTTGCTCAATAGCCATGTGGTTCACTTAATGACTGCAATTATTAACTACCACAAAAAGGTTGTAAAACTGGGCACAACTCACTTAACAATATTACTTAGTGATAAAAACTCCAGTCCTAATTGTGATCCTATGTCAAGGATTACCTGTAGTAGATGCAGGATTCATGGTCATCTCTTCAGAGTATCATGAGAGCCAATTTGGTGCAGTGGCTGAAGGTTTTGGAGTAGGAATGAGTATTATGAGTCTAGTCATTCATGAGGAACAAAAACTAGGCAAGTGGCATTGGACCGTTGGGCCAAAAACTAGGCAAGTAACTTCCTCTCAACTCTAGGAAGAAAGTATAGGCAGACCATATCTAGAATGTGTCCAAATCCTGCATCGCCAATGCAGATATCAAAAATTATTCAGAATTCAGTTTCTTGCAGAAATATGGCCTCAGCCAGCATCTACATGGCTTCTTTACAAATATGTTCTATGGCATAAATACCAGAAGAGGGGAAGATCCAGTTTCATATTATGAGGTATGAGAGGGTAAACCTCTCCCTAGGGTCTCAATTTGTCTTCCATTTCAGCAAGTTTATCTCACCTCCCACCCTTCCCCAGGTTTCCAACAGAAATAACAACAGGGGAGATATCTTAGTAAACCAGATTCTAACAGGAGCCTTGAACATAAATGCTAGGAAAGCAAAATATACAAAGGTGACACTCATCATTGGCATGATTTTGTCTTTTATTTGTAGTGACATCTCTAAAGTGTCAGGCATGTGCTGTCCTTGGAGATGAATGTGAAGGAGAGGCTGTGAAGGTGGTGGAGTGCAAAGAAGATGAAGAATTTTGTTCTACTATAGTTGTTAATTCTACTATAAGTAAGTTAAAATTGAGTTTGTTCTCAAGTATGTCCATTACTTGGTTTCATTTTTTATATAATATGTATATATTGATTAGAACATAGAACACCAGAGTTAGAAGGAACCTTGGAAGTCTTGTAGTCCAACTCCCTGTCAAGCAGGAGACACAACACCATTTTAGACAAATGGCTGTCCAGGCTCTTCCTAAAGGCCTCCAGGGTTGGAGCACCCACAACTTCTGGAGGGAAGCCATTCCACTGATTGATTGCTCTCATGGTCAAGAAATGTCTCCTTAGTTCTAGGTTGCTTCTCTCCTTCGTTGGTTTCCATCCATTGCTTCTTGTCCCGCCTTCAGATGCTTTTGAGAATAAGTTGGCTCCCTAGTCTTTGTGGCAGCTCCACAAAGGGAACACTGCTATCATGTCACCCCTAATCCTTCTTTTTACTAGAGTAGACATATCGAATCCTTCACAGGTTTTAGCCTCCAGACCCCAATCTTTTTTGTTTTACTGTCAAGCAACAGTAAAATGCTAAAATTTAGTATCTAAGTTGTGCTAAAACATGATTGGGTTGGGGAGTTTCCTTCAATGACTTCTCTTCGGGGTTCATTAAGGGACAATGTTATTTGCCGGATGTAATTTTTTTTAAACGTACGTGCATGATATGATACACAGGGACAAGATTGGACAAGTGATGAAACACACATCCTGATGTAGCAATCTACACTTTGCCCTTTTGAATGTGCATCACAAACTGCAAGCTAAACAGAAGGAGCTTACATTATTTTGTCACAATGCAAGGTTCATTGTTCTGCAAAAAGATTCTGCAGTTACCTGTGCTAAAATGTTTCTTGGGAATAAATAAATCTTCTAAGGTGTCAACATCTACATGAGAGCCAATGAGGTTTAGTAATTCAGTTTAGGATTAGGAATCTCAGTTGCAGTGGTTTAGCTGGCCTGTTATTTTCTGCAGGTCCAAGAGCGAATATAGTGGGATATGTGCTGGACTGGAAGCAGGAAGACTCAGCCATGGAAGCTCCCTCAATAGTTTGTGTAGTCAAACTTTCACAGCCCAACTAACCTTAGTAGTTTTATAGGGAAATGTAACAAGGGGAAGGGCTATGAGCTCCTAAACAAAAAGGATATACAGTTCATAAAGTGAAATAAACATAGGTATTTAGTGTTTTCTTCCAAAATTCAACAGCCAAATGAACAGGTTTGATATGCATTTCTTCATTTTCTGCTGAGTTCCATATTTCTTTTTTTAATTCCCTTCTGCAGCCAATATTGCCATAAGCTTAATTGTCAAGGAATGCTCAACACGCAAGGACTGTTTGGAGGGCCTCTTCAGCACCACGATACCAGATGGTAGATTTGAAATAGCTAGAGGTAACTGTTGTGACACTGATGTCTGCAATGCAGAAAGGCTTCCGTGTAAGTATCTACAACTTAATACATTCTTTCCAAACTCTAGCTTGTTAAAAAAAACTCTTGCTTTTTGCAAAGAATCTTGGTTTCTTTGATTCCATCTGAGCTGGAATTGAACTCAAGCATGTGAAAAGAATGTCAGGTTGGAGGAGGCTGTGATAGACATTAAAAGGGTTAGTGGTTATTATGAAACTTTACTAACTGGAATATTTGCTTCCTTCAGTGGAAGATTATGATAAGCTTCACCCAAATGGATTAAAGTGCCCAGGCTGCTTTGCACTAGATGAAGATCATTGTGAAGCCAATCAATCTGTAATCTGTGTTGGCGAAGAGGATCAGTGTTTTACCATAGCTAGTACCATAGAGAGTTGTGAGTAGACATTTCCTTCCTTCACTCCCTCCCTTCTTCCCATCCTTTCCCTTTCCTTCCTTTCCTTTCCCTCCCTTCCTTTTCTTAAATAAAGGAAGATGATCTATTTGGAGAAACTTTATCAAACAGTTAATATGTGGTAACCGGATTTGTATCATGTTTTTCAAAGACCTTTATGGCTCCATAAAGGCCACAAGAACACCAAGGCCTGATTATAAATAACAAAAAAACAACCTGCATTGCCTTATAATATCTATGTTATAGAGTCTCATATGCACCTTTTCTGCCTTTTTCTTATCCCCAGTTGGAAATTATACTGAAAAGTCCGCTTACCAAGGGTGTGTGACACAGAATTCATGTTCCTTCCCTCTTGGATATTCTGAGATAGCTGATGGACTGATTCGATTCAATATCACCACCCTGGAATGCAGAAATGCATCTTCTTTTGAACCTTATAATCAGTAATAATTGGGAAGAGCCAAAGCTTCTTTGTAATTATTGGGACATTTGTAAAAAATGAGAAAGTTGGAGATTTAATAGTGAGGTAAGTAGAGATTGAAATCAAAGATGTTTTTGATTGTTACCTGAGTCAGTAGGGGAAAGCTGGAAATTTGGGGCAAGAAGATTGAAATATCATGCTTTGAGACCACAGCTCAATAAAATATGTGTTTTTGATCCTCAAAGTCAACAAAATCGTCATAAAAATAAACTGATAGGACAAAGGAATCTGCATTCAGTATCTTTTTCTTTAGAATTTATACAAACGAAGGTGTTCTGAATAAATTAGCTCCTTCTGATCCCTCCTATCTTCCATACTTAAGAAATTGTAATTATCATTTTATGCATTTTCACTTGGAATCTTTCTCACCGGGTTCTACACTGTCCTTCCTTTTGCCTGAAGTTTATAGATTACTAATTCATATGTCTTATGATCTTTCCCGGTATCCCCTTAATCATGCATTCAAAATTTGGATGTTTGGCAACTGGCATGTATTGGTGTGCATAAGCGCACCAATGTGCCTACCGTCCCTGTCCTATTGTTTCTTTTTATTTTTCTTATATGTATCCATTTCATGTATTCATAACTATGTTTATACTTATACTGTTATCTTATAATCGCTTGACAAAATAAATAAATAAAATAAATAAATGTATTTACAATTATTGCTGCATTCTGACTCATGTCATCATGAACGGAGACCTTCCAGGCCAGCCTCCACAGGTAATAGATAGAGAAAATGGGATTCGCTGAGTGACCATGTGATTCACTTAATAACCACAGTGGGTGGAGCAGATGGGATGAAGTGTCATCTCTTCCTCGACTAAAGCAGTTGGGAGGGTAGTCTGCTTTGTTGCTGGGATAATCAGAAAGTCCAGCTCTGCCTTTAGATACTTGAGTCCATATCCTGTCCTGGCTGGGAATTCTGGAAGCCAACATGCAAAAGATCTTGAGATTTAATGTGGGATGGTGTCCATGAAAATGTTTGCTAATTTGGGGTTGGTGTTTGCAGTGGCCTATCATGAGAAACTTAAACCCAATGGATTGATATGCCCTGGATCGTACACAAAACACGGAGACTCTCCTCAGCCACCTCAGCCAATTCTCTGCCTTGGCAAAGAGAATCGGTGTGGAAATATAAGCTTTGCCATGGGTACACATGAGTAGAAGATCTTTCCTCCTTTATCTTTCTAGATTTTTATTTTAATTAGAGAAATACATGGGGAAGACGAAAACGCAATTGAAGTCCTGGGGTTAGAATCATGTTCTATCCTCCATCTTGACATTTTTGGCCCATCCAACTGACACTCCTAATATTTTTCAAGCAAATTTACCAAGCAAGTGTGTTTTTGCAAAATCTTCATCCAGAGAAAAGCATTCCACTGCAGCTAGTAAACAGGCCAAGGGGAAAATGTCTTCCCATTACGTAAATATTCAGAGCATTATGACAATGCACTCTGGTCACAAATCCTCCATCGCAAAAAACAAAAACAAAAAAAGCAACTATGGCAATGTTCTCCAACATCTTAAGATATGTACAGTGTGTAGAGATGTGATGGGCAGAAGGAATAACCTGGATGAACAAGAGGAACAGCCATAGCAAGACAAGGGTCAGATAAGAGACATATAAGTCAGAGCTAGAACTGTAACCTGAGAAATAATCTGAACTAGTAATGGTCAAGGCAAATAGGCGGTAGATAAGAGCAGGATGGGCTGCTACCGGTTCTCCCCGGTTCGGCCAACCGGTAGCTAATTTTATTGTTTTTAATGATCGGTTTGGCAAACCATTAAATCCCACCACTCACTGGCTCCGCCCACCCTGCCGTCCCCTCCCAGGAGTCCTCATTTGACCCATTTTGGATGCCACGTAAGTGCAGGGACCGCATGGAGGCTTGGGGAGGGTGAAAACGGGCCTCCAGAGATCGGGGAGGTCATTTTCACACTCCAGAGGCTCAAGGAAAACCTATGGAGCCCAGGGAGGCCAAAAACACCCCGCCCACACCATGGCACAGAAGGGTGACTAGGCCATGCCCTCCATGGTCAGGCCCACCCAGCAACTCAGATAATTGGTTGCTGAAATTTTTGAAGCCCACCCTGGATAAGAACCCATGGAATTCAAGTGAGCTTGAACTTAGATCTCTTGTGGGTACAAAGGGACTCAAGACTGATGACCAGTGGTGTGATTCAGCTGATTCGCACCGGTTCATTCCTGTCAGTTGTTAACTTTGTGTGCAGTTCAGCAAACCAGCTTAATCACCATGCTTTGGGCCGCATTGTGGCTCACCCCATCCCTCCCAGCCTGGTCTATCTAGTGGAAAGAGGAAAGATGAGGCCAGTGTGGCTTCGACCGAGTCTACTCAATGCAAAGAGGAAACATGCCAGCAGTTTGGGGAAAGACATCAAGCTGGCCACGCTCCCTAGTGGGCCACACCCACTCAGACAGCCACACAACCTGGCCCCCCGAGGTCAACCACAGCCCTGATGCGGCCCTCAATGAAATTGAGTTTGACACCCTGCTCTAATCGGTCTCTCATCACCAACATCTCAATAATCTTTACTAGAAAAGGAAGAATAGTGATTGGTCAGTTCATTACATAGAACTTCTGAATCCAGAATAGGAAGAATTACAATCACAATTATAACATAAGAAGCAAAGTATCATTTCATATAATCTTAAATTATAACAGTACTTTAATCTATATTTCTTATAGGTAAAGTGGGAACTCAGTAAGTATAGTAATATATAATAGAAACTAATGGCCAGAAACTAAAATCTGTCTACAACAATAAGTATATGATAATGGAAATGTTCAGAGACTTATCACTAATATATAACAAAGTACGGACTGTTATATTATGCACAACTGTAGGATCGGGAAAAGATCCAAATTGATCCAAATAAATGAATGTAGGAATTAAGGTGAAAAACAGTCAAGAGAGGCAAAGGATGCAAATCAGATATAGAGAATTATAGTAGAATATAAAATCAGCTTTAGAAGATAGACTAATCCCCTAAGAAAAAGCAGAGTAAGATGTAAACATGTAGTAAACAAGAAATCACATCCCCATTTCACTGCCAAGCAAAGTTTATTTTGTGTATATTTTCTAAATAAAACAGTATGTTTCCTAATGGAATTTGGCTTCTGCCCTCCCTGAATTTGCTATCTGGGCCAGCCAATCATTTGGGATCCTACATTCAACCTCCTCCAGCTAATTCTTTAAAAACATTTCCCAGTTGCAAAGCAGAGCAAAAGGTGGCTTCAGGAAAGGCAGCGGAGTTGACTTCTACCAACATGAGGGCAGCTGGAATGCTTCTTGTCTTCTGTCTCTTCTGCTCCATCTTCTCAACAGGTAAAGAATTTAATTTCCTTGAAACAGAGATATAGAAACTTCGGGAGACTTCAGGAAAGGGATGGAGGGCGGACAGGCTTAGGAAATCTCTGGTAAATTGTTCTACTACAGATCATTCTCGACATATGTCCATTTGTTCAGTGGCCATGTGAACATACACAGCACTGAAAAAAGTGACTTACAAACGGTCCTAACGCTTTCAACAATTGCAGTATTCCCACAACCAGGTTTCAAAATTTGGACATTTGGCAGCTGGCATTACTTTACAACCTTTGCAGTGTCCTGGGACATAAGATTACCATTTGCGACCGTCGCAACCAGCAGTGTCAATAGGGGAAGGCAGAATTGCTGAATAACCATGTGTTTCACTTAATGACTGAAGTTATTAATTACCACGGAAAGGTTGTAAAACTGGACATAACTCACTTAACGATATTGCTTAGTGATAAAAGCTCCAGTCCTAATTGTGATCCTACGTCAAAGATTACCTGTAATAGATGCAGGATTCATGATCATCTCTTCAGGGTATCATGAGAGCCAATCTGATGCAGTGCCTGAAGATTTTTGTGTAGGAATGGGAGACATGAGTCTAGTCATTCATGAGGAACAAAAACTAGGCAAGTGACTGTCTGTCAACCCTAGGAGGAAGGTATTGGCATACAACATCTAGAATGCTGCCCAAATCCTGCATCACCAGGAATCAAAAATAAAAGGTAATATCAACAATTATCAAAGTATCAATGAATCCATAGACATTCAGAATTCAGGTTCTTGCAGATAAATGGCCTCAGACAGCATCCAAATGGCTTCTTCACAAATTTGCTCTACAGCATAAATACCAGAAGAGGGGAAGATCCAGTTTCATATTACAATGTTAGAGGTATGAGAGGGAGAATCTCTTCCTTAGTCTCAATTTCTCTTCCATTTCCACAAGTTTATCTCACCTCCCACCCTTCCACAGGTTCCCAGCAGAAAAAAACAGGGGAGACATCTTAGTAAACCAGAGTCTAACAGGAGCCTCGAACGTAAATGCTAGGAAAGCAAAATATACAAAGGTGACACTCATCATTGGCATGATTTTGTCTTTTATTTGTAGTGACATCTCTAAAGTGTCAGTCATGTTTTTCCCCTGTAAATGAATGTGAAGGAGATGGTGTGAAGGTGGTGGAGTGCAAAGAAGATGAAGTGTGTTCTACTGTAGTTGTTAACAGTACTGTGAGTAAGTTGAAATTGTTCTCAAGCATATCCTTTACTTGATTTTTGGACCATCAAGAAACAACCTGCACGTGTTTCTCATTTTTATAAAATATGTATATATTGATTGGAACATAGAACACCAGAGTTAGAAGGAACCTTGGAAGTCTTGTAGTCCAACTCCCTGCTCAAGCAGGAGACATGACACCATTTCAGACAAATGGCTGTCCAGGCTCTTTTTAAAGGCGTCCAGGGTTGGAGCACCCACAACTTCTGGAAGGAACTCATTCCACTGATTGATGGTTCTCACTGTCAGGAAATGACTCCTTAGTTCCAGGTTGCTTCTTTCCTTGGTTTGTTTCCACCCATTGCTTCTTGTCCTGCCTTTAGATGCTTTTGAGAATAAGCTGACCCCCTATTCTTTGTGGCAGCCCCTCAAATATTGGAATACTGCTATCATATCACCCTTAGTCCTTCTTTTTACTAGACATTCCCAATTCCTGCAACCGTTCTTCACAGGTTTTAGCCTCCAGTCCCCAATCATCTTTATTGCTCTTCTCTGCACCCTTTCCAGAATCTCAACATCTTTGTTGACATATGTCACCCATTTCACTGTCAAGCAATGGTAAAATGGCACGGTGTAGCTTTTGGGTTGTGCTAAGGCATGA
Source organism: Bungarus multicinctus (assembly GCA_023653725.1). NCBI lineage: Eukaryota > Metazoa > Chordata > Lepidosauria > Squamata > Elapidae > Bungarus > Bungarus multicinctus. The sequence goes on along the minus strand of CM042835.1, from coordinate 6,652,039 downwards.
TTGATTGGAGACTTTCCTTCAATGACTTCTCTTGGGGGTTCAGTGAGGGATAGTAGCTGAAGCCCAGTCTTATTTCCCGGATGCAATTTAAAAAAATCTTACCTGCATTGACATATACACAGGGACAAGAGTGGACAAGTGATGAAGCATACATCCTGATGTAGCAATCTACACTTTGCCCTTTTGAACGTGCATCACAAATTGCAAGATAAACAGAAGGAGCTTACATTACTTTGTCACAATGCAAGGTTCATCGTTCTGCAAAAAGATTCTGCAGTTACCTGTGCTAAAATGTTTCTTGGGAATAAAGAAATCTTCTAAGGTGTCAACATCTACATGAAAGCCAGTGAGGTTTAGTAATTCAGGTTAGGATTAGGAACCTCAGTCAGAGGTTTAGCTGGCCTGTTATTTTCTGCAGATCCAAGAATGAGTATAGTGGGATATGTGTTCGGTTGGAAGTAGGAAGACTCACCAATGGAAGTTCACTCAATAGTTTGGGTGGGTCAAACTTTCACAGCCCAACTAACCTTAGTAGTTTTATAGGGAAATGTAACAAGGGGAAGTGCTATGAGCTAAACAAAAATGATATACAGTTCATAAAGTGGAATAAACACAGGTATTTAGTGTTTTCTTCCAAAATACAACAGCCAAATGAACAGGTTTGATATGCATTTCTTCATTTTCTGCTGAGTTCAATATTTCTTTTTTAAATTCCCTTCTGCAGTCCAAAAATCAGAGATTTTTATTGTCAAGGATTGCTCAACACGTGAGAAATGTGGAGATCACCTCTTTAGCACCACAGTAGCAGATGGTAGATTTGAAATAGCTAGAGCAAACTGTTGTGACACTGATGTCTGTAATGCAGAACCGGTTCTGTGTAAGTATCTACACCTTTAATGCAACCTTTTCAAACTCTAGCATTTTTTTTCTTTGCTTGTTGCAAAGAATCTTGGGTTCCTTGATTCCATTCTGGATGGAATTGAACCCATGTATGTGAAAAGAATGTCAAGATAGAGGAGGCTGTGATAGATGTTAAAAGGGTTAGTGGTTATCATGAAACTTTGCTAACTGGAATATTTGCTTCCTCCAGTGGAAAAGTATGAAGACTTTCAACCAAATGGATTACAATGCCCAGGCTGCTTTGCAGTAAATGAAGATCATTGTGAAGCCAATAAATCTGTGATCTGCGTCGGCAATGAGATCAAGTGTCTTACCTCAGCTATTACCAGAGTGTCTTGTGAGCTGACATTTCCTTCCTTCCTTCCTTCCTTTCCTTCCTTCCTTCCTTCCTTCCTTCCTTCCTTCCTTCCTTCCTTCCTTCCTTCCTTCCTTCCTTCCTTCCTCCCTCCCTCCCTCCCTTCCTTCTTTTTTATAAAGGAAAGTGATCTATTTGAAGAAACTTTATCAAACAGTTAATATATGGTAACTGGATTTGTATCATGTTTTCCAAAGATCTTTATGGCTCCATAAAGGCCACAAGAACATCAAGGCCAAACAGTATAATTAACAAAGAAACAATCTGCATTGCTTTATAGCAATGGTCGCCAACCAGTGGGCCGGGGACCACTGGTGGTCCACGTGAAAATGTTGGTAGTCAGCAGAGAAATGTCAGCCCCAAAGTAATTAATCCAGGCTGGGTGGGAACACAAGGCTGCACTGTCCACATGGCCCGCAGGAACACAAGGCTTGTGTCGCTTGCATTGCGAACACCACGAGGTAGTGAAGGGAGGCGAGAAAGGGCAGAGGGGGAACTTGCCCCACTTGCCCCACACACCTGGCCTGGCCACCGGGCTGCTTCTTTCTGTTTCTTTCTTCTTCTGCTTTCGGCTGCATGCAAGAAAAGCAGCAAAAGTCTTTCTTTCTCTCCCCCAAACTCTGTCAGAAATGAGTCTTTGGGGTTCTGCAAGGCCTTCTGCTCCAAGAGGCTGCGTCGGCAAAGACTCGTTTCTTGCGGAGTTTGGGGAAGATAAAGAAAGGCTTCTGCGGCGTCTGCTGATTTCTTTGCATGAAGCCAAAATTCTCTCTCTCTCTGTCTCTCTCTCTCTCCCCAAAAACAGTACTGGAGACGGTATCCTTTGATCCCAAATAAAGAACAATCGATCAGTAGGAAAACTGGGTGAGGAATTTTCCTGCGTACTTTTTGGGGGATTTCCCCACGGTCTCTGCTGCTTCTGCTTTTTCTGCAGAGACCCTGGGAAAATCCCAACAAAAGCTTGCAGGAAAATCCCTCCCAACCCCCATTTGCCTACCAATTAATCGATCTTTATTTGGGATCGCAGGATACCATCTCTCTCTCTCTTTCTCTCTCTCTCTCTCTCTCACTCTCTCTCTCCCCCTCCCTCCCTCCCTCCCTGAAAATGGAGCTGAAAAGCAGGTTAGGAATATGGCTGCCTTGGAGGGGGTGAATCTGTGTGTGTGTGTGTGTGTGTGTGTGTCTATGTGTGTGTGTGTGTGTGTGTGTGAGAGAGAGAGAGAGAGAGAGATAACATCATCACCAGCCCTCTAAGGTTAGATCAGATTCCTCTCTCTCTCTCACTCTCTCCCATCAACATCAGCAAGCCACCTTCACTCAAAATTCATATCAGTGGCCTGTGGGATTTAAAAATATGGGTTTGGTGGTCCCTGAGGTCCAAAAGTTTAGTCACCCCTTGTGCTCTGCTTTACACAGTAGTATCCATGCTATACAGTCTCATATGCACCTTTTCTTCCTTTTTCTTATCCCCAGTTGGAAATCATACTGAAAAGTACAGTTCCCAAGGGTGTACGACACAGAATACATGTTCCCTCCCTCTTGGATCGTCTGAGATGGCCGGTGGGCTGATTCAGTTAAATGTCACTGTCCTGGAATGCAGAAATGCATCTTCTTCTGCACCAGATCTTCAGTTGGATAGTTGAAAAGAGCCAAAGCTTCTTTGGAATTATTGGGAAATTTGTGAAAAAAAATGAGAAAGTTGGATATTTAATAGTGAGATAAGTAGAGATTGGAATAACGGATGCTTTTGATTCTTACTTGAGTCAGTAGGGGAAAGCCAGAAATTTGGGGCAAGAATGTTGAAATATCATGCTTTGAGACCACAGCTCAATAAAATATGTGTTTCTGATCCTCAAAGTCCACAAAATCATCAAAAAAATAAACTGCTATGACAACAGAATTGGCACTCAGTATCTTTTTCTTTAGAATTTATTTAAACAAAGTTGTTCTGAATAAAATAGCTCCTTCTGATCCCTCCTATCTTCCATACTTAAGAAATTGTAATTATCATTTTATGCATTTTCACTTGGAATCTTTCCCACAATGTCCTTTTGCCTGAAGTTCATAGATTACGAATCCATATCTCTTATGACCTTTCCCAGTATCTCCTTAATCATGCGTTCAAAATTTGGATGTTTGGCAACTGGCGTGTAATTGCAATGATTGCTGAATCCTGACTCATGTCATCATGAACGGAGACCTTCCTGGCCAGCCACCACAGGCAATTGATAGCAAAAACGGGATTCACTGAGTGACCATGTGATTCACTTAACAACCACAGTGGGTGGAGCAGATGGGATGAAGTGTTATCTCTTCCTCGACTGAAGCAGTTGGGAGGGTAGTCTGCTTTGTTGCTGGGATAATCAGAAAGTCCAGCTCTGCCTTTAGATACTTGAGTCCATATCCTGTCCTGGCTGGGAATTCTGGAAGCCAACATGCAAAAGATCTTGAGATTTAATATGGGATGGTGTCCATGAAAATGTTTGCTAATTTGGGGTTGGTGTTTGCAGTGGCCTATCGTGAGAAACTTAAACCCAATGGATTGATATGCCCTGGATCGTACACAAAACACGGAGACTCTCCTCAGCCCCTTCAGCCAATTCTCTGCCTTGGCAAAGAGAATCGGTGTGGAAATATAAGCTTTGCCATGGGTACATATGAGTAGAAGATCTTTCCTCCTTTATCTTTCTAGATTTTTATTATAATTAGAGAAACACATGGGGAAGACGAAAATGCAATTGAAGTCCTGGGGTTAGAATCATGTTCTATCCTCCATATTGACATTTTTGGCCCATCCAGCTGACACTCCTAATATTTTTCAAGCAAATTTACCAAGCAAGTGTGTTTTTGCAAAATCTTCATCCAGAGAAAAGCATTCCACTGCAGCTAGTAAACAGGCCAAGGGGAAAATGTCTTCCCATTACGTAAATATTCAGAGCATTATGACAATGCACTCTGGTCACAAATCCTCCATTGCAAAAAACAAAAACAAAAAAAGCAACTATGGCAATGTTCTCCAACATCTTAAGATATGTACAGTGTGTAGAGATGTGATGGGCAGAAGGAATAACCTGGATGAACAAGAGGAACAGCCATAGCAAGACAAGGGTCAGATAAGAGACATATAAGTCAGAGCTAGAACTGTAACCTGAGAAATAATCTGAACTAGTAATGGTCAAGGCAAATAGGCAGTAGATAAGAGCAGGATGGGCTGCTACCGGTTCTCCCCGGTTCGGCCAACCGGTAGCTAATTTTATTGTTTTTAATGATCGGTTTGGCAAACCATTAAATCCCACCCCTCACTGGCTCCGCCCACCCTGCCGTCCCCTCCCAGGAGTCCTCATTTGACCCATTTTGGATGCCACGTAAGTGCAGGGACCGCATGGAGGCTTGGGGAGGGTGAAAACGGGCCTCCAGAGATCGGGGAGGTCATTTTCACACTCCAGAGGCTCAAAGAAAACCTATGGAGCCCAGGGAGGCCAAAAACACCCCGCCCACACCATGGCACAGAAGGGTGACTAGGCCATGCCCTCCATGGTCAGGCCCACCCAGCAACCCAGAGAATTGGTTGCTGAAATTTTTGAAGCCCACCCTGGATAAGAATCCATGGAATTCAAGTGAGCTTGAACTTAGATCTCTTGTGGGTACAAAGGGACTCAAGACTGATGACCAGTGGTGCGATTCAGCTGATTCGCACCGGTTCATTCCTGTCAGTTGTTAACTTTGTGTGCAGTTCAGCAAACCGGCTTAATCACCATGCTTTGGGCCGCATTGTGGCTCACCCCACCCCTCCCAGCCTGGTCTATCTAGTGGAAAGAGGAAAGATGAGGCCAGTGTGGCTTCGACTGAGTCTACTCAATGCAAAGAGGAAACATGCCAGCAGTTTGGGGAAAGACATCAAGCTGGCCACGCTCCCTAGTGGGCCACACCCACTCAGACAGCCACACATCCTGGCCCTCCGAGGTCAACCACAGCCCTGATGCGGCCCTCAATGAAATTGAGTTTGACACCCTGCTCTAATCGGTCTCTCATCACCAACATCTCAATAATTTTTACTAGAAAAGGAAGAATAGTGATTGGTCAGTTCATTACATAGAACTTCTGAATCCAGAATAGGAAGAATTACAATCACAATTATAACATAAGAAGCAAAGTATCATTTCATATAATCTTAAATTATAACAGTACTTTAATCTATATTTCTTATAGGTAAAGTGGGAACTCAGTAAGTATAGTAATATATAATAGAAACTAATGGCCAGAAACTAAAATCTGTCTACAACAATAAGTATATGATAATGGAAATGTTCAGAGACTTATCACTAATATATAACAAAGTACGGACTGTTATATTATGCACAACTGTAGGATCGGGAAAAGATCCAAATTGATCCAAATAAATGAATGTAGGAATTAAGGTGAAAAACAGTCAAGAGAGGCAAAGGATGCAAATCAGATATAGAGAATTATAGTAGAATATAAAATCAGCTTTAGAAGATAGACTAATCCCCTAAGAAAAAGCAGAGTAAGATGTAAACATGTAGTAAACAAGAAATCACATCCCCATTTCACTGCCAAGCAAAGTTTATTTTGTGTATATTTTCTAAATAAAACAGTATGTTTCCTAATGGAATTTGGCTTCTGCCCTCCCTGAATTTGCTATCTCGGCCAGCCAATCAATTGGGACCCTACATTCAACCTCCTCCAGCTAATTCTTTAAAAACATTTCCCAGTTGCAAAGCAAAGCAATAGGTGGCTTCAGGAAAGGCAACGGAGTTGACTTCTACCAACATGAGGGCAGCTGGAATGCTTCTCGTCTTCTGTCTCTTCTGCTCCGTCTTGTCAACAGGTAAAGAATTTAATTTCCTTGAAACAGAGATATAGAAACTTCGGGAGATTTCAGGAAAGGGATGGAGGGCGGACAGGCTTAGGAAATCTCTGGTAAATTGTTCTACTACAGATCATTCTCGACATATGTCCATTTGTTCAGTGGCCATGTGAACATACACAGCACTGAAAAAAGTGACTTACAAACGGTCCTAACGCTTTCAACACTTGCAGTATTCCCACAACCAGGTTTCAAAATTTGGACATTTGGCAGCTGGCATTACTTTACAACCTTTGCAGTGTCCTGGGACATAAGATTACCATTTGCGACCGTCGCAACCAGCAGTGTCAATAGGGGAAGGCAGAATTGCTGAATAACCATGTGTTTCACTTAATGACTGAAGTTATTAATTACCACGGAAAGGTTGTAAAACTGGACATAACTCACTTAACGATATTGCTTAGTGATAAAAGCTCCAGTCCTAATTGTGATCCTACATCAAAGATTACCTGTAGTAGATGCAGGATTCATGATCATCTCTTCAGGGTATCATGAGAGCCAATTTGGTGCAGTGCCTGAAGATTTTTGTGTAGGAATGGGAGACATGAGTCTAGTCATTCATGAGGAACAAAAACTAGGCAAGTGACTGTCTGTCAACCCTAGGAGGAAGGTATTGGCATACAACATCTAGAATGCTGCCCAAATCCTGCATCACCAGGAATCAAAAATAAAAGGTAATATCAACAATTATCAAAGTATCAATGAATCCATAGACATTCAGAATTCAGGTTCTTGCAGATAAATGGCCTCAGACAGCATCCAAATGGCTTCTTCACAAATCTGCTCTGCAGCATAAATACCAGAAGAGGGGAAGATCCAGTTTCATATTACAATGTTAGAGGTATGAGAGGGAGAATCTCTTCCTTAGTCTCAATTTCTCTTCCATTTCCACAAGTTTATCTCACCTCCCACCCTTCCACAGGTTCCCAGCAGAAAAAAACAGGGGAGACATCTTAGTAAACCAGAGTCTAACAGGAGCCTCGAACGTAAATGCTAGGAAAGCAAAATATACAAAGGTGACACTCATCATTGGCATGATTTTGTCTTTTATTTGTAGTGACATCTCTAAAGTGTCAGTCATGTTTTTCCCCTGTAAATGAATGTGAAGGAGATGGTGTGAAGGTGGTGGAGTGCAAAGAAGATGAAGTGTGTTCTACTGTAGTTGTTAACAGTACTGTGAGTAAGTTGAAATTGTTCTCAAGCATATCCTTTACTTGATTTTTGGACCATCAAGGAACAACCTGCACGTGTTTCTCATTTTTATAAAATATGTATATATTGATTGGAACATAGAACACCAGAGTTAGAAGGAACCTTGGAAGTCTTCTAGTCCAACTCCCTGCTCAAGCAGGAGACATGACACCATTTCAGACAAATGGCTGTCCAGGCTCTTTTTAAAGGCGTCCAGGGTTGGAGCACCCACAACTTCTGGAAGGAACTCATTCCACTGATTGATGGTTCTCACTGTCAGGAAATGACTCCTTAGTTCCAGGTTGCTTCTCTCCTTGGTTTGTTTCCATCCATTGCTTCTTGTCCTGCCTTCAGATGCTTTTGAGAATAAGCTGACCCCCTATTCTTTGTGGCAGCCCCTCAAATATTGGAATACTGCTATCATGTCACCCTTAGTCCTTCTTTTTACTAGACATTCCCAATTCCTGCAACCGTTCTTCACAGGTTTTAGCCTCCAGTCCCCAATCATCTTTATTGCTCTTCTCTGCACCCTTTCCAGAATTCAACATCTTTGTTGACATATGTCACCCATTTCACTGTCAAGCAATGGTAAAATGGTATGGTGTAGCTTTTGGGTTGTGCTAAGGCATGATTGATTGGAGACTTTCCTTCAATGACTTCTCTTGGGGGTTCAGTGAGGGATAGTAGCTGAAGCCCAGTCTTATTTCCCGGATGCAATTTAAAAAAATCTTACCTGCATTGACATATACACAGGGACAAGAGTGGACAAGTGATGAAGCATACATCCTGATGTAGCAATCTACACTTTGCCCTTTTGAACGTGCATCACAAACTGCAAGCTAAACAGAAGGAGCTTACATTACTTTGTCACAATGCAAGGTTCATCGTTCTGCAAAAAGATTCTGCAGTTACCTGTGCTAAAATGTTTCTTGGGAATAAAGAAATCTTCTAAGGTGTCAACATCTACATGAAAGCCAGTGAGGTTTAGTAATTCAGGTTAGGATTAGGAACCTCAGTCAGAGGTTTAGCTGGCCTGTTATTTTCTGCAGATCCAAGAATGAGTATAGTGGGATATGTGTTCGGTTGGAAGTAGGAAGACTCACCAATGGAAGTTCACTCAATAGTTTGGGTGGGTCAAACTTTCACAGCCCAACTAACCTTAGTAGTTTTATAGGGAAATGTAACAAGGGGAAGTACTATGAGCTAAACAAAATGATATACAGTTCATAAAGTGGAATAAACACAGGTATTTAGTGTTTTCTTCCAAAATACAACAGCCAAATGAACAGGTTTGATATGCATTTCTTCATTTTCTGCTGAGTTCAATATTTCTTTTTTAAATTCCCTTCTGCAGTCCAAAAATCAGAGATTTTTATTGTCAAGGATTGCTCAACACGTGAGAAATGTGGAGATCACCTCTTTAGCACCACAGTAGCAGATGGTAGATTTGAAATAGCTAGAGCAAACTGTTGTGACACTGATGTCTGTAATGCAGAACCGGTTCTGTGTAAGTATCTACACCTTTAATGCAACCTTTTCAAACTCTAGCATTTTTTTTCTTTGCTTGTTGCAAAGAATCTTGGGTTCCTTGATTCCATTCTGGATGGAATTGAACCCATGTATGTGAAAAGAATGTCAAGATAGAGGAGGCTGTGATAGATGTTAAAAGGGTTAGTGGTTATCATGAAACTTTGCTAACTGGAATATTTGCTTCCTCCAGTGGAAAAGTATGAAGACTTTCAACCAAATGGATTACAATGCCCAGGCTGCTTTGCAGTAAATGAAGATCATTGTGAAGCCAATAAATCTGTGATCTGCGTCGGCAATGAGATCAAGTGTCTTACCTCAGCTATTACCAGAGTGTCTTGTGAGCTGACATTTCCTTCCTTCCTTCCTTCCTTCCTTCCTTCCTTCCTTCCTTCCTTCCTTCCTTCCTTCCTTCCTTCCTTCCTTCCTTCCTTCCTCCCTCCCTCCCTTCCTTCTTTTTTATAAAGGAAAGTGATCTATTTGAAGAAACTTTATCAAACAGTTAATATATGGTAACTGGATTTGTATCATGTTTTCCAAAGATCTTTATGGCTCCATAAAGGCCACAAGAACATCAAGGCCAAACAGTATAATTAACAAAGAAACAATCTGCATTGCTTTATAGCAATGGTCGCCAACCAGTGGGCCGGGGACCACTGGGTGGTCCACGTGAAAATGTTGGTGGTCAGCAGAGAAATGTCAGCCCCAAAGCAATTAATCCAGGCTGGGTGGGAACACAAGGCTGCGCTGTCCACATGGCCCGCAGGAACATAAGGCTTGTGTCGCTTGCATTGCGAACACCACGAGGTAGTGAAGGGAGGCGAGAAAGGGCAGTGGGGGAACTTGCCCCACTTGCCCCACACACCTGGCCTGGCCACCGGGCTGCTTCTTTCTGTTTCTTTCTTCTTCTGCTTTTGGCTGCATGCAAGAAAAGCAGCAAAAGTCTTTCTTTCTCTCCCCCAAACTCTGTCAGAAATGAGTCTTTGGGGTTCTGCAAGGCCTTCTGCTCCAAGAGGCTGCGTCGGCAAAGACTCGTTTCTTGCGGAGTTTGGGGAAGATAAAGAAAGGCTTCTGCGGCGTCTGCTGATTTCTTTGCATGAAGCCAAAATTCTCTCTCTCTCTGTCTCTCTCTCTCTCCCCAAAAACAGTACTGGAGACGGTATCCTTTGATCCCAAATAAAGAACAATCGATCAGTAGGAAAACTTGGTGAGGAATTTTCCTGCGTACTTTTTGGGGGATTTCCCCACGGTCTCTGCTGCTTCTGCTTTTTCTGCAGAGACCCTGGGAAAATCCCAACAAAAGCTTGCAGGAAAATCCCTCCCAACCCCCATTTGCCTACCAATTAATCGATCTTTATTTGGGATCGCAGGATACCATCTCTCTCTCTCTTTCTCTCACTCTCTCACTCTCTCTCTCCCCCTCCCTCCCTCCCTCCCTGAAAATGGAGCTGAAAAGCAGGTTAGGAATATGGCTGCCTTGGAGGGGGTGAATCTGTGTGTGTGTGTGTGTGTGTGTGTCTATGTGTGTGTGTGTGTGTGTGTGAGAGAGAGAGAGAGAGAGAGATAACATCATCACCAGCCCTCTAAGGTTAGATCAGATTCCTCTCTCTCTCTCACTCTCTCCCATCAACATCAGCAAGCCACCTTCACTCAAAATTCATATCAGTGGCCTGTGGGATTTAAAAATATGGGTTTGGTGGTCCCTGAGGTGCAAAAGTTTAGTCACCCCTTGTGCTCTGCTTTACACAGTAGTATCCATGCTATACAGTCTCATATACAGTCTCATATGCACCTTTTCTTCCTTTTTCTTATCCCCAGTTGGAAATCATACTGAAAAGTACAGTTCCCAAGGGTGTACGACACAGAATACATGTTCCCTCCCTCTTGGATCGTCTGAGATGGCCGGTGGGCTGATTCAGTTAAATGTCACTGTCCTGGAATGCAGAAATGCATCTTCTTCTGCACCAGATCTTCAGTTGGATAGTTGAAAAGAGCCAAAGCTTCTTTGGAATTATTGGGAAATTTGTGAAAAAAAATGAGAAAGTTGGATATTTAATAGTGAGATAAGTAGAGATTGGAATAACGGATGCTTTTGATTCTTACTTGAGTCAGTAGGGGAAAGCCAGAAATTTGGGGCAAGAATGTTGAAATATCATGCTTTGAGACCACAGCTCAATAAAATATGTGTTTCTGATCCTCAAAGTCCACAAAATCATCATAAAAATAAACTGCTATGACAACAGAATTGGCACTCAGTATCTTTTTCTTTAGAATTTATTTAAACAAAGTTGTTCTGAATAAAATAGCTCCTTCTGATCCCTCCTGTCTTCCATACTTAAGAAATTGTAATTATCATTTTATGCATTTTCACTTGGAATCTTTCCCACAATGTCCTTTTGCCTGAAGTTCATAGATTAAGAATCCATATCTCTTATGACCTTTCCCAGTATCTCCTTAATCATGCGTTCAAAATTTGGATGTTTGGCAACTGGCGTGTAACTGCAATGATTGCTGAATCCTGACTCATGTCATCATGAACGGAGACCTTCCTGGCCAGCCACCACAGGCAATTGATAGCAAAAACAGGATTCACTGAGTGACCATGTGATTCACTTAACAACCACAGTGGGTGGAGCAGATGGGATGAAGTGTTATCTCTTCCTCGACTGAAGCAGTTGGGAGGGTAGTCTGCTTTGTTGCTGGGATAATCAGAAAGTCCAGCTCTGCCTTTAGATACTTGAGTCCATATCCTGTCCTGGCTGGGAATTCTGGAAGCCAACATGCAAAAGATCTTGAGATTTAATATGGGATGGTGTCCATGAAAATGTTTGCTAATTTGGGGTTGGTGTTTGCAGTGGCCTATCGTGAGAAACTTAAACCCAATGGATTGATATGCCCTGGATCGTACACAACACACGGAGACTCTCCCCAGCCACTTCAGCCAATTCTCTGCCTTGGCAAAGAGAATCGGTGTGGAAATATAAGCTTTGCCATGGGTACACATGAGTAGAAGATCTTTCCTCCTTTATCTTTCTAGATTTTTATTTTAATTAGAGAAACACATGGGGAAGACGAAAATGCAATTGAAGTCCTGGGGTTAGAATCATGTTCTATCCTCCATCTTGACATTTTTGGCCCATCCAGCTGACACTCCTAATATTTTTCAAGCAAATTTACCAAGCAAGTGTGTTTTTGCAAAATCTTCATCCAGAGAAAAGCATTCCACTGCAGCTAGTAAACAGGCCAAGGGGAAAATGTCTTCCCATTACGTAAATATTCAGAGCATTATGACAATGCACTCTGGTCACAAATCCTCCATTGCAAAAAACAAAAACAAAAAAAGCAACTATGGCAATGTTCTCCAACACCTTAAGATATGTACAGTGTGTAGAGATGTGATGGGCAGAAGGAATAACCTGTATGAACAAGAGGAACAGCCATAGCAAGACAAGGGTCAGATAAGAGACATATAAGTCAGAGCTAGAACTGTAACCTGAGAAATAATCTGAACTAGTAATGGTCAAGGCAAATAGGCAGTAGATAAGAGCAGGGATGGGCTGCTACAGGTTCTCCCCGGTTCGGCCAACCGGTAGCTAATTTTATTGTTTTTAATGATCGGTTTGGCAAACCATTAAATCCCACCCCTCACTGGCTCCGCCCACCCTGCCGTCCCCTCCCAGGAGTCCTCATTTGACCCATTTTGGATGCCACGTAAGTGCAGGGACCGCATGGAGGCTTGGGGAGGGTGAAAACGGGCCTCCAGAGATCGGGGAGGTCATTTTCACACTCCAGAGGCTCAAGGAAAACCTATGGAGCCCAGGGAGGCCAAAAACACCCCGCCCACACCATGGCACAGAAGGGTGACTAGGCCATGCCCTCCATGGTCAGGCCCACCCAGCAACTCAGAGAATTGGTTGCTGAAATTTTTGAAGCCCACCCTGGATAAGAATCCATGGAATTCAAGTGAGCTTGAACTTAGATCTCTTGTGGGTACAAAGGGACTCAAGACTGATGACCAGTGGTGCGATTCAGCTGATTCGCACCGGTCCATTCCTGTCAGTTGTTAACTTTGTGTGCAGTTCAGCAAACCGGCTTAATCACCATGCTTTGGGCCTCATTGTGGCTCACCCCACCCCTCCCAGCCTGGTCTATCTAGTGGAAAGAGGAAAGATGAGGCCAGTGTGGCTTCGGCCAAGTCTACTCAATGCAAAGAGGAAACATGCCAGCAGTTTGGGGAGAGGCATCAAGCTGGCCACGCTCCCTAGTGGGCCACACCCACTCAGACAGCCACACAACCTGGCCCCCCGAGGTCAACCACAGCCCTGATGCGGCCCTCAATGAAATTGAGTTTGACACCCTGCTCTAATCGGTCTCTCATCACCAACATCTCAATAATTTTTACTAGAAAAGGAAGAATAGTGATTGGTCAGTTCATTACATAGAACTTCTGAATCCAGAATAGGAAGAATTACAATCACAATTATAACATAAGAAGCAAAGTATCATTTCATATAATCTTAAATTATAACAGTACTTTAATCTATATTTCTTATAGGTAAAGTGGGAACTCAGTAAGTATAGTAATATATAATAGAAACTAATGGCCAGAAACTAAAATCTGTCTACAACAATAAGTATATGATAATGGAAATGTTCAGAGACTTATCACTAATATATAACAAAGTACGGACTGTTATATTATGCACAACTGTAGGATCGGGAAAAGATCCAAATTGATCCAAATAAATGAATGTAGGAATTAAGGTGAAAAACAGTCAAGAGAGGCAAAGGATGCAAATCAGATATAGAGAATTATAGTAGAATATAAAATCAGCTTTAGAAGATAGACTAATCCCCTAAGAAAAAGCAGAGTAAGATGTAAACATGTAGTAAACAAGAAATCACATCCCCATTTCACTGCCAAGCAAAGTTTATTTTGTGTATATTTTCTAAATAAAACAGTATGTTTCCTAATGGAATTTGGCTTCTGCCCTCCCTGAATTTGCTATCTCGGCCAGCCAATCATTTGGGACCCTACATTCAACCTCCTCCAGCTAATTCTTTAAAAACATTTCCCAGTTGCAAAGCAGAGCAAAAGGTGGCTTCAGGAAAGGCAGCAGAGTTGCCTTCTACCAACATGAGGGCAGCTGGAATGCTTCTTGTCTTCTGTCTCTTCTGCTCCATCTTGTCAACAGGTAAAGAATTTAATTTCCTTGAAACAAAGATATAAAAACTTCAGGAGACTTCAGGAAAGGGATGGAGGATAGGCAGCCTGAGGAGGTTTCTGGTAAATTTTTCTACTACAGATCATTCTCGACATATGTCCATTTGTTCAGTGGCCATGTGAACATACAACAGCACTGAAAAAAGTGATTTACAAATGGTCTTAATGCTTTCAACAATTCCCACCATTTCATATAAAAATTTGGGCATTTGGCAGCTGGCATGTGTTTAAAACAGTTGCAGTGTCCTGGGACATATGATCATCATAGACTTCCCTGAACAGCTTTTGACAAGCAGCATCAATGGGGGGGGGGAGGCAGATTTGCTCAATAGCCATGTGGTTCACTTAATGACTGCAATTATTAACTGCTACAAAAAGGTTGTAAAACTGGGCACAACTCACTTAACAATATTACTTAGTGATAAAAGCTCCAGTCCTAATTGTGATCCTACGTCAACGATTACCTGTAGTAGATGCAGGATTCATGATAATCTCTTCAGAGCATCAGAAGAGCCAATTTGGTACAGTGGCTGAAGGTTTTGGAGTAGGAATGGGTAATATGAGTCTAGTCATTCATGAGGAACAAAAACTAGGCAAGTGACTCTCTCTCAATCCTAGGAGGAAAGTATTGGCACACCAAAATCTTGCATCACCAGGAATCAAAAGTAAAAGCTGATATCAACAATTATTAAATCATCAAGGAACTTCATAGACATTCAGAATTCAGGTTTTTGTAGATAAATGGCCTCAGCCAGCATCCAAATCAGTAGTGGGGTTCAATTTTTTTTTTACTACTGGTTCTGTTGGGGTGGCTTGGTGCATATGGCAGGGGAAGGATCCTGTAAAATCTCCAATCAGAGGTGGTATTTACCAGTTCTCCGAATTACTCAAAATTTCCACTAACGGTTTTGCAGAACTGGTCAGAATCTGCTGAATACCACTTCTGAACCAAATGGCTCCTTCACAAAACTGGTCTATGGCATAAATATCAGATGATGGAAAGATCCAATTTCGTATTACAAGGTTAGAGGTATGAGAGGGTGAATCTCTCCCTTAGTCTCAATTTCTCTTCCAATTCGCAAGCTGATCTCACCTCCCATCCTTCCACAGATTCCCAGCAAAAAAAAACAACAGGGTAGATATCTTAGTAAACCAGATTATAACAGGAGCCTTGAACGTAATTGTTAGGATAGCAAAATATACAAAGGTGACACTCATCATTGGCATCTTTTATTTGTAGTGACATCTCTAAAGTGTCAGACATGTGCTGCCCTTGGAGATGAATGTGAAGGAGAGGATGTGAAGGTGGTGGAGTGCAAAGAAGATGAAGAACTTTGTTCTACTGTGGCTCTTAATACTACTATAAGTAAGTGAAAATTGAGTTTGTTCTCAAGCACGTCCATCACTTGATTTCTGGACCATCAAGGAACAACCTGCACATGTTTCTCATTTTTATATAATATGTATATATTGAATAGAACATAAACCACCAGAGTTAGAAGGAACCTTGGAAGTCTTCTAGCCCAACTCCCTGCTCAAGCAGGAGACATGACACCATTTCAGACAAATGGTTGTCCAGGCTCTTCCTAAAGGCCTCCAGGGTTGGAGCACCCACAGTTTCTGGAAGCAACTCATTCCACTGCTTGGTGGTTCTCACTGTCAGGAAATGACTCCTTAGTTCCAGGTTGCTTCAGGTGCTTTTTGGAGAATAAGTTGGCTCCCTAGTCCTTGTGGCAACCCCACAAAGGGAACACTGCTATCATGTCACCCCTAGTCCTTCTTTTTACTAGACATATCCAATTCCTGCAACCATTACTCTTCACAGGTTTTAGCCTCCAGTCCCCAATCATCTTCGTTGCTCTTCTCTGCACTCTTTCCAGAGTCTCAACCTCTTTGCTGACATATGTCGTCCATTTCACTATCAAGCAACAGTAAAATGCTAAATTAGCATCTAGGTTTTGCTAAAACGTGATTGGAGACTTTTCTTCAATGACTTTTCTTGGGGGTTCAGTGAGGGACTGTTGGAGAAGTCAAATGTTATTTGCCAGATGCAATTTAAAAAAAAACTTACCTGCATTGACATATACACAGGGACAAGAGTGGACAAGTGATAAAACACACATCCTGATGTAGCAATTTACACTTTGCCCTTTGGAATGTGCATCACCAATTGCAAGCTAAACAGAAGGAGCTTACATTACTTTTCACAATGCAAGGTTCATCATTCTTCAAAAGCTCCAGATTCTGCAGTTAAAAAGGTAAAGGTAAAGGTTCCCTTCACAAATCGGTGCTTGTCGTTTCTGGCTCTAGAGGGTGGTACTCATCTCCGTTACAAAGCCAAAGAGCCAGCACTGTCCAAAGACATCTCTGTGGTCATGTGGCCAACATGATTAAACACCGAAGGCGCATGGAACGCTGTTACCTTCCCACCAAACTGGTCCCTATTTTTCTACTTGCATTTTTACATCTTTTGAACTGCTAGCTGGGACAAATAATGGGAGCTCATTTCATTACGCCGCGCTAGGGATTTGAACCGCGAATTCTGCAGTTACCTGTGCTTAAATGTTTCTTGGGAATAAAGAAATCTTCAAAGGTGTCAACATCTACATGAAAGCCAATGAGGTTTAGTTATTCAGGTTAGGATGAGGAAGCTCAGTTGCAGAAGTTTATCTGGCCTGATATTTTCTGCAAGTCCAAGAATGAATATAGTGGGATATGTGCTGGGTTGGAAGCAGGAACACTCAGCCATTGAGGTTCACTCAATAGTTTGGGTGGGTCAAACTTTCACAGCCCAACTAACCTTAGTGGTTTTATAGGCAAAAGTAACAAGTGGAAAGGCTATGAGCTCCTAAACAAAAAGGATATACAGTTCATAAAGTGAAGTAAACACAGGTACATAATTATTTCTTCCAAAATGCAACAGCCAAATGAACATGTTTAATATGCATTTCTTCATTTTCTCCTGAGTTCCATATTTCTCGATTTTCCCTTCTGTAGCCAATACACCAGCAAGTTTTATTATCAAGGAATGCTCAACACGTGAGAAATGTTTTGAGGGCCTCTTCAGCACCACAATAATAGATGGTAGATTTGAAATAGGTAGAACTACCTGTTGTGACATGGATGTCTGTAATGCAGAACTGCTTCTGTGTAAGTATCTACACCTTTAATGCAACCTTTTCAAACTCTAGCCTTTAAAAAGAAAAACTCTTGCTTGTTGCAAAGAATCTTGGTTTCCTAGATTGCATCTTAGCTGGAATTGAACCCAGGTATGTGAAAAGAAAGTCAAATTGCAAGAGGCTGTGATAAATGTTAAAAGGGTTGGTGGTTATCATGAAACTTTGCTAACTGGGATATTTGCTTCCTCCAGTGAAAAAGCATGAAGAGTTTCAAACAAATGGATTACAGTGCCCAGGCTGCTTTGCACTAGATGAGGATCATTGTGAAGCCAATCAATCTGTAATCTGTGTTGGCGAAGAGGACCAGTGTCTTACCATAACTTGTACCACGGAGGCTTGTGAGTAGACATTTCCTTCCTTCCCTCCCTTCTTCCCTTCCTTTCCTTTCTCTTCCCATCCCTCCCTTCCTCCCTTCCTTTTTTTTTTAATAAAGGAAGATGATCTATTTGGAGAAACTTTATCAAACAGTTAATATATGGTAACCAGATTTGTATCATGTTTTTCAAAGATCTTTATGGCTCCATAAAGGCCACAAGAACACCAAGGCCAAACAGTATAAATAACAAAGAAACAATCTGCATTGCTTTATAATAGGTATGCTATAGAGTCTCATATGCACTTTTTCTGCCTTTTTCTTATCCCCAGTTGGAAATTTCACTGAAAAGGTCACTTACCAAGGATGTACAACACAGAATTTATGTTCCATCCCTCTAGGATTTTCTGAGCTGGCCGGTGGGCTGATTCAGTTAAATGTCACTGCCCTGGAATGCAGAAATGCATCTTCTTCTGAACCAGATCTTCAGTTATATTGAGAAAACCCGAACCTTCTTTGCAATTATTGGGAAGTTTGTAAAAAAAATGAGAAAGTTGGAGATTTAATAGAGAATTAGGCAGAGATTGGAATAATGGATGCTTTTGATTCTTACTTGAGTCATAAGGGGAAAGCTGGAAATTTGGGGGAAGAATGTTGAAATATCATGCTTTGTGACCACAGCTCAATAAAATATGTGTTTCTGATCCTCAAAGTCCACAAAATCATCATGAAAATAAACTGCTATGACAAAGGAATCTGCATTCAGTATGTTTTTCGTTTAGAATTTATATAAACAAAGGTGCTCTGAATAAAATAGCTCTTTCTGAGCCCTCTTGTCTTCCATACTTAAGAAATTTATTTATTTATTTTTTATTTATTTGATTTGATTTGTCAATAGCTTACAAGATAATAGGAATAAGTATAAACACAGTTATGAATACATGAAATGGGTACATATAAGAAAAATAAAAGAAACAATAGGACAGGGACGGTAGGCATGTTGGTGCGGTTATGCACGCCCACTACAGACCACTTAGGAAAGGGGTGAGGTCAATAGTAGACAGTCTAAGGCTAAAGTTTTTGGGGTTTGGGGAAGAAACCACAGAGTCAGGTAGAGTATTCCAGACATTGACCAATCTATTACTGAAGTCGTATTTCCTGCAATCAAGTTTGATGCGGTTAACCTTCAGTTTGTATCTATTGTGTGCTCTTGTATTGTTATAGTTGAAGCTGAAGTATTCATTGACAGGTAAGTCATTGCAATGTATGATTTTATATACTATACTTAGATCAGACCAAAGATGGCGTAGTTCTAGGTTTTCTAGGTCTAGAATTTCAAGTCTGGTAGCATAAGGTATTCTATAAGTAGAGGAATGGAGAACTCTTCTTGTGAAATATTTCTGGACTTTCTCCACTGTGCTAATATCAGATATGTAATGTGGGTTACAGACTGATGAACTGTATTCGAGTATTGGTCTAGCAAATGTTTTGTATGTTCTAGTTCAATGGTTGCCAACCGGTGGGCCATGAGAAAATTTTGGTGGGCCACAGAGAAATCTCACCCCCAGAGCACCCTCCAAAGCAATTAATCCAGGCTGCACAGAAACACAAGGCTGCTCAGCCCAATTGGCCCGCGAGAACCCTCCCTGCCCATTCACTCCTTACCCAGCAAACTTGTCTGCTAAGTTGCTATTTTTCCTTTTTCCAACCATCATCTGTTCTACTGTGCTGGGAGATTTAGATTAGCTAGGAAGCAGGAAATGGTTGGATTTCTTGCTTTCTAGCTAGTCTTTAGATCTTCGACTTAGCACAGCTGAACCCCCCTTAGGACTGAAGGTTTGCTTGCAAGCAAATTCAGTGCAGACTCACGCAAGCAAATTTGAGAGACTGAGCTAGCCGATGGCAGATAGATAGATCACTCAGTGATTCTGTGAGCAACTCAATCTGCCTGCTTTGCCTGATTTTGGATAAAAGTTCCTTTTTTTTATAAAAAATTCAATATTTACATGCATGGTGTGTTGTGAGTTAATTTTGTGAGTTTGTTTGCTAGCAAATTTTATGTGACAGACTGAGCTAGCCAATGGCAGATAGATAGATTTCTGAATGAATCTGTGAGCAACTCAATCTGCCTGCCTGCTTTGCCTGATTTTTGGATAAAAGTTGCTCTTTTTTATAAAAAAATCAATATTTATATAAATATATATAATATTTACATATAAGCCATGCCCAACCAGTCACATGACCACCAAGCTACACCCACAAATTAGGCCATGCCCACCCTTAGTAATTCCTGGGATCTAAAATTATGAGTTTGGTGGTCCCTCAGATCCAAAAGGTTGGCGACCCCTGCTCTAGTTAGTAGTGTGATATTACCAGAGAAAAAACTACGTAGGATTAGGTTAACAACTCTTAATGCCTTTTTGGCTAGGTAGTTACAGTGGGCTCTAGCACTTAGATCATTAGAGATGAGTATTCCAAGGTCCTTTACAGAGCTTGGATCATCAACAAGGTCTTGACTATTCAGCTTGTATTTTATTTTCTGATTTTTTTTGCCAATATGTAAGAGTGATCTCTTTTTGGATTGAAGTTTCCTTATTGTTATGGGTAATCTGTTTTTTTGTTGTTGTTTTGGGAGTTGTTATTGGTACATATAGTTTGATGACTCTTTTGACTTCAAGTAAAAATATGTTGTAATGGTCTTTAACAGTATTGCAACCAGTGAATAGAGATTGCTAATCAAGGGATGAGAGATCATTATCTATAAAATCATAGTTGCCTTTTTTGATGTTATAATTGGGGATGACATCATTGTGATAATTTTTGTGTGGACGTATGTTGAGACAAAAGTCAATCATGTTGTGGTCACTGTTGGAAAAGGGTTCTTTAGTTGTATTCCGTAAATTAAATTCAAACTATTGCAGAAGATGAAATTGAGGCAGTTAAGTCTAGTATTGTTGGTTACTAGTTGTTCCAGTCCCAGAGTTGCAACAGCATTGTAGAAGGTTGCATGTATGGGTTCAGTTGTACATTCGTTTAGGATCCAGTTAATATGAGGTAGATTAAAGTCACCAAAAAAGATAAAAAGCATGTGGGAAGGATGTTGCCCATGTTAGTAGTGAATTTAGCTTGTTTACATGTTTGATGTCATAATCAGGGGCTCTGTAACATAGTAAGAATAGATTTGTGATATTTAAGGATAGTTCACAGATGATGGTCTCAGGAAGAGCAAGCTCCTGGGTAACTTGGATGTTTTTTAGATATAAGGACTTTTTATAGAAGATAGCAACACCACCTCCTCTATGAATTTCATGATCTGATCGGTAAACATGATAGTCTCTTACTGTGGTAATGGAGTCAGGGAGAGATGTGTTGAGCCATGTTTCACAGACAAATATGATGTCAAATTTAGCCATGTTCAGTAAGAGAAGAAATTCAGGTATTTTGTTCACAAAGCTTCTTGCATTGAGTAGCTTGCATTTAAGGCCAGCTGTAGTTGGAATTGAGGTACTTAGGGGCGTGCGCGCCTAGTCTTGGGTGATGGTGGATTGATTGAAGTAGAGTTGTGGTTGAAGGTTAAAGCTGAGTTGCGGGTTGTGTTGACTTATTTTTGATACAGTCAGCACAGTAGTCAATGTACAGGTCCTTCTCTCCATTGTCTAGACATTTTTTGAGTTCTGTGAGGAGTACACAGGAGCAGGCATGTTGCTGTAATGGTTAGGTCAGGGTGAGAACGGAGGTTCTTATGGTTGGTGTTGCTTTTGGCAAGTGAATTTATAGTATAAATGAATTTACACTTGCTTGATTCATTTTTGCAAATGACCCTGCAGAAGCATGGGGCCACAGAGCCGTCTCTGTTTTTAATTGTATTTAACTCTATTTAATAAATTGCAATTATCATTTCATGCATTTTCATTTGGAATCTTTCTCATTGAGTTCTACAATGTCCTTCCTTTTGCCTGAAGTTTATAGATTACTAATTCATTCATCTTGTGACCTTTCCCAATATCCCCTTAATCATGCGTTCAAAATTTGGATGTTTGGCAACTGGCATGTATTTACAATGGTTACAACATTATCTCATCATGAACTGAGACCTTCCTGGCTAGCTCCCACAGGCAATCAATAGCGAAAACTGGATTTGCCGAGTGACTGTGTGATATTTAACAACCACAGTCACTTGCTGAACACACGTGACAGAAAAAGTTATAAAATCGGACATGAATCTCTGAAGTGCCTGGCTTAAATTCCACTCTCAATTGTGGTCATAAGGTAAGGACATAATATGTACTACCGTGTTTCTCACAAAATAAGCCTTATTTTTTTTTTGACACCTGAAAAAACAGCTAGGCCGTCTTTTCAGTGGTGACTTAATTTCCTCCCCCACCTAGAGCACCCCATGCGCACTCACCTCTCCACGAGGCCCCTTCTATAGGCCGATTGAAGCTTTCCAAAGGCAGAGTCACCAGCCGCTTTGGGGCAAGGCGTGGCTGCCCGCGCCTCCTCGCCATGAGGCAGTTTCTTTCAGGCGACGGAAGCTCCCCAAGGGCAGTCACCAGCCGCTTCGATCGGCTGGTAGAAGCAGCCTCATGGTGAAGGGAGTGTGCATGGGCACTCGCCCCGAGGCTGCTTCTCCTGGCTCAGGGGTAGGGAACCTTGGCTCTTTTATCACTTATGGACTTCAACTCACCATCAGTTCTGAGATCCGTTTTTGGAGCACCTCCAGCTGTTGCCAAGGAGACCTGTGCAACAACAAAAAGTTAGACCGTAAGGAACGATTTGTCTTCTCCCCAACTAAAGTTCCTGAAGTTGCTATCCGTATTTCCCCAAATTTTCACTGGGGTTGCTTACTTCCATGTACTCTTTTCTATCTGATTTGGCATACCCAGTTGGAGCAGCCATCAGGTCAGAGGTGGTATTCAGCGGGTTCTGACCAGTTCTGGAGAACTGGTAGCGGAAATTTTGAGTAGTTCCGAGAACCAGCCAATACTGCCTCTGACTGGCCCCGCCCCCTTCTATTCTCTGCCTCCCAAGTCCCACCTGGTTGGCTAGGCCAGGGGTAGGGAACCTTGGCTCTTTTATCACTTATGGACTTCAACTCCCAGAATCCCTGAGTGAGCCATAAAAGGTTCCCCATCCCTGGCCTACTGGTTTTTCAGTTGTGGGGGAAATCAATTTTTGACTGGAATGGGACAGTTTAATATACAAATGTAGGACATATTCTTTATATATTCTTTATATGTCCTATATTTGTATATCAAACAATCCCATTCCAGTCAAAAATTGATTTCCCCCACAACTGAAAAACCAGTAGGCCGGGGATGGGGAACCTTTTATGGCTCACTCAGGAATTCTGGGAGTTGAAGTCCATAAGTGATAAAAGAGCCAAGGTTCCCTACCCCTGTCCTGGCCGATCGAAGCGGCTGGTGACTCTGCCTTCGGGGAGCTTCTATCGGCTTATGTTCTATCGGTAATAGATTGGGGTATTATTATTATTATTATTTTATTATTATTATTTAAATTTATATACCGCCCTTCTCCCGAGGGACTCAGGGCGGTGTACAGCCCATCTAAAACCCAGAAATATACAAAAATTAAAAAAGTATTAAATTAATCGGCTGATAAATGAGACTAAAAAGACCCCCCCCTTAAAACCCCAATTTAAAATTAAATGCTATGGAGACCAAATTAAAACCATTATCTCAGCCCAGGCTGGCCTGCTCAAAGAGCCAGGTCTTCAATGCGTGCCTGAAGGCCCTCAGGTCCATGCCGGTACGGAGCTCCGGTGGCAGAGTATTCCAGAGGGCGGGGGCACCCACAGAGAAGGCCCTACCCCTCGGCGCCGCCAGACGACACATAGCGGCCGACGGCACCCGGAGCAGACCCTCTCTGTGGGAACGCACCGGCCTGTTGGAGATCACTGGCAGAATGCGGTCCTGGAGGTAACCTGGTCCCATGCCATGGGTCGCCCTAAAGGTCAAAACTAGAACCTTAAAGCGAACCCGGAGAGCCACTGGCAGCCAATGCAGCTCGCGCAGGAGAGGCGTCACATGGGCGCTACGCGACGCCCCCATAATCACCCGCGCGGCTGCATTTTGCACCAACTGGAGTCTCCGGATGCTCCCCGCGGGGAGCCCCATGTAGAGGGCATTACAATAGTCCAGGAGAGAGGTGACAAGGGCCTGAGTGACCGTGCGCAAGGCGTCCCGATCCAGGAAGGGCCGCAACCGGTAGATCCGACGGATCTGATGAAACGCCCCCCTGGAGACGGCCGCGATGTGATGTTCAAGTGACAGCCGTACATCCAGGAGGACACCCAGGTTGCGAGCCCTCTCTGCGGGGGGCAAAACTTCCCCCCCGATAGCCAGCGAAGGTGTCAGCTGGCTATATCGGGGCGCCGGAAACCACAGCCACTCGGTCTTGGATGGGTTGAGCCGAAGCCTGTTCCCGCCCATCCAATCCCGCACGGCCTCCAAGCACCTGGACATAGCCCCCACAGCATCGTTGGGGTGGTCTGGAGTAGAGATGTACAACTGGGTGTCATCCGCATATAGATGACACCTCACTCCAAGACCACGGATGATCTCGCCCAGCAGCTTCATATAAATGTTGAACAAGAGGGGAGAGAGGACCGACCCCTGAGGCACCCCACAAAGCAGGGGCCTAGAGGTGGACCTCTCCCCCCCCCGCCAACACAAATTGCGAACGGTCGGAGAGGAAGGAGGAGAACCATCGAAGGACGGTTCCACCAATCCCCAACCCCCCCAACCGTCGCAACAAGATACTATGGTCGATAGTATCGAAAGCCGCCGAGAGGTCTAATAGGACCAGGACAGAGGAGAACCCTCTGTCACGAGCCCTCCAGAGATCATCGACCAACGCGACCAATGCCGTCTCAGTGCTATGTCCAGGCCTGAAGCCCGATTGGGACGGATCGAGGTAAGTAGCTTCCTCCAGGTACTGGGGGAGCTGATGTGCCACCACACTCTCAACAACCTTCGCCACAAAGGGAAGGTTGGAGACCGGACGATAGTTGTTTAAAATAGCTGGGTCCACGGAAGGCTTCTTGAGGAGGGGGCGCACCACTGCCGCCTTCAGGGCGGCAGGGAGCACCCCCTCCCTCAAAGAAGCATTGACAATCCCCTGGAGCCAGCCTCGTGTCGTCTCCCTGGCGGCCGAAACCAGCCAGGAAGGGCACGGGTCCAATAAACAGGTGGTGGCATTCAGCCCCCCCCAGCAGCCTGTCCACACCCTCGGCGGTCACAGGATCGAACTCCCCCCAGATAACACTCACAAGACCTGCCCCGGACACCTCTCCCGGGACCATCCAATTGGAGTCGAGCCCCTCCCGAATCTGAGCGATTTTATCATGCAGAAATCGGGAAAACTCCTCTGCCCTACCCTGCAAGAGGTCATCCCGCGCTCTCGGTTCAAGTAGAGAGCGGGTCACTCTAAACAGGGCGGCAGGCCGATTTTCTGCTGACGCAATAAGGGCGGAGAAATACGAAGATTTCGCCGCCCCTATCGCCACAAGGTAAGTCTTAATATGAGATCTCACCTGTGTTCGGTCAGACTCAGAACGGCTCGCCCTCCAAATGCCCTCTAGACGTCTTTTCCGGCACTTCATCTCCCGTAGCTCCTCCGTATACCACGGAGCCAAATGGGATCTGTGCCGGGTCAGAGGTCGCAGGGGCACAACTCGATCTAGAGCCCTGGCGGCCGACCCATCCCAGGTGGCCACCAGGTCTCCAGGCGAGCTGTGAGCCAGAGACTCAGGAAACGGCCCAAGCTCCCTCTGGAACCGCTCCGGGTCCATCAGGCACCTGGGGTGGAACAATCTAGGTGGTTCCGCCTCCCTGCGGTGGGGGGTGGCGGAACGGAAGTCCAACCTAAGGAGGGAATGATCTGTCCATGACAAGGGTGTGATAACTAACTCCCCAAAATTACAGTCATTCAACCACTGCCCAGAGACAAAAATCAGGTCCAGCATGTGTCCTCCAATGTGAGTGGGGGCGGAAACTAACTGGGTCAAGTCCATGGCCGTCATGGAAGCCAAGAACTCCCGAACTAACCCCGAGGTTTCACTGGACGATGGCAGGTTGAAATCCCCCATGACCAAAAGCCTGGGGGTCTCAACCGCCAGCCTGGCTATCACCTCGAGGAGTCCGGGCAGGGCCGATGAGACGTGGCAGGGAGCCAGGTACGCCATCAAAAGACCCATCTGAACCCCTTGCCCCCACTTCACAAATAGAGATTCACAGCCAGCCGTCTGAGGGACAGTGGCCTCCCTAGGATGTAGGGCCTCCTTTATAAGCACCGCCACCCCTCCACCCCTTCCCTGAACCCTAGGCTGGTGAAATGCAAGGAAACCTGGTGGGCACATCTCAACCAGAGGAACACCGCCCCCTGGGCCCAACCAGGTTTCGGTGACACCTACCAGGTCCGCGGCCTCCTCCTGAACCAAATCATGGATAAGGGGAGCCTTATTAACCACGGACCTGGCATTGCACAACAACAGCCGGGTATTCAGGGCCTGAGAATCCAGACAACCAGGGCTGCAGGATGGGTATGGAGGGTCGGAGCGCGCTACCGCTTGCAAACATCGGGAGCGCGATCCCCTTACCGGATACGGCCCTCTACCCCCAACATATCTACCCCTCCCAGTCACCGTGCTAATAGAATTAGCCCCCGGCTGCCCACCCCCAATCTGCCACCCCGACACGGAAACCCCCGAGGCCCCCCAGGCGCGCGGGCCGGCCCGGCTGCCCCCAACTCCATGTGGGCTGTCTCCCCTGCCCACCCTGGATCCATTCATCCCGTTAAAAAACCCCATTAAAAAACCGCCAATCCCGGGTTTCCCGCGCTTCTTCTTTCCATTTCTCCGGCTTCCACGGCCCCACCATCGCTCCGGATCCCAGGATCCCTCATAGCGGAACGTCTTTGACAGTCTTGAAGGCCACTTAAGGGAGAGGGGGACATCCCTCAGGACCCAAAGTTCCGCCCTTGAGTAAATCTGTGGCCCCGGCCACCCCACCCCGACGGTCCCGCAGCGTCCATGGTCTCTGTGGTGATCTCTGTGATGGAGAGGTCCAGGCAGACTGGGGTAAACCCCTCTCCCTTCCGGCCGCCCCACCCCTGCCACTGGTGGGACCCCCGGGGGAAGGGGAGTCACAGGCAGAGTCAATCCCCCCCTCCCCAGGCCCACCACCCCTGCCACAGGTGGGGGGCCCAAGGAGGGGGGGAAATCGATCACAACGCCTTCCAACCACCGGTCTGCGCATCGTCCTCAAAGCCATAGGGGCTGCCCCGAGTCCAGACCGGGCCTGCCATGTCCACGGCGGGTCCACCTCCGATACGATCGGGGCCCCCCAAGATCGCCGCGGCCCGAGTGAGGCCGCCGAGCCTGCCACACTGTCGTTCCTCGCCAGGGACAGCAGGGCCTCTTCATGACCCTTCGGAACTCCAGGGTTGCCGCAGCAGCTGTTCCAGGGCCTCAGCGGCCTAGAGACCGCCGAAGCCAGTCCAGGGCCCCCCAGGCGGCTCCCCCAGGTCCGCGCCGCCCTGGGAAATCCAGGGCCACCGCTCCCTCCAGGGGGCCGCCGGGGCCATGCCGCGGCGGTCTCCCCACCCCAGAGACCGCTGGGTCCATCGGCACCCAAAGTATTAAAGGTGTCACCATGCTGACTGCGAAGGCCGCCACCACCGCCATCGAGGCCGCCGCCGCCGCCGTGACCACCATCAAGGCCGCCGCCGCCGCCGCGACCACCATCAAGGCCGCCGCCGCCGCCGCGACCACCGCCACCGAAGCCGCCGCCGCGACCGCCGAGGCCGCCATCGCCGCCGCCACGACTGCCGAGGGCGCCACGGCCTCCACCACGACCTCCGAGGCCGCCCTTACCGCTGGTGCCACCGCCGCTGCCGCCGAGGCCACCGCCGTCGTCGCGACCGCTGCCGTGGCCGCCGCGACCGAGGCCACCGCCGCCAAAGCCATTGTAACCACCGCAGCCCCCGGCACAATTAGCGCCGCCGGGGGCCTCATCCAGCACCGCCAGCCGCCGGGAAAGGCCTCCGAGGCGTCCAGGATCCATTCGGCGCCGCCGGGGCCGCATCCGCGCCACCCTCCGCGCCGTCCTCCACGCCGGTCCCGCGGCTCCAGCGCACCCCCGACCAGCCTCTGGTTACTCCTGCCGGCCTCCCCCGGTCCTCCCCCGCCTCTGCCACCGGCGGGGGGACCCAGGGGACATGGGGGGCCGCGTCCGGAGCCGCCACGGCCGGAGAAAGCTCCAGCGGAGGCGCGCGGCCACCATCTTCGGATGTATTGTAGCCTAAGTTACCTGCAGGGCACTCCTAAAGGCAAGTTTCTCCCCCCCCGCCCTTCCCCCAATTTTTCTTCACCTCGTGTAGTTCTAACGAATGATGTGAGAAATGGCGGGGAAACGCATGGTTTAAATAGGCCTAAATTTTGGGGGCGGGGCTTAATTTCACCTCATGCCTAGAAACCATGCTGGGCTTTCCTATTGGTGGAGGCCGTATTGTTGGAGAAACAGGGTATATTTAAAGCTTTAGCTCAATATAAGCTACACTGGCAAATGATGCCCTCCGGAATATCAAAGGAAATCTTTGCCAGTCCTGTTTTGAGACAGGAACTGATCCAGAGAGCTGCAAGTAGGTCCCGTAGACAAGCCATTGGAAAGTTCTTCCTAGAACTTTTATCTCGCACAGCTAGAAAGAGGTCATCAGCCTGGTTCAAGAAGCCAAGGCTAAGAATAAACCACAGATTTAATGTTTAGAAAGAGGGCAGAACTTCATTTGCAGCACTGTGCCAACTACTGTGCAAATATTGAAACATGCATTCCCCTGCTTGGACTATCTTTTCCCTCGTAACACAAGTGAGAGCATCCTGGGCAGAGACGGGGGGGGTGTGGTAGGAAAGGTTCAGGGGTATATTCAGGATAGGCTCAAAAAGTTAAGATGGCAGTCAGGATTGTGCAACTGACATAAGTGTGCCGCACATTTTAAAAAATGCATAAAAAAACAGGCAAACTGTAATTTGTTACATTAATCGATGATTTTAAAAATATATCAAAACATCGGATTTTTTTAAAAATTTAAATTGGATTTTTTAAATTTAAATCAGTTTTTTTAAATTTTTAT
Source organism: Bungarus multicinctus (assembly GCA_023653725.1). Lineage (NCBI taxonomy): Eukaryota > Metazoa > Chordata > Lepidosauria > Squamata > Elapidae > Bungarus > Bungarus multicinctus. The sequence continues at coordinate 6,623,314 of CM042835.1, read as the reverse complement.
CCAATGTGTGTGTGTGTGTGTGTGTGTGTGTGTGTGTGTGTGTAATACCACTCACATATCATCACAAAATCTCCAGAACTATAAAGTCTACAAACTTGAAATTTGGCATGTATGTTCCTCTTGGCTTCTAGGGGCTCACTAAGAAAGGATTTTTTGAAATGACCATCAGAGCATTAGTATTTCCTATATTATTATTAACACGCTCTGATGCTAAGGACTACTCCTCCTCGTCCCCACCTGAAAAAAAAGAAATCGGTTCCAAATGCAAAACACAAGCAGAGGAGGGGAGTTTCAGTTTCAGTTTTACTTTCATTTCATAGCACCAAGCAGCTTTAATACAGGACAGTTGAGCTAAGCCACACCCAGGCTCCTTGCTGTCTCCTTCTTGCTCACACAGCAAATACTGTTTTAGTTTCCAAACAGCCCTCAACTCTGTCTCACACACTGACAGGATGCTAGCCAGATGAATACCGATGGATGCTGGTAGGCAGAGGCAGAATTTATTTTCCTCCCCAAAACCAACCCCGACCACATAGATTTGTAGCAAAACACGAGTATCAAGCTAGTTTACTTTAATAAAATGCTTTTGAAGTAAAAATCTATTTAAAGATAGGTTTCTATTTAAGGTACATTAATCATTTAGTTTATTCAGCATGAAAGAGAGCTTAATTATGTAGCATATGAGGCTGTATATTCCGCAGCATTGGGGCTGTCGTTGAGTCAACAGGAGAAGCCGCTGAGGGATAGAGATGAACATCATTTAAAAATTATGATTTAATTTGAGTGGATTTCAATCAAGCCTTTTAACTAGGGATTTAAATCGTGACTCAAATCGACTTGATTTAAATCAAATTCACCCTGGTTTGTGGTTGTTCTAAATCAGGACGCTCCCCCTTGCTGTCATTGGATGGATTGAGCCTGATCAAAGACTGGGAAGGACTGAAAAAAAACCATCTGGGCTAAACGCTCTTCCAACCTACTCAATAGGCTGCCCACGGTTGATCCCGATGGCTTGTAAGATACGCCCACTGCCTTTATCATTTCCCGTGGGATGAAGCCAGACAGTGTACTAGCACCCCAGACCTGTTCAGTCTGTTCTTCACCTGCAGGTGATCACGTAGTGTCCAGGGGCTGAAGGAGGGAGTATATCTTGGGTAACAATTGCATGGCTCTCTCTTTGATCTTCACTGTGAACAGATGAAAAAGCCTCCACACAGCCATTTAAAAAAAAAAATCTTTTTAACTGCTGACTGTGCATGCCTGGCATACAAAGACAGTGATCTGAGCCACAGTAGTGCAGTGGTTAGAGTACGGTACTGCAGGCTCCTTCTGCTGACTGTTGGCTGCCTGAAATTTGGCAGTTCAAATCTCACCAGGCTCCAGGTTGACTCAGCCTTCCATCCTTCCGAGGTGGGTCAAATGAGGACCTAGATTGTTGGGGGCAAAAGGCTGACTCTGTAAACTGCTTAGAGAGGGCTATAAAGGCACTGTGAAGTGGTATATAAGTCTTGAATGCTTATTGCCCTTCCTTCCTTCCTCCCTCTTTCCCTTCCTTCTGTGGGTGCACAATGGTCAGAATGCAGTATTGCAGGACAACTCTGCCCATTGCCAGCAGTTCGATCCTTACTGGCTCAAGGTTGACTCAGCCTTCCATCCTTCCGAGGTGGGTCAAATGAGGATCCAGATTGTTGGGGACAACAGGCTGATTTCGTAAACTGCTTAAAGGCACTGTAAAGCGGTATATATGTCTAAGTGCTATTGCTATCTAGTTCATGCTGAAAAAATTCTCAGATTTACTGTTAAGCTCTTTGGCCTGACTATCAGCCTGAACAAGACTGAAGCACTTCACCAGCCCATGTCAAATATCAATCCCGTAAACCAAAAATCACTGTTGATGACACCCATGTCAACAGCTTCAAATTCTTTGGAAACATCATGATGGGTTTTTGGACAAAGAAATTGACTCCAGGGTCAGCAAGTTCAACCATGTGCTGGGGTGTTTGTGTGCTAGAGTGCTCAATCAACACAACAACCATATCTCCACAAAGATGAAAGTCTACGGATCTGTGGTTATCTCTTCTCTCCTAAAGGGATGGGAGTCCTGGACTCTGGTCATCAAACAAACAGAGAAATTTCACAGTGCATTCTCTGTTCTGTCTGTGACATTTGTTGGCAAGGTTATGCCTCCAATCTTGGATCAGATGAAGTTCACTAGCATTGAATCCTTGATTGTCACAGCTCAGATGTGGCGGATGGGAGCTGTCATCAAAATCTTTCAGGACCAGCTCCTTGCCAAATCTATGGTCACTAGCCACAGTCATTCCCATCTTCAAAAAGGGAGACCCCAGCCTAGTTGAAAATTACACACCAATCTCTTTATGCTGCGTCACCTGTAAAGTCATGGAATCAATTATTAACCAATCCATCATCCTCCACTTAGAGACAAACAACCTACTCTCTAACAAACAGTTTGGTTTCAGAACGAAACTGTCCTGTAATCTGCAACTCTTGCACTGTAAAAACATATGGACTACACAACTCGATCAGGGCAAAGCAATTGACGCAATCTACATAGACTTCTGTAAAGCCTTTGATTCAGTGGTACACAACAAACTACTCCTAAAACTAAGGTCTTATGGTATCTCTGGATACCTGCATAACTGGATAGAAGCATTTCTGTCAAACAGGCAACAAATGGTCAAAATTGGGAGCGTCCTATCAAATCCTGTACCTGTCAACAGTGGTGCCTCCCAAGGCAGTGTTCTAGGACCAACTCTCTTCATACTCTATATTAATGACCTCTGTGATTATATTAAGAGCAACAGCGTTCTTTTCGCTGATGATGTAAAGCTATTCAACACCACTGACAATGCTGCTACCCTTCAAGAATGGCCAACCACTGCCTGCCTCATTAATTGCTCTATGACAGGGGTGTCTGTCAGAGCGTTTGCAGAATGACTGCCATTATGAGATAACCAGGGGTAGGATCTGACAGGGTTAACTACCAGTTTGGTTGATTTACAAGGTTCGGTGATTTACAATGTGCTTCCCTGCACACTACCAGCGCGCGCCTGTAAATTGTCATCAGCACTCTGTGTGCAGGGAAGCAGCCTTTGAAAAAGCCCCCTTTTCCTGCTTTTTAAACTGCAGCTGTGCCTCGCATGGCAGCTGAAGTGGAAAAAAATCAGGAAATAAAGGTCAAGTAAAAGCCCGGGTGGGCAGATGAACAAAAACATCAGCAGATGTAGAACTGGTTCTATGTCTGCTGCTCTTCAGAGCTAGTGATTCTACAAAGGTGGACAGAACCGGTAGAAACCCACCCCTGGAGATAACCCAGGAGCAAAACACAGCACACGGAGACTTAGACTTTTAACAGTGGTTTATCTACAACTATTATATATATATGTGGTATATATAATTATATATCGTTGTTTACCTGTTAAGGTAATTGCAAATACCTTAACGTGGCCCACTTTGGATGTAGGTAAGTGCAGGATACGTGTGGAGGTTCAGGGAGGGTAAAAAACAGGCTTCCCAGAAATTTGGGAAGGCCAGAAATGGGCCCATTTCCAACTTCAAGAGAGCCTCCGGAGCCCTGAGAGACGGTTTTCGCCCTCCCGGAGCCTCAAGGAAAGCCTCCAGAACCCAGGAAGGGGAAAAACACACACACACACACACACTGTGTCACGCTCACCATGGCCACGCCCAGCCAGCAACCGGCAGAGAACCCATTGCTAACCTTTTTTGAAGCTCACCCCCAGCTACTAATATGTGGTGATGGTGGCCATCCTGATTTTGTTAGACACGACGCCTTGCAGGTAGTCCTTCAGCTTCTAATGGTAGATAAGATAATTGCTCCCTGGATAGGGAAGATTGAGCAATCATGGAGAAAGGAATATGGTCTTTGAAAAGAACCTCTTATCCCCTCAGGAGTTCTTGAGTCTAAGCCTCATCTATCAATTGTATTCTGGCAACTGCCTACAATATCTCCGTATTTATCCTACCCTGCGTTCCCAGAAACACAAATCAGTTTAATTGTGCATTCTGAAAGATGTGGGAACTGTGGAAAGTATCTCACCTGAGGCTATTCAGCAGTTGGCTCCTTCCAACCAAGAACCAGGGTAGTTCACCCTCCTACACATTCTCCATTCACGTTACCCCTTTCCACACACTTCTTGACCAAGATATATTGCTGTGAGAAATCCTTCTCAACATCTTTTAGGGCAGCCATACGCCGGTAGCTATAAAACCCAACAGGTTCAGCAGTCAGCTTTGAGATGAAGAAGAGACTCATTCCACAGACACAATGGCCACCGGAAGCCTTGTTCTCCTCTTGTCTTCAATTCTCCTGTCTTCCATCTTAGTGACCGGTGAGTAAGACTTTATCTCAGGGACAATAGAAAGTTGGGGAAAGGGGGAACTAAAGCAGGAATAATAAGACAGAGAAGAAACTGGTGATTTGTCAAGGCCATTTGTCACTATTAATACCTCTGTTTCCTCACTGAAATATGCTGCTGATATGGTTTGAGAATATTAGGAACAAGGATGACTAACTTGGATGAGATGGTTACTTCTGAAAACATTTCCTCTTCATTTAGAAGTCTTCAAGTTCCTTTTCTGCAAGGTTTAAAACTTGCTGTTTTCTAGTAAATCTCAGAATTGGCTCCCGTGTGCTTCCTAACCAACTTTCCCTGAACCAGGATAGCTCTAAACAGGTAATCATCTCTGGCTATCATTCAGTTCCATGAATCCTGGGTTCACCTTCTTTATCCAGAAGTTAGAACTAAGTTCTGGTATCACACTTTAGAATCCTAGTTTCTTCCTACAGCCTTTATCCCAACATACTGTACAGCTATCAAACTAGCCAAGATTCGGACCCAACAGGGTGATCCAACACCCCCCCTTTCTATACGCACGCAATGTCACCACTTTGACAAAAGAGGAAAGGCCTCGATAGCCATGCCATGACCATGATTTTCATTGTTTTGAGCTCTCTCATTAGATGCCATTCTATACTGAAGAAATAATATTGAATAGAAACCCAGAATTTTGGCTTTTGCCACTAGACGTGAACTTTAAAAGTAAAATAATTTTTGTTATCCATGATTTACATCTATGGCAAGGCAGGTAATTGGTAAGGAATGGTGTGGTGGACTAGAGGTGGACCTCTCGCCTCACAATCAGGAGGCTGTGAGTTCAATTGTTCTGTCTTTTATAATTACTGGCTGAATGTATAAAGACAGACAGACAACTCTACAAAGGCATCCTGGGAAATGTAGTCCATGTCATGTGATCACATCTGTAAACTTGATTGGTCACTGAATTGACCCTTGATTGGGTTGGGGGAGGTTCCTTCAATCTTGCCTGACCCCACCAGCGTGCTGTTGCCTCACCCCCTTGCTCCTTCATTATGGGATGAAAAGATCACTATTCTTTTACACTATGAAGTCAGCTATGCAAAGATTTGGACATTGAGATGAATCTTGACGTAACCGTGAGTTATATTTGGGGATGCCTGGTGACCCCATAAAGAAACTTTGTATGGATGCCTTTGTCTGTCTTTATACATTCAGCCAGTAATTATAAAAGACAGAACATCAATCCTAGGCAGAGGCAGATATTTCTCTCTCTGGGCACAATGAGAATATCTCTGCTGAACAAAACTCTGGATAGGCAACAGGAAGGGCATCCGGCCATTAAATACACAGATAGCTCCATTCAGTTGCCCAGATTCCATCCCTCAAGGAATTATGGGGTCGTTAAAAGATGATGATGATGGTGATGATACAGTATTTTACCTTCTTTCATCTTCTTCTGTTTGCAGTGACAGCCCTAAAATGCCAAACCTGTTTTGCTTCTGGAGGAGAATGTAGAAATGAAGATATGAAGACGATGGAGTGCAAGGGAGAGGAAGACACCTGTCTTTGGACCATGTTCCGTTCTACTTTCAGTAAGCGATCACATGTTTCTAGCAAAAGACCCGTGTTCATCCAGTGGCATTTCAGATCATCCAAATATGGCAAGTGGGTACCACTAAGGAGGGGTTGGACTCCCCCTTAAGGGATGATTTCAAGTATTGGATGCTATTATTCTAGACCTCAGTTTTCACCGCTAGGCCTTCAAAAATGGTATCATCCTGCCAACTGGCCAACAAGGGTATTCTAAGATTAAATCTAAGGAGGCAAAATTATTTATTTCCTCGTTTGCTTGAATTGCTAGTTTCTAGTACGATTTCTTTTTCACAGCTAATCCTCCAGTTACTGTGACTATGAAAAGATGCTCAAAAAGCAAGGAATGCTATCAAGGTTATTACAGTAGTACTTCGGTGGAAGGCAGATACCAACAGGGATATATGTCCTGTTGCCAGGAAGACAACTGTAATGCACCAAACATGCGTAGTAAGTTTCTGTGCTCGAATGCAACCTTCCATTTAAAAATAAGAACAAACACATTCAAGAGAGAAGACACTTGTCATTGGGTAAAGCATAGCATTAGACTTCTGAAAAACAGCAGTTATCAAGTTAGCTTATCTTGAACCAATATGTCAATCGATATAGTAGTCTGTAAGGATCAGGGATAACCAATTAGGTTATGCTCTGAAAATCTTAAAATTCCATTTTTAATAGTGTCTAGAGATTATCCACAAAGCTGGAGTGATCTTTGCCCTCGGTCTTAAGGAGAATGAAACATAAAGATGGCAAAGGACTACACAAAATTTGACCGAAATAAAATGTACCTAATAATGCAGGGATCACTAGGTAAAGGAACTGTGAATTGATGCAGTGGTGGCACAGTGGTTAGAATGCAATCCTGCAGGCTACTTCTGCTGACTCTCGGTTGCCACTAGTTCAGGAGTTTGAATCTCACCAGGCTCAAGGTTGACTCAGCCTTTCATCCTTCCAAGGTCGGTCAAATGAGGACCCAGGTTGTTGGGGGCAGTAGGCTGACTCTGTGAACTGCTTAGAAACAGCTGTAAAGCATTGTGAAGCAGTATATAAGACTAAATAAATTGCTCTCCCTTTTCTTCTTCCTACCTTCCTTCCTTCCTTCCTGCCTCCCTCCCTCCCTCCCTCCCTTCCATGATAGACAATGATTAGAATGCAACATTACAGGCTAACTCTGCCCACTGTCAGCAGTTCAATCCTGACTGGCTCAAGGTTGACTCAGCCTTCTGTCCTTCTGAGGTGGGTAAAATGAGGACCCAGATTGTTGGGCATAATAGGCTGACTCTGTAAAACCACTTAGAGAGGGCTGGAAAGCAATGTGAAGCGGTATATAAGTCTAAGCACTATTGCTGTTGATAATATCAGATTGGGGAGGGGAACCAAAGAGGCACTGAAGAGACATTGAAGGGATAGTGGTGAGAAACCATTTGCTAACTCAATGGTTGGTTCCTTCAGTGCCTTGGCGTCATGAGATGATACCCAATGGGTTACAATGTCCAGGCTGCTTTGAGTATAACACAGATTCTTGTGAAGGCGCCCAGTCAGTGCTCTGCCTTGGAAATGAGAACCAGTGTATGAATTTGACGGTTAGCCTACGTATAGGTGAGTAATCTAGGTGCAAGTGAGATTTGTTTTTCTTTGATTTCCATATTTAGAAAATTTATATTGCCGCCTACTCGCATTCAAGGCAGCTTGCAAAAATATAAAAACAACATATACAAGAAATAAAATAATAATTTTTTAAAAGAAAAATAATAAAATAATAACCCTCACGCATACACATACACCCCACCCTGGCAACAACACATGTTCACACTAACCACTTAATGGGCTCCATCCCGCTCTGGGTTCCCCAGGCCCACTGACAGAACCACATCTTCAGGGCCTTCCGAAAGAGGTTTAGTGTGTGGGCTAGTCTAATCTCTGGGTGGGAGATGATGTTCCAGAGAGAGGGAGCCACCAAGGAGAAGGCCCTTCTTCTAGCTCCTGTCAGATGTATGTCCTTCGGGGATGGGACCTGCAACATACCTTGCCTCCCCGCTCTGATGGGTCGGGCAGAAGTGACTGGCAAGAGACGGTCCCCTCAGATAACCTGATCCCAAACCATGCAGGGCTTTAAAAGTGACAACCAGCACCTTGAATTGCACCCCAAAGCAAATCAGCAACCAATGCAGTTCCTGCAGGAGAGGTGATGATACATATGTAATCGAGGTTTTCACAAAACCATGCGGGCTGCTGCCTTTATTTTGCAGCAACTGAAGCTTCCGGATGCTTTTCAGGGACAACCCCCATGTAGAGCGCGTTGCAATATTTGTATTTTCTTCCTTTTTTGCTTGGTTTCTTTCTCTCTTTGTTATCCTGATTGGATAGAAGGAGTGACAGATAAAAGTCCTGCCCTGTGCCTCAAAATCCCATGCCATTCCAGCATAAGGCAATTCTCTCCGGAAGGAAATGCATGATGAGCCTCGGTGGCGTAGTCGTTAGAGTGCAATACTGCAGACTACTTCTGCTGACTGTCGGCTGCCTGCAAATTGGCAGTTCAAATCCCACCAGGCTCAAGGTTGACTCAGCCTTCCGTCCTTCCGAGGTGCAAACCTCTGCCAGCAAAAATGGAGGCACAGCCCCCCCAAGCCCCATTTTCTCTGGCAGAGGCACTGTGTGCTGGTCCTTCTCTGTTTCCAAGGTGGCCCCGTGGGTCAGATCTAAACACCCTGTGGGTTGGATCCATCCCACCAAACATTGAGTTTGACACCCCCCAATCTATGTGGTGCATAGGGCTGACCAGAGTTGTCTTTAGCTTTGGGGGAAGGAAGAAAACAAGCATGATATTGAAATATCTGCAACGGAAACACTTCCCATCTACTTAGTCTCTTTTTGTTTTATTTCTAGCGGGAGCCATCCATCAGAACTATTCTTGGCAAGGATGTGCAACGGAAAACACATGTGCTTTTCCCGTGGGAGACAGTGAAGTAGCCAGTGGTTTGTTTCGTGTAAATGTATTAATGAAGAACTGCAAAGCTGCCATGAAAGTGTCCAGAGTTGGAATGATGTGAACAATGGCTAGCATAGAGCAAACCTTCTTTCTGATGTACGCCATAATTTGTAGAAACAAGAGAGGTTTGGGGGAAATCATGAGACTACTGAAGACTGGGGATCAAATATTCTTGAGTTTTTAATGCTAGAAATTAGGATTCAAGCATTTAACTATTACGTTAGATCATGTGCAAAGGGTGCAGTTTGCTTTGGAATGTGATTGTCATTGAAGCATGATGAAAATAAATGGCTCTCCAAAGACCTCGGTGTTATACGTCTTAATGGGTATTCAATGAACTATCTAAGGAACAATATTTGAAGCACTTGCTCTCCTGCCTTATGTCACTCATACCTGAGTAATCACTGCTGTACTTTACATATTCATTGATTGATTCATTCATTCAGTCACTCACTCACCCATCCGTCCATCCGTCCATCCATCCATCCATCCATCCATCCATCCATCCATCCATCCATCTATCCGTCCATCCATCCACCCATTCGAAATGCATAGTTCCCTATTTCACATCCACAATGGGAAGCTCACTTAACTAAAACATTACAAAACAAAACAAGAATCTCAAAAGCAACAGAATGCATCACACGATTAAAACCCAAATTTAAAACCCATAAACATAATCACCAGGAAATTTTAAGTCCAGCATCCATCAATACGACCACCTCACATTGCCAAAAAAGCCAATGCAATCCTAAGTTGCATTAACAGAGAGATACAATTGAGATCAAGTGAGGTACTAATACTACTCTATAAAGCCTTAATAAGACCACACCTAGTTTTGGTCCCCACACTATAAAACAGATGTTGAGACTATAGAAAAAATACGGAGAAGAGCAACCAGGATGATTAGGGGACTGGAGATTAACATATATGAAGAACAGTTACAAGAACTAGGCATGACTAGTCTACGGAAGAGAAGGACCAGGGGAGACAGGATAGCAGTCTTCCAATATTTGAGGGGCAGCCACAGAGTGGGGTGGTTTAGTTATTTTTGAAGGCACCTGAAGGCCAGATAAGGAATAACAGATGGAAACTGAACAAGGAAAGATTCAACCTGGAAATAAGGAGAAACTTTCTGACAGTGAGAACAATCAACCAATGGAATAGAAGTTGCCCTCGGAGGTTGTGGGAGCTTCATCACTTGAGACTTTCAAGAGGAGATTGGACTCCCATCTGTCAGAAATGGTGTAGGGTCTCCTGCTTGGGCAGGGGGTTGGACTGGATGACCTACAAGGTCCTTTCCAACTCTGATTATCTGTTATTTATTCTAAAACCCTTCCCTCTAACCTCTAATTATCTGACCACAATGACTTTCTACCTTTTTTCTTTTTTCTGAAACAGTCAAATTTGTGGCACATGGCCCCTTCTTTTCCACTAAACGGACAACAGATAAATCAGTAAAGTAATTCTGTTTACTGTTCTAGCTATGAGATTGTGGGATTTCATCTGATTTCAGATCCTGGCCCAAACCCTCTTCACTTGAACTAACTCTAGCATTGCTGCAATATTTGTAAATATTCCAAAATCCTATATGAGAATACCGTAGTTAAGGAACGCTTAGGCCACTGACTGCAAGCACTTGAAATTGGCAAATGTCCAACTTCAAGAGTATATGCATTATTTCCATATGGATATTATTGCCTCATCTTGCCTACATTACCGATACCGATAATCAGGGCCACCGAGAGGATTATTAAGTGCTGGAACAAGACTAATATGGGCTCCCTCACAAGAGGGCGCCCCCACAGCCTGGAGCACCCACCTGAGGGCGGCAGCATGGCAGCCTCCTCAGCTGGGCTCTTCATGGCGCTATCTAAGCCATAGGTGGGGCAAAGTATGCACAAGGGGCAGGCTGGGAGCACCACTTCTCACCCCCAGACAGCGGCACGCCATAGAGGCAGCGGGGCAGAGTGGCATGCACACGGGGTAGGCCAGGAACGCAGTTTCTCTCCCAAGGAGGGGCACCGAATAGAAGTGAGATTGAAATTCAATAAATTACATAAATAACTGTTCACTGAGTTTCAGATTCATAAAGGTTACGTCAAACAAGGCTGCCAGGGGTTTTTGCTATACACACAAAGTATAGAATATGAAGTATATATCCAATATTGTTTTTCTTTTAAAAATTTGGTTTTGTAAAAAAAATTTAAACATTTCCTCTTCATGGCTCCCGTTTGAGCTCCATGAGCCCTGGAACAATGTACCTGCTGCACCCCGTTCTCCTCAGGCCTGCCAATAATTGGGGAGAGAAGCTGATATCTCTCTTTTCCAAAACTGTCTTTCTATGGCAGTGCAATGGGTCATTTCAGGGACAACAATGAAGATGCTTATAGGGAAGTTATGAAAACTCGGGTTTGCAGCATGACTGCCATTTTGGGATAACCCAGGAGCAAAACACAGCACACAGAGATTTAAACTTTTAACAGTGATTTATCTACAACAATTATATACAGAAATATACATGGTAGGCAAATACCTTAACAAGTAAGCAAAACTTTCCCTTAACTCCACATATGGAGAACTCTGCAATGAATACTGGACACAAGGAGAGAGAACCACGCCCTCTAATAGCAGCAATATATAAACAGCTCTTAAAGGAATCTTTAGACCCCAGTCTTAAAGGGAAATACCCATTCTATGCTGAATCATTCTAATTGCATCAGCCACGTCTGGTTAGCTTCACAGCTGGTCAGCTCTTAAATCCCAAGACCTTAACAGCGTCAAACTCAATTTCATTGAAGGCCGCATCAGGGTTGTTATTTGACCTCAGGGAGGCAGGGGGTGCGGGCGGCCAGCTCGACATCACTCATGTCAGGGGCACCAGTGGTGGGCCAAGCACTCTGTCAGTGAACAAGGAGCTCGGGAAGGGAACTCCGTTTTTGTGGCAGAGGGTTGCAGGAGGCCGTTGCAGCTGAAAACGGAGCTCGGGAGGGCCACACGGGGTCCTCCCAAGCTCCCTTTTTGCTGGAGAAGGCACTGCAGGCTGGTCTTTCGCTGTTTCCAGGGCATCCCCGCAGGCCAGATCTAAGCACCCGGCAGGCTGGATCCGGCCTTTGAGCTTTTGAGTTTGACATCCCTGCTCTATGGTGTGCTGGAGATGGGGATGAGACCTCAAGGTTGTCCATACAAGCACTACGGAGATGCTGTGAAGGAAAATGTCTGCCACTGTGACATCTAGCCAAGGGAAGTAGAAGCTGCGGCTGTTGGCAGAACTGATCTGCGAGTGTTGTGCTATAAATAGTCCACTAGCTTTGAAGACAGACATCGTCAAAATCTGACAGAAAACCGTGAGCGGCATCACAAAATAACACACACACACACACACCCCATTGTTACCACAATGGACTTACAGTCACTTCATTGTGATCAAGTCTGCTTTTCCAGAGCGGGACTGCAGAACCACCTCCAGGTCCAAAAAGATGCACTGCAAAACAGGATGTCTTCTTCAGACTTGAAATCTCTACATATGCAATGAAATAGAAAAGGCTTCTAATCATAGGTGGCGTCCAGTTAAAACACTGGACGTGTGTGAAAAACAAGAATGTCAAATTGGACAGAAAATAGAATACAAACCGGAATTATTTCTACTAGGAATTATGAAAGAGAGACATCGTAAAGAGGTGACCTATTTAATAGTACATATTATCACAGCTGCAAGAATGGTTTTGCTCAACAATGGAAAAATAGAGAAATCCCCAATGAAGGTGCGGTGATAGAGAAAATACTAGTGTGTGCTGAAATGGATAGACTGACTATGGAATTGAAAAACAAAGATGAGACAGAATATTACAAGATATGGAATAAATTTTACCAATGGTGGGAACAGAAAGGAGGGACCCAGAATTTAAAAAAATGATTAGGATTTGTAGAATGGATAATTGAGATTATGTGAATAAGTAAATGAAACATGAGGGATTATACAGTGGATATAAATTAACTGTATAAACGTACAAATATACAAATGTATATAAGATATGTATCATATACTTTAGTATATAAGGCAAAAATGGATGCCAGGACGACCACATCCTGTCCAGTGTTTTAATGTTGTAATTAAGAAAATATTTACAAAAAAAAACAAAAACAAGAATGCCATATTTACTATTTAAAATGAACACCCCTGATTAAGAATCTCAGCCAACTGAGATTTTTTTTTTCATCAAGAGCAGAAAGTTTTGAATGTGCCAGTGTAATGAATCGAGTGACACCAAATATCATGGAGTATTTTTTTATTTTTTTAATTTTATTTGCATTTATATACCGCCCTTCTCCAGAGACTCAGGGCGGCTTACGGTCTATGGAGCACCATGCTAAGTGCTCGGCAATAGCCTTCATTCCATTGTATATGCCTGCTTATTACTAGAGCTTTTGACCCCCCCAAGCGCCATTTTTACAAAGTCAGCTTATTGCCCACAACAATCTTGGGTCCTCAATTTACCTACCCCGAGAGGATGGAAGGCTGAGTCAACCTTGAGCCTGGTGGGATTCGAGCCTGCACTAATTGCAGGCAGCTTGCACTAAGTGCTAGATGATTAACAGCCTGCACCACCAAGGCCCTTGTAAACACAAACATCACCATTAAATTTATATTTACCGACAAAGAAATAAAGGGAGATTAGTATAAGATCTATTTCAAGCTTATTTAGCTCTCATCAGCTAGCCATATGTATAGATCTGAAATAGATCTATACTACTCTCCTTTTATTTCTTTGTTGGTAAATATAAATTTATCACAAAAATAGTTTGTCACAAAAGCTCCTGGATTGGGGCTCAAAGGTAAAAGCGGAAGCAATGTGCTCCATCCCATGTTTGGGTGGACCAGGTTGCCCTGATAAAAAACATTTAATCATCACTGTTGTAAATAAGAAACAGGGCTACTAAGAGGGGTGGGCTGCTAAGGGTTCTCAGGGGTTCGGAGAGCCCCCAGCTAAGATTCTGTGCAGTTCGGACAACCCCCAAATCCCACTCCTGGCTGGCCCCGCCCACTCCATCCTGCCCTTCCCAGGAGTGCCCATGTGACCCGCTGTGAATGCAGGTAAGTGCAGGGTGTGCGTGAGGCTCAGGGAGGGTGAAGAACGGGCCTGCCGGAAGTTCGGGAAGGCTGGAAATGGGCCGATTTCCAGCTTCAAGAGAGCCTCCGGAGCCCAGAGCGGCTGTTTTCGCCCTCCCGGAGCCTCAAGGAAAGCCTCCGGAATCCGGGAAGGGCAAAAACACACACATACACACACACACACACGCTATGGAGCAGGAGTCCGACTAGGCCACACTCACCATGGCCACGCCCAGCCAGCAACCGGCAGAGAACCCATTGCTAACCTTTTTTGAAGCTCACCCCCAGCTACTAATATGTGGTGATGGTGGCCATCCTGATTTTGTTAGACACGACGCCTTGCAGGTAGTCCTTCAGCTTCTAATGTTAGATCAAATAATTGCTCCCTGGATAGGGAAGATTGAGCAATCATGGGGAAAGGAATATGGTCTTTGAAAAAAACCTCTTATCCCTTCAGGAGTTCTTGAGTCTAAGCCTCATCTATCAATTGTATTCTGGCAGCTGCCTACAATATCGTATTCATCCTACCCCGTATTCATCCTACCCCGCGTTCCCAGAAACACAAATCAGTTTAATTGTGCATTCTGAAAGATGTGGGAACTGTAGAAAGTATCTCACCTGAGGCTATTCAGCAGTTGGCTCCTGCCAACCAAGAACCAGGGTAGTTCGCCCTCCTACACATTCTCCATTCATGTTACCCCTTTCCACACACTTCTTGACCAAGATATATTGCTGTGAGAAATCCTTCTCAACATCTTTCAGGGCAGCCATACGCCGGTAGCTATAAAACCCAACAGGTTCAGCAGTCAGCTTTGAGATGAAGAAGAGACTCATTCCACAGACACAATGGCCACCGGAAGCCTTGTTCTCCTCTTGTCTTCAATTCTCCTGTCTTCCATCTTAGTGACCGGTGAGTAAGACTTTATCTCAGGGACAATAGAAAGTTGGGGAAAGGGGGAACTAAAGCAGGAATAATAAGACAGAGAAGAAACTGGTGATTTGTCCAGGCCATTGGTCACTATTAATACCTCTGTTTCCTCATTGAAATATGCTGCTGATATGGTTTGAGAATATTTGGAAAAAGGATGACTAACTTGCATAGATGCATAGATGGTTACTTCTGAAAACATTTCCTCTTCATTTAGAAGTCTTCAGGTTCCTTTTCTGCAAGGTTTAAAACTTTTGCTTTCTAGTAAATCTCAGAATTGGCTCTCGTGTGCTTTCTAGCCAACTTTCCCTGAACCAGGATTGCTCTAAATAGGTAATCATCTTTGGCTATCATTCAGTTCCATGAATCCTGGGTTCACCTTCTTTATCCAGAAGTTAGAACTAAGTTCTGGTACCATTCTTTATAATCCTAGTTTCTTCCTACAGCCTTTATCCCGACATACTGTACAGCTATCAAACTAGCCAAGATTCGGACCCAACAAGGTGATCCAACCACCCCCCTTTCTATACGCACACAATATCACCACTTTGACAAAAGAGGAAAGGCCTCGATAGCCATGCCATGACCATGATTTTCATTGTTTTGAGCTCTCTCGTTAGATGCCATTCCATGCTGAAGAAATAATATTGAATAGAAACCCAGAATTTTGGCTTCTGCCACTAGACATGAACTTTAGAAGTAAATAATTTTTGTTATCCATGATTTACATCTAGGGCAAGGCATAGGTAATTTTTAAGGAGTGATGTGGTGGCCTAGAGGTGGAACTCTTCCTTCACAATCAGGAGGCTGTGAGTTCAATCCTAGGTAGAGGCAGATATTTCTCTCTCTGGGCACAATGAGAATATCTCTGCTGAACAAAACTCCGCATTGGTGACAGGAAGGGCATCCGGGCAGTAAACATTCAGCTAGCTCCATTCAGTTGCCCAGATTCCATCCCTCAAGGAATTACGGGGTCGTTAAAAGATGATGATGATGATAGGTAATTGGTAACAGGTATTCTACCTTCTTTCATCTTCTTCTGTTTGCAGTGACAGCCCTAAAATGCCAAACCTGTTTTGCTTCTGGAGGAGAATGTAGAAATGAAGATATGAAGATGATGGAGTGTAAGGGAGAGGAAGACACCTGTCTTTTGGTCATGTTCAGTTCTACTTTCAGTAAGCGATCACATGTTTCTAGCAAAAGACCCGTGTTCATCCAGTGGCATTTCAGATCATCCAAATATGGCAAGTGGGTACCACTAGGGAGGGGTTGGACTCCCGCTTAAGGGATGATTTCAAGTATTGGATGCTATTATTCTAGACCTCAGTTTTCACTGCTAGTCCTTCAAAAATAGTATCATCCTCCCAATTGGCCAACAAGGGTATTCTAAGATTAAATCTAAGGAGGCAAAATTATTTATTTCCTCGTTTGCTTGAATTGCTAGTTTCTAGTACGATTTCTTTTTCACAGCTAATCCTCCAGTTACTGTGACTATGAAAAGATGCTCAAAAAGCAAGGAATGCTATCAAGGTTATTACAGTACTACTTCGGTGGAAGGCAGATACCAACAGTCATATATGTCCTGCTGCCAGGAAGACAACTGTAATGCACCAAACATGCGTAGTAAGTTTCTGTGCTCGAATGCAACCTTCCATTTAAAAACAAGAACAAACACATTCAAGAGAGAAGACACTTCTCATTGGGTAAAGCATAGCATTAGACTTCTGAAAAACAGCAGTTATCAAGTTAGCTTTACCTTGAACCAATATGTCAATCGATATAGTAGCCTGTAAGGATCAGGGATAACCAATCAAGTTATGCTCTGAAAATCTTAAAATTCCATTTTTAATAGTGTCTAGAGATTATCCACAAAGCTGGAGTGATCTTTGCCCTCAGTCTTAAGGAGAATGAAACATAAAGATGGCAAAGGACTACATCAAATTTGACGAAATAAAATGTAGCTAATAATGCAGGGATCACTAGCTAAAGGAACTGGGAATTGATGCAGTGGTGGCACAGTGGTTAGAATGCAATCCTGCAGGCTACTTCTGCTGACTCTCAGGTTGCCACTAGTTCAGGAGTTTGAATCTCACTAGGCTCAAGGTTGACTCAGCCTTCATCCTTACCAAGGTCGGTCAAATGAGGACCCTAGTTTCTTGGGGGCAATAGGCTGACTCTGTAAACCACTTAGAGAGGCTGGAAAGCACTGTGAAGTGGTATATAAGACTAAGTAAATTACTCTTCCTTTTCTCCTTCCTTCCTTCCTTCCTTCCTTCCTTCCTTCCTCCCTCCTCCCTCCCTCCCTGCCTGCCTCCCTCCCTTCCTCCCTCCCTTCTTTCCTCCCTCCCTCCCTTCCATGGCACACAATGATTAGAATGCAAGATTGCAGGCTAACTCTGCCCACTGTCTACAGTTCAATCCTGACTGGCTTAAGGTTGACTCAGCCTTCTGTCTTTCTGAGGTGGGTAAAATGAGAACCCAGATTGTTGGGCATAATAGGCTGACTCTGTAAAACCACTTAGAGAGGGCTGGAAAGCACTGTGAAGCAGTATATAAGTCTAAGCGCTATTGCTGTTGATAATATCAGATTGGGGAGGGGAACCAAAGAGGCATTGAAGAGACATTGAAGGGATAGTGGTGAGAAACCATTTGCTAACTCAATGGTTGGTTCCTTCAGTGCCTTGGCGTCATGAGATGATACCCAATGGGTTACAATGTCCAGGCTGCTTTGGGGATAATGCAGATTCTTGTGAAGGCGCCCAGTCAGTATTCTGCCTTGGAAATGAGAACCAGTGTATGAATATGACGGTTAGCCTACGTATAGGTGAGTAATCTAGGTGCAAGTGAGATTTGTTTTTCTTTGATTTCTATATTTAGAAAATTTATATTGCCACCTACTCGCATTCAAGGCAGCTTGCAAAAATATAGAAACAACATCATATAAAAGAAATAAAATAATAATTTTTAAAAGAAAAATAATAAAATAATAACCCTCACGCATACACATACACCCCACCCTGGCAACAACACATGTTCACACTAACCACTTAATGGGCTCCATCCCGCTCTGGGTTCCCCAGGCCCACTGACAGAACCACATCTTCAGGGCCTTCCGAAAGAGGTTTAGTGTGTGGGCTAGTCTAATCTCTGGGTGGGAGATGATGTTCCAGAGAGAGGGAGCCACCAAGGAGAAGGCCCTTCTTCTAGCTCCTGCCAGATGTATGTCCTTCGGGGATGGGACCTGCAACATACCTTGCCTCCCCGCTCTGATGGGTCGGGCAGAAGTGACTGGCAAGAACGGTCCCCTCAGATAACCTGATCCCAAACCATGCAGGGCTTTAAAGGTGACAACCAGCACCTTGAATTGCACCCAGAAGCAAATCGGCAACCAATGCAGTTCCCGCAGGAGAGGTGATGATACATATATAATCGAGGTCTGCACAAAACCATGCGGGCCGCTGCATTTATTTTGCAGCAACTGAAGCTTCCGGATGCTTTTCAGGGGCAGCCCCATGTAGAGCGCGTTGCAATATTTGTATTTTCTTCCTTGTTTGCTTGGTTTCTTTCTGTCTTTGTTATCCTGATTGGATAGAAGGAGTGACAGATAAAAGTCCTGCCCTGTGCCTCAAAATCCCATGCGATTCCAGCGTAAGGCAATTCTCTCCGGAAGGAAATGCATGATGAGCCTCGGTGGCGCAGTGGTTAGAGTGCAGTACTGCAGACTACTTCTGCTGACTGTCGGCTGCCTGCAAATTGGCAGTTCAAATCCCACCAGGCTCAAGGTTGACTCAGCCTTCCGTCCTTCCGAGGTGGGTAAAATGAGGACCCTAAATTGTTGGGAGCAATATGCTCTTTAAACCACTTAGAGAGGGCTGTAAAACACTGTAAAGCGGTATATAAAGCTAAGTGCTATTGCTATGCTATGTACTAGAAATCTAAGGCAACTTTATGGACTCACCATCTATATGGTGCAGAGGGCTGGCCAGAGCTATCTTTAAGAGAAGGAAGAAAACAACCATGATCTTGAAATATCTGCAAGAGAAACACTTCCCATCTACTTAGTCTCCCTTTGTTTTATTTCCAGTGGGAGCCATCCATCAGAACTATTCGTTGCAAGGATGTGTAACGGAAAACTCATGTGCTTTTTCCATGAGAGAGGGTGAAGTAGCCAGTGGTTTGTTTCGTGTAAATGCATTAAGGAAAAACTGCAAAGCTGCCATGAAAGTGTCCAGAGTTGGAATGATGTGAACAATGGCTTGCACAGAACAAACCTTCTTTCCGATGTATGCCATAATTTGTAGAAACAAGAGAGGTTTGGGGGAAATCATGAGAATACTGAAGACTGGGGATCAAATATTCTTGAGTTTTTTTATGCCAGAAATTAGGATTCAAGCATTTAACTATTATGTTAGATCATGTGCAAAGGGTGCAGTTTGCTTTGGAATGTGATTGTCATTGAAGCATGATGAAAATAAATGGCTCTCCAAAGACCTCGGTGTTATTACGTCTTAATGGGTATTCAATGAACTATCTAAGGAACAATATTTGAAGCACTTGCTCTCCTGCCTTATGTCACTCATACCTGAGTAATCACTGCTGTACTTTACTATTCACATTTTCAATCACTCACTCACCCATCCATCCACCCATTCGAAATGCATAGTTCCCTATTTCACATCCACAATGGGAAGCTCACTTAACTAAAACATTACAAAACAAAACAAGAATCGCAAAAGCAACAGAATGCATCACACGATTAAAACCCAAATTTAAAACCCATAAACATAATCACCAGGAATATTTAAGTCCAGCATCCATCAATACGACCACCTCACATTGCCAAAAAAGCCAATGCAATCCTAAGTTGCATTAACAGAGAGAAACAATCAAACAGAAGTTGCCCTTGGAGTTTGTGGGAGCTTCATCACTTGAGACTTTCAAGAGGAGATTGGACTCCCATCTGTCAGAAATGGTGTAGGGTCTCCTGCTTGGGCAGGGGGTTAGAATGGATGACCTACAAGGTCCTTTCCAACTCTGATTATCTGTTATTTATTCTAAAACCCTTCCCTCTAACCTCTAATTATCTGGCCACAATGACTTTCTACCTTTTTTCTTTTTTCTGAAACAGTCAAAGTTGTGGCAAATGGCCCCTTCTTTTCCATTAAACGAACAACAGATAAATCAGTAAAGTAATTCTGTTTACTGTTCTAGCTATGAGGTTGTGGGATTTCATCTGATTTCAAATCCTGGCCCAAACCCTCTTCACTCAAACTAACTCTGGCATTGCTGCAATATTTGTAAATATTCCAAAATCCTATATGAGAATACCGTAGTTAAGGAACGCTTAGGCCACTGACTGCAAGCACTTGAAATTGGCAAATGTCCAATTTCAAGAGTATATGCATTATTTCCATATGGATATTATTGCCTCATCTTTCCTACATTACCGATACCGATAATCAGGGCTGCCGAGAGGATTATTAAGTGCTGGAACAATAATATGGGCTCCCTCACAAGAGGGCGCCCCCACAGCCTGGAGCACCCACCTGAGGGCGGCAGCATGGCAGCCTCCTCAGCTGGGCTCTTCATGGCGCTATCTAAGCTATAGGTGGGGCGAAGGGTGCACAAGGGGCCGGCCGGGTGCACCACTTCTCACCCGCCGACAGCGGCACGCCATAGAGGCAGCGGGGCAGAGTGGCATGCACGCGGGGTAGGCCAGGAACACAGTTTCTCTCCCGAGGAGGGGCACCCCATAGAAATGAGATTGAAATTCAATAAATTACATAAATAACTGTTCACTGAGTTTCAGATTCATAAAGGTTACGTCAAACAAGGCTGCCAGGGGTTTTTGCTATACACACAAAGTATAGAATATGAAGTATATATTCAATATTGTTTTTCTTTTTAAAAACTTGGTTTTGTAAACAAAAATTAAACATTTCCCCTTCATGGCCCCCGTTTGAGCTCCATGAGCCCTGGAACAATGTACCTGCTGCACCCCGTTCTCCTCAGGCCTGCCAATAATTGGGGAGAGAAGTTGATATCTCTATTTTCCAAAAGTGTCTTTCCATGGCAGTGCAATGGGTCATTTCAGGGACGACAATGAAGATGCTTATAGGGAAGTGATGAAAACTCGGGTTTGCAGCATGACTGCCATTTTGGGATAACCCAGGAGCAAAACACAGCACAAAGAGACTTAAACTTTTAACAGTGATTCATCTACAACAACTGTATACAGAAATATTCATGGTAGGCAAATACCTTAACAAGTAAGCAAAACTTTCCCTTGACTCCACACATGGAGAACTCTGCAATGAATACTGGACACAAGGAGAGAGAACCACGCCCTCTAATAGCAGCAATATGTAAACAGCTCTTAAAGGGATCTTTAGACCCCAGTCTTAAAGGGAAATACCCATGCTATGCTGAATCATTCGTATTGCATCAGCCATGTCTGGTCAGCTCTTAAATCCCAAGACCTTAACAGCGTCAAACTCAATTTCATTGAAGGCCGCATCAGGGTTGTTGTTTGACCTCAGGGAGGCAGGGGGTGCGGGCGGCCAGCTCGACATCACTCATGTCAGGGGCACCAGTGGTGGGCCAAGCACTCTGTCAGTGAACAAGGAGCTCGGGAAGGGAACTCCGTTTTTGTGGCAGAGGGTTGCAGGAGGCCGTTGCAGCTGAAAACGGAGCTCGGGAGGGCCACACGGGGTCCTCCCAAGCTCCCTTTTTGCTGGAGAAGGCACTGCAGGCTGGTCTTTCGCTGTTTCCAGGGCACCCCTGCAGGCCAGATCTAAGCACCCGGCAGGCTGGATCCGGCCTTTGAGCTTTGAGTTTGACATCCCTGCTCTATGGTGTGCTGGAGATGGGGATGAGACCTCAAGGTTGTCCATACAAGCACTACGGAGATGCTGTGAAGGAAAATGTCTGCCACTGTGACATCTAGCCAAGAGAAGCAGAAGCTGCGGCTGTTGGCAGAACTGATCTGCGAGTGTTGTGCTATAAATAGTCCACTAGCTTTGAAGACAGACATTGTCAAAGACTGACAGAAAACCGTGAGCGGCATCACAAAATAACACACACACACACACACCCCATTGTTACCACAATGGACTTCCAGTCACTTCATTGTGATCAAGTCTGCCTTTCCAGAGCGGGACTGCAGAACCACCTCCAGGTCCAAAGATGCACTGCAAAACAGGATGTCTTCTTCAGACTTGAAATCTCTACATATGCAATGAAATAGAAAAGGCTTCTAATCATAGGTGGCGTCCAGTTTAAACACTGGACGTGTGTGAAAAACAAGAATGTCAAATTGGACAGAAAATAGAATACAAACCGGAATTATTTCTACTAGGAATTATGAAAGAGAGACATCGTAAAGAGGTGACCTATTTAATAGTACATATTATCACAGCTGCAAGAATGGTTTTCCTCAACAATGGAAAAACAGAGAAATCCCCAATGAAGGTGCGGTGATAGAGAAAATACTGGTGTGTGCTGAAATGGATAGACTGACTATGGAATTGAAAAACAAAGATGAGACAGAATATTACAAGATATGGAATAAATTTTACCAATGGTGGGAACAGAAAGGAGGGACCCAGAATTTAAAAAAATGATTAGGATTTGTAGAATGGATAATTGAGATTATGTGAATAAGTAAATGAAATATGACGGATTATACAATGGATATAAATTAACTGTATAAACGTACAAATGTACATAAGATATGTATCATATACTTTAGTATGTAAGGCAAAAATGGATGCCAGGACTACCACACCCTGTCCAGTGTTTTAATGTTGTAATTAAGAAAATATTTACAAAAAAAACAAAAACAAGAATGCCATATTTACTATTTAAAATGAACACCCCTGATTAAGAATCTCAGCCAACTGAGATTTTTTTTTTCATCAAGAGCAGAAAGTTTTGAGTGTGTCAGTGTAATGAATCGAGTGACACTAAATATCATGGAGTATTTTTTTATTTTTTTATTTGTATTTATATACCGCCCTTCTCCAGAGACTCAGGGCGGCTTACAGTCTATGGAGCACCATGCTAAGTGCTCGGCAATAGCCTTCATTCTATTATATATGCCTGCTTATTACTAGGGCTTTTGGCCCCCCCAAGCGCATTTTTACAAAGTCAGCCTATTGCCCCCAACAATCTTGGGTCCTCAATTTACCTACCCTGAGAGGATGGAAGGCTGAGTCAACTTTGAGCCTGGTGGGATTCGAACCTGCACTAATTGCAGGCAGCTTGCACTAAGTGCTAGATGATTAACAGCCTGCACCACCAAGGCTCTTGCAAACACAAACATCACCATTAAATTTATATTTACCAACGAAGAAATAAAGGGAGATTAGTATAAGATCTATTTCAAACTTATTTAGCTCTCATCAGCTAGCCATATGTATAGATCTGAAATAGATCTATACTACTCTCCTTTTATTTCTTTGTTGGTAAATATAAATTTATCACAAAAATAGTTTGTCACAAAAGGTCCTGGATTGGGGCTCAAAGGTAAAAGCGGAAGCAATGTGCTCCATCCCATGTTTGGGTGGACCAGGTTGCCCTGATAAAAAACATTTAATCATCACTGTTCTAAATAAGAAACAGGGCTACTAAGAGGGGTGGACTGTTGAAGGTTCGCCGGGGTTCGGAGAGCCCCCAGCTAAGATTCTGTGCAGTTCGGACAACCCCCAAATCCCACTCCTGGCTGGCCCCGCCCACCCCGCCCTGCCCTTCCCAGGAGTGCCCACGTGACCCGCTTTGAATGCAGGTAAGTGCAGGGTGTGCGTGAGGCTCAGGGAGGGTGAAGAACGGGCCTGCCGGAAGTTCGGGAAGGCTGGAAATGGGCCGATTTCCAGCTTCAAGAGAGCCTCCGGAGCCCAGAGCGGCTGTTTTCGCCCTCCCGGAGACTCAAGAAAAGCCTCCGGAACCCGGGAAGGGCAAAAACACACACACACACACACGCTATGGAGCATGAGTCCGACTAGGCCGCGCCCACCATGGCCACGCCCACCCAGCAACCGGCAGAGAACCCATTGCTAACCTTTTTTGAAGCCCAAACCCGGCTACTAATAAATGGTGATGGTGGCCATCCTGATTTTGTTAGACATGACGCCTTGCAGGTAGTCCTTCAGCTTCTAATGGTAGATAAGATAATTGCTCCCTGGATAGGGAAGATTGAGCAATCATGGGGAAAGGAATATGGTCTTTGAAAAGAACCTCTTATTCCCTCAGGAGTTCTTGAGTCTAAGCCTCATCTATCAATTGTATTCTGGCAACTGCCTACAATATCTCCGTATTCATCCTACCCTGCGTTCCCAGAAACACAAATCAGTTTAATTGTGCATTCTGAAAGATGTGGGAACTGTGGAAAGTATCTCACCTGAGGCTATTCAGCAGTTGGCTCCTGCCAACCAAGAACCAGGGTAGTTCGCCCTCCTACACATTCTCCATTCATGTTACCCCTTTCCACACACTTCTTGACCAAGATATATTGCTGTGAGAAATCCTTCTCAACATCTTTCAGGGCAGCCATACGCCGGTAGCTATAAAACCCAACAGGTTCAGCAGTCAGCTTTGAGATGAAGAAGAGACTCATTCCACAGACACAATGGCCACCGGAAGCCTTGTTCTCCTCTTGTCTTCAATTCTCCTGTCTTCCATCTTAGTGACCGGTGAGTAAGACTTTATCTCAGGGACAATAGAAAGTTGGGGAAAGGGGGAACCAAAGCAGGAATAATAAGACAGAGAAGAAACTGGTGATTTGTCCAGGCCATTGGTCACTATTAATACCTCTGTTTCCTCATTGAAATATGCTGCTGATATGGTTTGAGAATATTTGGAAAAAGGATGACTAACTTGCATAGATGCATAGATGGTTACTTCTGAAAATATTTCCTCTTCATTTAGAAGTCTTCAGGTTCCTTTTCTGCAAGGTTTAAAACTTTGTGCTTTCTAGTAAATCTCAGAATTGGCTCTCGTGTGCTTCCTAACCAACTTTCCCTGAACCAGGATTGCTCTAAATAGGTAATCATCTTTGGCTATCATTCAGTTCCATGAATCCTGGGTTCACCTTCTTTATCCAGACGTTAGAACTAAGTTCTGGTACCATTCTTCATAATCCTAGCTTCTTCCTACAGCCTTTATCCCAACATACTGTACAGCTATCAAACTAGCCAAGATTTGGACCCAACAGGATGAACCAACCACCCCCCTTTCTATATGCACACAATGTCACCACTTTGACAAAAGAGGAAAGGCCTCGATAGCCATGCCATGACCATGATTTTCATTGTTTTGAGCTCTCTCGTTAGATGCCATTCCATGCTGAAGAAATAATATTGAATAGAAGCCCAGATTTTGGCTTCTGCCACTAGATGTGAACTTTAAAAGTAAATAACTTTTGTTATCCATGATTTACATCTATGGCAAGACATAGGTAATTGGTAAGGAGTGGTGTGGTGGCCTAGAGGTGGAACTCTTCCCTCACAATCAGGAGGCTGTGAGTTCAATCCTAGGTAGAGGCAGATATTTCTCTCTCTGGGCACAATGAGAATATCTCTGCTGAACAAAACTCCGCATTGGTGACAGGAAGGGCATCCGGGCAGTAAACATTCAGCTAGCTCCATTAAGTTGCCCAGATTCCATCCCTCAAGGAATTATGGGGTCATTAAAAGATGATGATGATGATGATAGGTAATTGGTAACAGGTATTCTACCTTCTTTCATCTTCTTCTGTTTGCAGTGACAGCCCTAAAATGCCAAACCTGTTTTGCCTCTGGAGGAGAATGTAGAAATGAAGATATGAAGATGATGGAGTGTAAAGGAGAGGAAGACACCTGTCTTTTGGTCATGTTCAGTTCTACTTTCAGTAAGCGATCACATGTTTCTAGCAAAAGACCCGTGTTCATCCAGTGGCATTTCAGATCATCCAAATATGGCAAGTGGGTACCACTAAGGAGGGGTTGGACTCCCCCTTAAGGGATGATTTCAAGTATTGGATGCTATTATTCTAGACCTCAGTTTTCACCGCTAGTCCTTCAAAAATAGTATCATCCTCCCAATTGGCCAACAAGGGTATTCCAACATTAAATCTAAGGAGGCAAAATTATTTATTTCCTCGTTTGCTTGAATTGCTAGTTTCTAGTACGATTTCTTTTTCACAGCTAATCCTCCAGTTACTGTGACTATGAAAAGATGCTCAAAAAGCAAGGAATGCTATCAAGGTTATTACAGTACTACTTCGGTGGAAGGCAGATACCAACAGTCATATATGTCCTGCTGCCAGGAAGACAACTGTAATGCACCAAACATGCGTAGTAAGTTTCTGTGCTCGAATGCAACCTTCAATTTAAAAACAAGAACAAACACATTCAAGAGAGAAGACACTTCTCATTGGGTAAAGCATAGCATTAGACTTCTGAAAAACAGCAGTTATCAAGTTAGCTTACCTTGAACCAATATGTCAATCTATACAGCAGCCTGTAAGGATCAGGGATAACCAATCAAGTTATGCTCTGAAAATCTTAAAATTCCATTTTTAATAGTGTCTAGAGATTATCCACAAAGCTGGAGTGATCTTTGCCCTCGGTCTTAAGGAGAACGAAACATAAAGATGGCAAAGGACTACACAAAATTTGACCGAAATAAAATGTACCTAATAATGCAGGGATCACTAGCTAAAGGAACTGGAAATTGACGCAGAGGTGGCACAGTGGTTAGAATGCAATCCTGCAGGCTACTTCTGCTGACTCTCAGTTGCCACTAGTTCAGGAGTTTGAATCTCCCTAGGCTCAAGGTTGACTCACCCTTTCATCTTACCAAGGTCGGTCAAATGAGGACCCAGGTTGTTGGGGGCAGTAGGCTGACTCTGTGAACTGCTTAGAGAGAGCTGTAAAGCATTGTGAAGCATTGTGAAGATATAAGACTAAATAAATTGCTCTTCCTTTTCTTCTTCCTTCCTTCCTTCCTTCCTTCCTTCCTTCCTTCCTTCCTTCCTTCCTGCCTGCTTCCTGCCTGCCTGCCTGCCTGCCTGCCTCCCTCCCTCCCTCCCTCCCTTCCATGGCACACAAATGATTAGAATGCAACATTGCAGGCTAACTCTGCCCACAGTCAGCAGTTCAATCCTGACCGGCTCAATGTTGACTCAGCCTTCTGTCTTTCTGAGGTGGGTAAAATGAAGACCCAGATTGTTGGGCATAATAGGCTGACTCTGTAAAACCACTTAGAGAGGGCTGGAAAGCAATGTGAAGCAGTATATAAGTCTAAGCGCTATTGCTGTTGATAATATCAGATTGGGGAGGGGAACCAAAGAGGCATTGAAGAGACATTGAAGGGATAGTGGTGAGAAACCATTTGCTAATTCAATGGTTGGTTCCTTCAGTGCCTTGGCGTCATGAGATGATACCCAATGGCTTACAATGTCCAGGCTGCTTTGAATATAACGCAGATTCTTGTGAAGGCGCCCAGTCAGTATTCTGCCTTGGAAATGAGAACCAGTGTATGAATTTGACGGTTAGCCTACGAATAGGTGAGTAATCTAGGTGCAAGTGAGATTTGTTTTTCTTTGATTTCTATATTTAGAAAATTCATATTGCCACCTACTCGCATTCAAGGCAGCTTGCAAAAATATAGAAACAACATCATATAAAAGGAATAAAATAATAATTTTTAAAAGAAAAATAATAAAATAATAACCCTCACGCATACACATACACCCCACCCTGGCAACAACACATGTTCACACTAACCACTTAATGGGCTCCATCCCGCTCTGGGTTCCCCAGGCCCACTGACAGAACCACATCTTCAGGGCCTTCCGAAAGAGGTTTAGTGTGTGGGCTAGTCTAATCTCTGGGTGGGAGATGATGTTCCAGAGAGAGGGAGCCACCAAGGAGAAGGCCCTTCTTCTAACTCCTGCCAGATGTATGTCCTTCGGGGATGGGACCTGCAACATTCCTTGCCTCCCCGCTCTGATGGGTCGGGCAGAAGTGACTGGCAAGAAACGGTCCCCTCAGATAACCTGATCCCAAACCATGCAGGGCTTTAAAGGTGACAACCAGCACCTTGAATTGCACCCAGAAGCAAATCGGCAACCAATACAGTTCCCGCAGGAGAGGTGATGATACATATATAATCGAGGTCTGCACAAAACCATGTGGGCCGCTGTATTTATTTTGCAGCAACTGAAGCTTCCGGATGCTTTTCAGGGGCAGCCCCATGTAGAGCACATTGCAATATTTGTATTTTCTTCCTTTTTTGCTTGATTTCTTTCTGTCTTTGTTATCCTGATTGGATAGAAGGAGTGACAGATAAAAGTCCTGCCCTGTGCCTCAAAATCCCATGCCATTCCAGCGTAAGGCAATTCTCTCCAGAAGGAAATGCATGATGAGCCTCGGTGGCGCAGTGGTTAGAGGGCAGTACTGCAGACTACTTCTGCTGACTGTCGGCTGCCTGCAAATTGGCAGTTCAAATCCCACCAGGCTCAAGGTTGACTCAGCCTTCCGTCCTTCCAAGGTGCAACCCTCTACCAGCAAAAATGGAGGCACAGCCCCCCCAAGCCCCATTTTCTCTGGCAGAGGCGTTGTATGCTGGTCCTTCTCTGTTTCCAAGGCGACCCCGTGGGTCAGATCTAAGCACCCTGTGGGCTGGATCCGGCCCCCAAACCTTGAGTTTGACACCCCCCCGATCTATATGGTGCACAGGGCTGAGCAGAGTTGTCTTTAGCTTTGGGGGAAGGAAGAAAACAACCATGATATTGAAATATCTGCAAGGGAAACACTTCCCATCTACTTAGTCTCTTTTTGTTTTATTTCTAGCAGGAGCCATCCATCAGAACTATTCTTGGCAAGGATGTGCAATGGAAAACTCATGCGCTTTTCCCATGGGAGAC
This sequence comes from Bungarus multicinctus, assembly GCA_023653725.1. NCBI lineage: Eukaryota > Metazoa > Chordata > Lepidosauria > Squamata > Elapidae > Bungarus > Bungarus multicinctus. The sequence continues at coordinate 6,594,433 of CM042835.1, read as the reverse complement.
AGTGAAGTAGCCAGTGGTTTGCTTCATATAAATCCAGTAATGAAGAACTGCAAAACTGCCATGAAAGTGTCCAGAGTTGGAATGATGTGAACAATGGCTAGCATAGAACAAACCTTCTTTCCGATGTATGCCATAATTTGTAGAAACAAGAGAGATTTGGGGAAAATCATGAGAATACTGAAGACTGGGGATCAAATATTCTTGAGTTGTTAATGCTAGCAATTAGGATTCAAGCATTTAACTATTACTGTCAGCTGGTGCTCCATTCAATATCCAAGAAAGAAACACTTAAACTCCATTTTGTTAGAGTTAAGATATCTTTTACTGGAAATCAAAGTGGTAGCAACAAAAGAATTCTGAATCTGAAGAAATGAGCGCGAAAAACACATATACAAAGTGATGGCAACATTCCCACCCCCAACAGTCCATATTGCTCCTCCAATGAGGAAATATGCATAGCATCATGTGGGCATCTTCAGGTGATGATGAGGCCTCTGTCCGTTGACCTTGGCATAGTTTTGATAAGGAGTCGCAGTTGCGCATAGCAAGGAATAGAAAAGCAAGGAATAGAAACTTAAGTAAAACTCCCCCTCCCCCTAGATATACAGTTTCGTTTCCTACACACTCCAGCACGCTTCCCAAATATATCATAGCCCATTTCCCCCCTCCCGTTACTTATCCCATTTCCCCCCTCCCGTTACTTATGGCAGCTGAAAGATGCAAAGCAGAGAAAAAGAAATAAAGGAAGAAATCTTGAAGGCTGACATTCGGCCCTCCTGCAAAAAGACGTTAGTCCTAAAAAATATAAGAGTAAAAGACAAGATATTACAAACAAATAACAACAGCATATTTGTTCAGGGTTTATCAGGATACATGGTGCGGAACGCCTGCACCAGTCGGGGGGCTCTAAAATCTCTCTCGTCTACCCATTCAGACTGGGAAGAAGGAAAATGCTTCCACGCCACCAAATATTGGATTCGACCCCGCTTCTTCCTAGAATCCAAAATTTCCTTAACTTCAAAATGTTGTTCACCTTCAATGAGCAATGGCACAGGGGGGGCTACCTGAGTAGGCCTCAGATCAGATGTACGTTCAGGTTTTAACAAACTAACATGGAAAACAGGATGGATCCGACGGAGAGTTTTTGGCAATGTCAATTGGACCGCCACAGGATTCACAACTCGTTCAACCGGAAAAGGTCCCACATACTTAGGGCCAAGCTTTTTTGATTTCTGTGTGGTCTGCAAAAATTTGGTAGATAAAAACACTTTATCACCAACTTGGTATGGTTCCTGTGGACGTCTCTTTTTATCTGCAAACTTTTTGTGAGCTTGATGAGCATCATCCAATGCCTTGCGGGCAACTGGCCAAGTCATCTGGAGATGCCTTATCCACTCATCCAGCGAGGGAATATTAGTTTCCTCTTGCGGAAGCTCGGGTATGGGTACAAAGTCTTGTCCCGAGGCCACTTTAAACGGAGTGAATCCGGTGCTGCTATGTACCGAATTATTGTATGCCACCTCAGCAAAAGGCAGTAAATCAGTCCAATCATCCTGTTGATAATTAATGTAACACCGCAGATACTGTTCCAGTACCGAGTTAGTTCTCTCGCAGGCCCCATTGGTTTGTGGATGATGGGCGGAGCTTAACCCCTGGGCGGAGCCTAGTAACTTCAGGAACTCTTTCCAGAAATTTGAGGTAAATTGGACACCCCTATCAGAGATTATGCGTTCAGGGACTCCATGTAGCCTGTAAATATGCAGAATAAACAACTTAGCTAACGTCTTCGCTGACGGGATCTTCGCGCAGGGTATAAAGTGTACCTGTTTGGAAAACAGATCTGTCACAACCCAAATGACTGTATTTCCTCCACTGTCAGGTAATTCTACAATAAAATCCATGGAGATTTCCTTCCATGGGGCCGTTGGTCTAGCCACGTTCTGCAATAAGCCTGCTGGTTTACCAGGCGGCCTCTTAGCCGAAGCACAAATAGGGCAACTAGCGACATAGGTCTCAATGTCCTTTTTCAACGTGGGCCACCAAAATTGCCTTTTGACCAAGTGTAGAGTTTTCACGAACCCAAAATGTCCAGCAGGTTTAGAATCATGAGCTTGATGTAAAATTTCGTGCCTTAGCTTTCCCGGTACATATAATTTGGCCCCCACCCAGGCCAACCCATCTCTGATAGTACAGTCATTCGAGTGGGTCAGGAACCAATCATCCAGTTTTAGAGCTTCTTTCAATTGTGCCGATAAATCGTTTGACACATCAACCTCTTTTTTCTTCTGGGCTCTGGTAACCATTGGAGCTGCCAACTGTTCAGTTGGGATGATAGGTCTTATCACTTCCTGGCGGGCACTATTATACTGAGGTAATCTGGACAAAGCATCTGCCATGAAGTTTCTCCCCCCGGGAATGTACTTCAAAGAAAAATTGAATCGCTTAAAATATTGCGCCCAGCGAACTTGGTTGGGAGACAGTTTCCGAGGTGTTTTCAGAGCTTCCAGATTTTTGTGATCTGTCCAAACCTCAAAAGGGTGTTTGGCTCCTTCTAGGAAATGCCTCCACGTTAACAAAGCCCATCGAACTGCAAAAGCTTCTTTTTCCCAGATGGCCCATCTTCTCTCAGTTTCAGTTAGTTTACGGGAGGTATAGGCGTATGGTTGCAGGTATCCCTTTTCATTTACCTGAAGTAGAACCGCTCCAACGGCTACGTCACTTGCATCAGCTTGGATTACAAACGGAACGTCCATGTCTGGGTGCTTAAGTACGGGTTCAGCAGCAAACAGACGTTTCAGTTTCTCAAAAGCAGCTTGACATTCCATGGACCACTTCAATGGCGTACTGGGCTTCGGTTTCACCTCCCCCTTGGTTTTAAGGAGATTCGTGATAGGCATCGCGATCTTCGCAAACGCAGGAATAAATTGACGGTAAAAATTTGCAAATCCCAAGAAGCTTTGTAGTTGTTTCCTGGTACGGGGAGGGGCCCATTCCAAAACCGCCTGCACCTTCCCCGGGTCCATTTCTATGCCGTCGTGCGATATGCGATAGCCCAAATAGTCAATTTTCTCCTGGTGAAATTCACACTTTGACAGCTTGGCATACAACTGGGCCGCTCAAAGTTTCTCCAGGACTGACCGCACTAGTTTCACATGCTCATCACGAGTCTCTGTATAGATAAGAATGTCATCAAGATAAACTAACACTCCTTTGTACAAATGCTCTTGCAACACTTGGTTTATCATTTGCATGAATACCGCAGGCGCCCCCTGTAGGCCAAACGGCAGGACGTTGAATTGAAAACACCCCATCGGACAGTTGAAAGCAGTCTTCCATTCATCCCCTTCCTTGATTCGGATTCGGTAGTATGCCTCTCTCAGGTCGAGTTTTGAAAAAATCTTTCCTTTAGCGAGGTGGGCCAGCATGTCCTTCATCAGGGGAAGGGGGTACACGTTCTCCACCGAGATAGCGTTCAGATTTCTATAGTCTACCACCAAGCGTAAGGAACCATCTTTCTTTTCCTGGAACAACACTGGAGCCGCCACCCGGGGCCTAGCAGGTTGGATGAAACCACGTTCTAAATTTTTTTCAATGAACAACCGCAATTCCCCTAATTCCCGTGGGGTCATTGAATACAGTTTGGGTTTTGGGAGTTTCACTCCTGGCAAAAATTCGATACTGCAATCCGTCGAGCGGTGAGGGGGGAGCTCATCCGAGGCCTTCTCACTGAACACCTCCTTTAAGTCCCAGTATTCCTCTGGAATTTTCTCCTCCCCTTTCAGAGTCTCGGTGCCAGTAGAAGCCAATTCTATGGGAGCTTTGGGTCTCAACTTGGATTTCCCTTCCTTTTCTGGGGGTTGGTCTGTGCGTATGCGTAGTGATCCCCTCCTCCAATTAACATGGGGGTTCCATTTCCGGAGCCAAGGCAAACCCAGTATTAAAGGGCGCTCCATCCCAGGGGCCACAATAAAACACAGAGTCTCTTTATGGTTCCCCATTGTCATCTCCACTGGCTCCGTTATAAAATGAGCAGGTCCACCCCCGGCTACCGATCCATCCAATTGGCAAAAAGCTATGGGCGTTTTCAGAGTCTTTAGCCTTAATCCCAGCTTCTCTACCATCTTTGCACTGATTACGCACCTTGTGCATCCAGAGTCTAACAAAGCCAACATGTCCCCTTCAGCCCCCGACGTGGATACCCTTAATCTCACTGGAATGGTCATAGGGCCCTGGTTCGGACTTACCAGGGCGTCGTCTTCCAGTTCGGATTCACTCCCTTCAGAAGAGGTTGGAGTTCCCAACCCCCCTCTCTTTAGAGGGGTGACCTCTACAACCTCTTCCGCTTTTAACGCCGATCCACGAGGCGTGGCTGGAGGCCTCTCAGATCTTCTCCCTCCTCCTGGCGCCCCTTTTGGTTCCAGCTTGGCATGGCAGTCTGCAGCCCAGTGGCCCTCCTTCCCACATCGGAAACACGCTCTGGTTCTGGGTTTTGCCGCTGGTCTTCCCTTCAGGGGTTTTAAGGTTTCTTGAGGCCTGGTAGGGGGGGGGATTCCTCAAGACAAAACCCCCCCGGCGTCTGTTTCGGGTTAGGTCAATCTCCACCTCTGCTGCCAGCACGTACCACTGCTGCAGCTCCCCAGGGTCTCTTCTGGCCACGCAGCATTGATAAACATCTTCATTTAGCCCATCCTTAAAAGCCTCTATCAGGGCTCCCTGGGACCAGCCGCGGATATGGCACGCCAGCTCTCTAAACTCCTGGGTGTAATCAGCTACTGACCTTCGCCCCTGATTTATGGTTTTCATCCTGATTCTAGCCTTGCGTTCAGCTAGGGGATCTTCAAATCTAGTGCGCAATGCTGTCATGAACTGGTTATAGTTCAGCAGTTGAGGGGCATTATCATTATGCAAAGTTACCATCCACTTTGCAGCCCTTCCCTCCAAAGCCCTGGTCACACACCTGACTTTGGCCGCTTCTGAGGAAAATCCTGCCCATACTCCTCCATGTGGCTCCAAACTTGTGCTAGGAAAAATCCCAATTCCTGGGGGTCCCCTCCATATTTTACTTCCAACGGAGGCACTCTTGCAGCTCTACGCCTTCTGGCAATTATCCCCCCAGCCGGGGGGCCCTGTGCTGCTGCTGCTGCCTGTTGCGCTGGCCCGGGTGATTATGGGG
>CM042835.1:6243255-6546028 GCA_023653725.1 Bungarus multicinctus | reverse complement strand
GGCTTTAACAGTCTATGGGCTCCATGCTAAGTCTTCGGCAATAGCCCGTCATTCTATTATATGGCCTGCTTATTACTAGGGCTTTTGGCCCCCCCAAGCGGCATCTTTACAAAGTCAGCCTATTGCCCCCAACAATCTTGGGTCCTCAATTTACCTACCCTGAGAGGATGGAAGGCTGAGTCAACTTTGAGCCTGGTGGATTCGAACCTGCACTAATTGCAGGCAGCTTGCACTAAGTGCTAGATGATTAACAGCCTGCACCACCAAGGCCCTTGTAAACACAAACATCACCATTAAATTTATATTTACCGACAAAGAAATAAAGGGAGATTAGTATAAGATCTATTTCAAGCTTATTTAGCTCTCATCAGCTAGCCATATGTATAGATCTGAAATAGATCTATACTACACTCCTTTTATTTCTTTGTTGGTAAATATAAATTTATCACAAAAATAGTTTGTCACAAAAGCTCCTGGATTGGGGCTCAAAGGCAAAAGCAGAAACAATATGCTCCATCTCATGTTTGGGTGGACCAGGTTGCCCTGATAAAAAACATTTAATCATCACTGTTCTAAATAAGAAACAGGGCTACTAAGAGGGGTGGACTGTTGAAGGTTCGCCGGGGTTCGGAGAGCCCCCAGCTAAGATTCTGTGCAGTTCGGACAACCCCCAAATCCCACTCCTGGCTGGCCCCGCCCACCCCGCCCTGCCCTTCCCAGGAGTGCCCACGTGACCCGCTTTGAATGCAGGTAAGTGCAGGGTGTGCGTGAGGTTCAGGGAGGGTGAAGAACGGGCCTGCCGGAAGTTCGGGAAGGCTGGAAATGGGCCGATTTCCAGCTTCAAGAGAGCCTCCGGAGCCCAGAGCGGCTGTTTTCGCCCTCCCGGAGACTCAAGAAAAGCCTCCGGAACCCGGGAAGGGCAAAAACACACACACACACACGCTATGGAGCATGAGTCCGACTAAGCCACACCCACCATGGCCATGTCCACCCAGCAACCGGCAGAGAACCCATTGCTAACCTTTTTTTGAAGCTCACCCCCAGCTACTAATATGTGGTGATGGTGGCCATCTTGATTTTGTTAGACACGACGCCTTGAAGGTAGTCCTTCAGCTTCTAATGGTAGATAACATAATTGCTCCTTGGATAGGGAAGATTGAGCAACCATGGAGAAAGGAATATGGTCTTTGAAAAGAACCTCTTATCCCCTCAGGAGTTCTTGGGTCAAAGCCTCATCTATCAATTGTATTCTGCCAACTGCCTACAATATCTCCTATTCATCCTACCCCGCGTTCCCAGAAACACAAATCAGTTTAATTGTGCATTCTGAAAGATGTGGGAACTGTGGAAAGTATCTCACCTGAGGTTATTCAGCAGTTGGCTCCTGCCAATCAAGAACCAGGGTAGTTCACCCTCCTACACATTCTCCATTCATGTTACCCCTTTCCACACACTTCTTGACCAAGATATATTGCTGTGAGAAATCCTTCTCAACATCTTTCAGGGCAGCCATACGCCGGTAGCTATAAAACCCACCACGTTCAGCAGTCAGCTTTGAGATGAAGAAGAGACTCCTTCCACAGACACAATGGCCACCGGAAGCCTTGTTCTCCTCTTGTCTTCAATTCTCCTGTCTTCCATCTTAGTGACCGGTGTGTAAGACTTTATCTCAGGGACAATAGAAAGTTGGGGAAAGGGGGAACTAAAGCAGGAATAATAAGACAGAGAAGAAACTGGTGATTTGTCAAGGCCATTTGTCACTATTAATACCTCTGTTTCCTCACTGAAATATGCTGCTGATATGGTTTGAGAATATTTGGAAAAAGGATGACCAACTCGCATAGATGCATAGATGGTTACTTCTGAAAACAATTCCTCTTCATTTAGAAGTCTTCAGGTTCCTTTTCTGTAAGGTTTAAAACTTTGTACTTTCTAGTAAATCTCAGAATTGGCTCTCTTGTGCTTTCTAGCCAACTTTCCCTGAATCAGGATTGAATCTGAATTTGAATTTATTTGATTTGTCAATCGCTTACAAGATAATAGGTATAAGTATATACAGAGTTATGAATAAATGAAATGGGTATATATAAGAAAAATAATAGAAACAATAGGATAGGGACGTTAGGCACGTTGGTGCGCTTATGCATGCGCACTATAGACCTCTTAGGAAAGAGGTGAGGTCAATAGTAGACAGTCTAAGGTTAAAGTTTTTGGGGTTTGGGGAAGAAACCACAGAGTCAGGTAGAGTATTCCAGACATTGACCACTCTGTGGCTGAAGTCGTATTTCTGCAATCAAGATTGGTGCGGCTAACCTTGGGTTTGTATCCATTGTGTGCTCTTGTGTTGTTATGGTCGAAGCTGAAGTATTCATTGACAGGTAAGTGATTGCAATATATGATTTTATATAGCATACTTAGATCAGACCGAAGGCGGAGTAGTTCTAGGTTTTCCAGGTCTGGAATTTCAAGTCTGGTGGCATAAGGTATTCTACAACGAGTAGAGGAGTGGAGAATTCTTCTTGTGAAATATTTCTGGACTTTCTCAACTGTGCTAATATCAGATATGTAATGTAGGTTCCAGACTGATATTCGAGTATTAGTCTAGCAAATGTTTTGTATGCTCTAGTTAGTCGTGTGATATTACCAGAGAAAAAGTTACGTAGGATTAGGTTAACAATTCTTAATGCCTTTTTGGCTATGTAGTTACAGTGGGCTCTAGCACCTAGATCATTAGAGATGAGTAGTCCAAGGTCCTTTACAGAGCTTGGATCATCAACAAGGTCTTGACTATTCAGCTTGTATTTTATTTTCTGATTTTTTTTGCCAATATGTAAGAGAGAGCATTTATTTGTTGAGATTTGAAGTTGCCATTTGTTTGACCATTCTGATACATAGTCAAGATCTTTTTGAAGAGTAGCAGTATTGTCTGTGGTATTGAACAGCTTTACATCATCAGCGAAGAGAACGCAGTTGCTCTTAATATGATCACAGAGGTCATTGATGTAGAGAGTTGGTCCTAGAACACTGCCTTGGGGGACACCACTATTGATAGGTACAGAATTTGATAGGACTCTCCCAATTTTGACCATTTGTTGTCTGTTTGACAGAAATGCTTCTATCCAGTTCTAAATAAAAATAAATAAATAAAAAATAACGCTCTAAATAGGTAATCACCTTTGGCTATCATTCAGTTCCGTGAATCCTGGGTTCACCTTCTTTATCCAGAAGTTAGAACTAAGTTCTGGTACCATTCTTCATAATCCTAGCTTCTTCCTACAGCCTTTATCCCGACATACTGTACAGCTATCAAACTAGCCAAGATTCGGACCCAACAGTGTGTTCCAACCCACCCCCCCTTTCTATACACACGCAATGTCACCACTTTGACAAAAGAGGAAAGGCCTCGATAGCCATGCCATGACCATGATTTTCATTGTTTTGAGCTCTCTCGTTAGATGCCATTCCATGCTGAAGAAATAATATTGAATAGAAGCCCAGATTTTGGCTTCTGACACTAGATGTGAACTTTAAAAGTAAATAATTTTTTTGTTATTCATGATTTACATCTATGGCAAGGCATAGGTAATTGGTAAGGAGTGGTGTGGTGGCCTAGAGGTGGAACTCTTCCTTCACAATCAGGAGACTGTGAGTTCAATCCTAGGTAGAGGCAGATATTTCTCTCTCTGGGCACAATGAGAATATCTCTGCTGAACAAAACTCCGCATTGGCGACAGGAAGGGCATCCGGGCAGTAAACATTCAGCTAGCTCCATTCAGTTGCCCAGATTCCATCCCTCAAGGAATTACGGGGTCGTTAAAAGATGATGATAGGTAATTGGTAACAGGTATTTTACCTTCTTTCATCTTCTTCTGTTTGCAGTGACAGCCCTAAAATGCCAAACCTGTTTTGCTTCTGGAGGAGAATGTAGAAATGAAGATATGAAGATGATGGAGTGTAAGGGAGAGGAAGACACCTGTCTTTGGATCATGTTCCGTTCTACTTACAGTAAGCGATCACATGTTTCTAGCAAAAGACCCGTGTTCATCCAGTGGCATTTCAGATCATCCAAATATGGCAAGTGGGTACCACTAGGGAGGGGTTGGACTCCCGCTTAAGGGATGATTTCAAGTATTGGATGCTATTATTCTAGACCTCAGTTTTCAGTGCTAGGCCTTCAAAAATGGTATCAACCTCCCAATTGGCCAACAAGATTAAATCTAAGGAGGCAAAATTATTTATTTCCTCGTTTGCTTGAATTGCTAGTTTCTAGTACGATTTCTTTTTCACAGCTAATCCTCCAGTTACTGTGACTATGAAAAGATGCTCAAAAAGCAAGGAATGCTATCAAGGTTATTACGGTAGTACTTCGGTGGAAGGCAGATACCAACAGATATATCTGTCCTGTTGCCAGGAAGACAACTGTAATGCACCAAACATGCGTAGTAAGTTTCTGTGCTCGAATGCAACCTTCCATTTAAAAACAAGAAGAAACACATTCAAGAGAGAAGACACTTGTCATTGGGTAAAGCATAGCATTAGACTTCTGAAAAACAGCAGTTATCAAGTTTGCTTATCTTGAACCAATATGTCAATCTATATAGCAGCCTGTAAGGATCAGGGATAACCAATCAAGTTATGCTCTGAAAATCTTAAAATTCCATTTTTAATAGTGTCTAGAGATTATCCACAAAGCTGGAGTGATCTTTGCCCTCGGTCTTAAGGAGAATGAAACATAAAGATGGCAAAGGACTACATCAAATTTGACGGAAATAAAATGTAGATAATAATGCAGGGATCACTAGCTAAAGGAACTGGGAATTGACGCAATGGTGGCACAGTGGTTAGAATGCAATCCTGCAGGCTATTTCTGCTGACTCTCGGTTGCCACTAGTTCAGGTGTTTGAATCTCACCAGGCTCAAGGTTAATTCAGCCTTTCATCCTTCCAAGGTCGGTCAAATGAGGACCCAGTTTGTTGGGGGCAATAGGCTGACTCTGTAAAACCACTTAGAGAGGCTTGGAAAGCACTGTGAAGTGGTATATAAGACTAAGTAAATTACTCTTCCTTTTCTCCTTCCTTCCTTCCTTCCTTCCTTCCTTCCTTCCTCCCTCCCTCCCTCCCCTCCCTGCCTGCCTCCCTCCCTTCCTCCCTCCCTTCTTTCCTCCCTCCCTCCCTTCCATGGCACACAATGATTAGAATGCAAGATTGCAGGCTAACTCTGCCCACTGTCTACAGTTCAATCCTGACTGGCTTAAGGTTGACTCAGCCTTCTGTCTTTCTGAGGTGGGTAAAATGAGAACCCAGATTATTGGGCATAATAGGCTGACTCTGTAAAACCACTTAGAGAGGGCTGGAAAGCACTGTGAAGCAGTATATAAGTCTAAGCGCTATTGCTGTTGATAATATCAGATTGGGGAGGGGAACCAAAGAGGCATTGAAGAGACATTGAAGGGATAGTGGTGAGAAACCATTTGCTAACTCAATGGTTGGTTCCTTCAGTGCCTTGGCGTCATGAGATGATACCCAATGGGTTACAATGTCCAGGCTGCATTGAGGATAACGCAGATTCTTGTGAAGGCGCTCAGTCAGTGCTCTGCCTTGGAAATGAGAACCAGTGTATGAATATGACGATTAGCCTACGTATAGGTGAGTAATCTAGGTGCAAGTGAGATTTGTTTTTCTTTGATTTCTATATTTAGAAAATTTATATTGCCGCCTACTCACACATGACAACTCAAGGTGGCTTGCAAAAATATAAAAACAACATCATATAAAAAAATAATTTTTAAAAGAAAAATAATAAAATAATAACCCTCACACATACAAACACACCCCACCCTGGCAACAACACATGTTCACACTAACCAATTAATGGGCTCCATCCCGCTCTGGGTTCCCCAGGCCCACTGACAGAACCACATCTTCAGGGCCTTCAAAAGAGGTTTAGTGTGTGGGCTAGTCTAATCTCTGGGTGGGAGATGATGTCCCAGAGAGAGGGAGCCACCACGGAGAAGGCTCTTCTTCTAGCTCCTGCCAGATGTATGTCCTTCGGGGATGGGACCTGCAATATTTCTTGCCTCCCCGCTCTGATGGGTCGGGCAGAAGTGACTGGCAAGAGACGGTCCCCTCAGATAACCTGATCCCAAACCATGCAGGGCTTTAAAGGTGACAACCAGCACCTTGAATCGCACCTGGAAGCAAATCGGCAACCAATGCAGTTCCCGCAGGAGAGGTGATGATACATATATAATCGAGGTCTGCACAAAACCATGCGGGCCGCTGCATTTATTTTGCAGCAACTGAAGCTTCCGGATGCTTTTCAGGGGCAGCCCCATGTAGAGCGCGTTGCAATATTTGTATTTTCTTCCTTTTTTGCTTGGTTTCTTTCTGTCTTTGTTATCCTGATTGGATAGAAGGAGTGACAGATAAAAGTCCTGCCCTGTGCCTCAAAATCCCATGCGATTCCAGCGTAAGGCAATTCTCTCCGGAAGGAAATGCATGATGAGCCTCGGTGGCGCAGTGGTTAGAGTGCAGTACTGCAGACTACTTCTGCTGACTGTCGGCTGCCTGCAAATTGGCAGTTCAAATCCCACCAGGCTCAAGGTTGACTCAGCCTTCCGTCCTTCCGAGGTGGGTAAAATGAGGACCCTAAATTGTTGGGAGCAATATGCTCTTTAAACCACTTAGAGAGGGCTGTAAAACACTGTAAAGCGGTATATAAAGCTAAGTGCTATTGCTATTGCTATGTACTAGAAATCTAAAGGCAACTTTATGGACTCACCATCTATATGGTGCAGAGGGCTGGCCAGAGCTATCTTTAAGGGAAGGAAGGAAACAACCATGATCTTGAAATATCTGCAAGAGAAACACTTCCCATCTACTTAGTCTCCTTTTGTTTTATTTCTAGTGGGAGCCATCCATCAGAACTATTCTTTGCAAGGATGTGCAACGGAAAACACATGCGCTTTTCCCGTGGGAGACAGTGAATTAGCCAGTGGTTTGCTTCATATAAATCCATTAATGAAAAACTGCAAAGCTGCCATGAAAGTGTCCAGAGTTGGAATGATGTGAACAATGGCTAGCATAGAACAAACCTTCTTTCCGATGTATGCCATAATTTGTAGAAACAAGAGAGATTTGGGGAAAATCATGAGAATACTGAAGACTGGGGATCAAATATTCTTGAGTTGTTAATGCTAGCAATTAGGATTCAAGCATTTAACTATTACGTTACATCATGTGCAAAGGGTGCAGTTTGCTTTGGAATGTGATTGTCATTGAAGCATGATGAAAATAAATGGCTCTCCAAAGACCTCGGTGTTATACGTCTTAATGGGTATTCAATGAACTATCTAAGGAACAATATTTGAAGCACTTGCTCTCCTGCCTTATGTCACTCATACCTGATTCATTCATTCAATCACTCACTCACCCATCCATCCACCCATTCGAAATGCATAGTTCCCTATTTCACATCCACAATGGGAAGCTCACTTAACTAAAACATTACAAAACAAAACAAGAATCGCAAAAGCAACAGAATGCATCACACGATTAAAACCCAAATTTAAAACCCATAAACATAATCACCAGGAATATTTAAGTCCAGCATCCATCAATACGACCACCTCACATTGCCAAAAAAGTCCAATGCAATCCTAAGTTGCATTAACAGAGAGAAACAATCGAACAGAAGTTGCCCTCAGGAGTTTGTGGGAGCTTCATCACTTGAGACTTTCAAGAGGAGATTGGACTCCCATCTGTCAGAAATGGTGTAGGGTCTCCTGCTTGGGCAGGGGGTTGGACTGGATGACCTACAAGGTCCTTTCCAACTCTGATTATCTGTTATTTATTCCAAAACCCTTCCCTCTAACCTCTAATTATCTGGCCACAATGACTTTCTACCTTTTTTCTTTTTTCTGAAACAGTCAAATTTGTGGCACATGGCCCCTTCTTTTCCACTAAACGGACAACAGATAAATCAGTAAAGTAATTCTGTTTACTGTTCTAGCTATGAGATTGTGGGATTTCATCTGATTTCAGATCCTGGCCCAAACCCTCTTCACTCGAACTAACTCTGGCATTGCTGCAATATTTGTAAATATTCCAAAATCCTATATGAGAATACCGTAATTAAGGAACGCTTAGGCCACTGACTGCAAGCACTTGAAATTGGCAAATGTCCAACTTCAAGAGTATATGCATCATTTGCATATGGATATTATTGCCTCATCTTGCCTACATTACCGATACCGATAATCAGGGCCACCGAGAGGATTATTAAGTGCTGGAACAAGACTAATATGGGCTCCCTCACAAGAGGGCGCCCCCACAGCCTGGAGCACCCACCTGAGGGCGGCAGCATGGTAGCCTCCTCAGCTGGGCTCTTCATGGCGCTACCTAAGCCATAGGTGGGGCGAAGTGTGCACAAGGGGCAGGCCGGGAGCACCACTTCTCACCCGCCGACAGCGGCACGCCATAGAGGCAGCGGGGCAGAGTGGCATGCACGCGGGGTAGGCCAGGAACGCAGTTTCTCTCCCAAGGAGGGGTACCGAATAGAAGTGAGATTGAAATTCAATAAATTACATAAATAACTGTTCACTGAGTTTCAGATTCATAAAGGTTACGTCAAACAAGGCTGCCAGGGGTTTTTGCTATACACACAAAGTATAGAATATGAAGTATATATTCAATATTGTTTTTCTTTTTAAAAATTTAGTTTTCTAAAAAAAAAATTAAACATTTCCCCTTCATGGCCCCCGTTTGAGCTCCATGAGCCCTGGAACAATGTACCGGCTGCACCCCGTTCTCCTCAGGCTTGCCAATAATTGGGGAGAGAAGCTGATATCTCTATTTTCCAAAACTGTCTTTCTATGGCAGTGCAATGGGTCATTTCAGGGACGACAATGAAGATGCTTATAGGGAAGTGATGAAAACTCAGGTTTGCAGCATGACTGCCATTTTGGGATAACCTAGGAGCAAAACACAGCACACAGAGATTTAAACTTTTAACAGTGATTTATCTACAACAATTATATACAGAAATATACATGGTAGGCAAATACCTTAACAAGTAAGCAAAACTTTCTCTTAACTCCACACATGGCGAACTCTGCAATGAATACTGGACACAAGGAGAGAGAACCACGCCCTCTAATAGCAGCAATATATAAACAGCTCTTAAAGGAATCTTTAGACCCCAGTCTTAAAGGGAAATACCCATTCTATGCTGAATCATTCGTATTGCATCAGCCACGTCTGGTTAGCTTCACAGCTGGTCAGCTCTTAAATCCCAAGACCTTAACAGCGTCAAACTCAATTTCATTGAAGGCCGCATCAGGGTTGTTGTTTGACCTCAGGGAGGCAGGGGGTGTGGGGGGCCAGCTCGACATCACTCATGTCAGGGGCACCAGTGGTGGGCCAAGCACTCTGTCAGTGAACAAGGAGCTCGGGAAGGGAACTCCGTTTTTGTGGCAGAGGGTTGCAGGAGGCCGTTGCAGCTGAAAACGGAGCTTGGGAGGGCCACACGGGGTCCTCCCAAGCTCCCTTTTTGCTGGAGAAGGCACTGCAGGCTAGTCTTTCGCTGTTTCCAGGGCAGCCCCGCAGGCCAGATCTAAGCACCCGGCAGGCTGGATCCGGCCTCTGAGCTTTGAGTTTGACATCCCTGCTCTATGGTGTGCTGGAGATGGGGATGAGACCACAAGGTTGTCCATGCAAGCACTACGGAGATGCTGTGAAGGAAAATATCTGCCACTGTGACATCTAGCCAAGAGAAGCAGAAGCTGCGGCTGTTGGCAGAACTGATCTGCGAGTGTTGTGCTACAAATAGTCCACTGGCTTTGAAGACAGACATCGTCAAAATCTGACAGAAAACCGTGAGCAGCATCACAAAATAACACACACACACACCCCATTGTTACCACAATGGACTTCCAGTCACTTCATTGTGATCAAGTCGGCCTTTCCAGAGCAGGACTGCAGAACCACCTCCAGGTCCAAAGATGCACTGCAAAACAGGATGTCTTCTTCAGACTTGAAATCTCTACATATGCAATGAAATAGAAAAGGCTTCTAATCATAGGTGGCGTCCAGTTTAAACACTGGACGTGTGTGAAAAACAAGAATGTCAAATTGGACAGAAAATAGAATACAAACCGGAATTATTTCTACTAGGAATTATGAAAGAGAGACATAGTAAAGAGGTGACCTATTTAATAGTACATATTATCACAGCTGCAAGAATGGTTTTCCTCAACAATGGAAAAACAGAGAAATCCCCAATGAAGGTGTGGTGATAAAGAAAATACTGGTGTGTGCTGAAATGGATAGACTGACTATGGAATTGAAAAACAAAGATGAGACAGAATATTACAAGATATGGAATAAATTTTACCAATGGTGGGAACAGAAAGGAGAGACCCAGAATTTAAAAAAATGATTAGGATTTGTAGAATGGATAATTGAGATTATGTGAATAAGTAAATGAAATATGACGGATTATACAATGGATATAAATTAACTGTATAAACGTACAAATGTACAAATGTACATAAGATATGTAACATATACTTTAGTATGTAAGGCAAAAATGGATGCCAGGACTACCACACCCTGTCCAGTGTTTTAATGTTGTAATTAAGAAAATATTTACAAAAAAAACAAAAACAAAAACAAGAATGCCATATTTACTATTTAAAATGAACACCCCTGATTAAGAATCTCAGCCAACTGAGATTTTTTTTTTCATCAAGAGCAGAAAGTTTTGAGTGTGTCAGTGTAATGAATCGAGTGACACTAAATATCATGGAGTATTTTTTTATTTTTTTATTTGTATTTATATACCGCCCTTCTCCAGAGACTCAGGGCGGCTTACAGTCTATGGAGCACCATGCTAAGTGCTCGGCAATAGCCTTCATTCCATTATATATGCCTGCTTATTACTAGGGCTTTTGGCCCCCCCAAGCGGCATCTTTACAAAGTCAGCCTATTGCCCCCAACAATCTTGGGTCCTCAATTTACCTACCCTGAGAGGATGGAAGGCTGAGTCAACTTTGAGCCTGGTGGGATTCGAGCCTGCACTAATTGCAGGCAGCTTGCACTAAGTGCTAGATGATTAACAGCCTGCACCACCAAGGCCCTTGTAAACACAAACATCACCATTAAATTTATATTTACCGACAAAGAAATAAAGGGAGATTAGTATAAGATCTATTTCAAGCTTATTTAGCTCTCATCAGCTAGCCGTATGTACAGATCTGAAATAGATCTATACTACTCTCCTTTTATTTCTTTGTTGGTAAATATAAATTTATCACAAAAATAGTTTGTCGCAAAAGCTCCTGGATTGGGGCTCAAAGGTAAAAGCGGAAGCAATGTGCTCCATCCCATGTTTGGGTGGACCAGGTTGCCCTGATAAAAAACATTTAATCATCACTGTTCTAAATAAGAAACAGGGCTACTAAGAGGGGTGGGCTGCTAAGGGTTCTCAGGGGTTCGGAGAGCCCCCAGCTAAGATTCTGTGCAGTTCGGACAACCCCCAAATCCCACTCCTGGCTGGCCCCGCCCACTCCATCCTGCTCTTCCCAGGAGTGCCCATGTGACCCGCTGTGAATGCAGGTAAGTGCAAGGTGTGCTTGAGGCTCAGGGAGGGTGAAGAACGGGCCTGCCGGAAGTTTGGGAAGGCTGGAAATGGGCCGATTTCCAGCTTCAAGAGAGCCTCTGGAGCCCAGAGCGGCTGTTTTCGCCCTCCCGGAGCCTCAAGGAAAGCCTCCGGAACCCGGGAAGGGCAAAAACACACACACACACACACGCTATGGAGCATGAGTCCGACTAGGCCGCGCCCACCATGGCCACGCCCACCCAGCAACCGGCAGAGAACCCATTGCTAACCTTTTTTGAAGCCCAACCCCGGCTACTAATAAATGGTGATGGTGGCCATCCTGATTTTGTTAGACACGACGCCTTGCAGGTAGTCCTTCAGCTTCTAATGGTAGATAAGATAATTGCTCCCTGGATAGGGAAGATTGAGCAATCATGGGGAAAGGAATATGGTCTTTGAAAAGAACCTCTTATCCCCTCAGGAGTTCTTGAGTCTAAGCCTCATCTATCAATTGTATTCTGGCAACTGCCTACAATATCTCCGTATTTATCCTACCCTGCAGTTCCCAGAAACACAAATCAGTTTAATTGTGCATTCTGAAAGATGTGGGAACTGTGGAAAGTATCTCACCTGAGGCTATTCAGCAGTTGGCTCCTGCAAACCAAGAACTAGGGTAGTTCGCCCTCCTACACATTCTCCATTCATGTTACCCCTTTCCACACACTTCTTGACCAAGATATATTGCTGTGAGAAATCCTTCTCAACATCTTTCAGGGCAGCCATACGCCGGTAGCTATAAAACCCAACAGGTTCAGCAGTCAGCTTTGAGATGAAGAAGAGACTCATTCCACAGACACAATGGCCACCGGAAGCCTTGTTCTCCTCTTGTCTTCAATTCTCCTGTCTTCCATCTTAGTGACCGGTGAGTAAGACTTTATCTCAGGGACAATAGAAAGTTGGGGAAAGGGGGAACCAAAGCAGGAATAATAAGACAGAGAAGAAACTGGTGATTTGTCCAGGCCATTGGTCACTATTAATACCTCTGTTTCCTCATTGAAATATGCTGCTGATATGGTTTGAGAATATTTGGAAAAAGGATGACTAACTTGCATAGATGCATAGATGGTTACTTCTGAAAATATTTCCTCTTCATTTAGAAGTCTTCAGGTTCCTTTTCTGCAAGGTTTAAAACTTTGTGCTTTCTAGTAAATCTCAGAATTGGCTCTCGTGTGCTTCCTAACCAACTTTCCCTGAACCAGGATTGCTCTAAATAGGTAATCATCTTTGGCTATCATTCAGTTCCATGAATCCTGGGTTCACCTTCTTTATCCAGAAGTTAGAACTAAGTTCTGGTACCATTCTTCATAATCCTAGCTTCTTCCTACAGCCTTTATCCCAACATACTGTACAGCTATCAAACTAGCCAAGATTTGGACCCAACAGGATGAACCAACCACCCCCCTTTCTATATGCACACAATGTCACCACTTTGACAAAAGAGGAAATGCCTCGATAGCCATGCCATGACCATGATTTTCATTGTTTTGAGCTCTCTCGTTAGATGCCATTCCATGCTGAAGAAATAATATTGAATAGAAGCCCAGATTTTGGCTTCTGCCACTAGATGTGAACTTTAAAAGTAAATAACTTTTGTTATCCATGATTTACATCTATGGCAAGACATAGGTAATTGGTAAGGAGTGGTGTGGTGGCCTAGAGGTGGAACTCTTCCCTCACAATCAGGAGGCTGTGAGTTCAATCCTAGGTAGAGGCAGATATTTCTCTCTCTGGGCACAATGAGAATATCTCTGCTGAACAAAACTCCGCTTTGGTGACAGGAAGGGCATCCGGGCAGTAAACATTCAGCTAGCTCCATTCAGTTGCCCAGATTCCATCCCTCAAGGAATTACGGGGTCGTTAAAAGATGATGATGATGATGATGATGATGATGATGATGATAGGTAATTGGTAACAGGTATTCTACCTTCTTTCATCTTCTTCTGTTTGCAGTGACAGCCCTAAAATGCCAAACCTGTTTTGCTTCTGGAGGAGAATGTAGAAATGAAGATATGAAGATGATGGAGTGTAAGGGAGAGGAAGACACCTGTCTTTTGGTCATGTTCAGTTCTACTTTCAGTAAGCGATCACATGTTTCTAGCAAAAGACCCGTGTTCATCCAGTGGCATTTCAGATCATCCAAATATGGCAAGTGGGTACCACTAGGGAGGGGTTGGACTCCCCCTTAAGGGATGATTTCAAGTATTGGATGCTATTATTCTAGACCTCAGTTTTCACCGCTAGTCCTTCAAAAATAGTATCATCCTCCCAATTGGCCAACAAGGGTATTCTAAGATTAAATCTAAGGAGGCAAAATTATTTATTTCCTCGTTTGCTTGAATTGCTAGTTTCTAGTACGATTTCTTTTTCACAGCTAATCCTCCAGTTACTGTGACTATGAAAAGATGCTCAAAAAGCAAGGAATGTTATCAAGGTTATTACAGTACTACTTCGGTGGAAGGCAGATACCAACAGTCATATATGTCCTGCTGCCAGGAAGACAACTGTAATGCACCAAACATGCGTAGTAAGTTTCTGTGCTCGAATGCAACCTTCAATTTAAAAACAAGAACAAACACATTCAAGAGAGAAGACACTTCTCATTGGGTAAAGCATAGCATTAGACTTCTGAAAAACAGCAGTTATCAAGTTAGCTTACCTTGAACCAATATGTCAATCTATACAGCAGCCTGTAAGGATCAGGGATAACCAATCAAGTTATGTTCTGAAAATCTTAAAATTCCATTTTTAATAGTGTCTAGAGATTATCCACAAAGCTGGAGTGATCTTTGCCCTCAGTCTTAAGGAGAATGAAACATAAAGATGGCAAAGGACTACACCAAATTTGACCGAAATAAAATGTACCTAATAATGCAGGGATCACTAGGTAAAGGAACTGTGAATTGATGCAGTGGTGGCACAGTGGTTAGAATGCAATCCTGCAGGCTACTTCTGCTGACTCTCAGTTGCCACTAGTTCAGGAGTTTGAATCTCACTAGGCTCAAGGTTGACTCACCCTTTCATCTTACCAAGGTCGGTCAAATGAGGACCCAGGTTGTTGGGGGCAGTAGGCTGACTCTGTGAACTGCTTAGAGAGAGCTGTAAAGCATTGTGAAGCATTGTGAAGATATAAGACTAAATAAATTGCTCTTCCTTTTCTTCTTCCTTCCTTCCTTCCTTCCTTCCTTCCTTCCTTCCTTCCTTCCTTCCTGCTTCCTGCCTGCCTGCCTGCCTGCCTGCCTCCCTCCCTCCCTTCCATGGCACACAAATGATTAGAATGCAACATTGCAGGCTAACTCTGCCCACAGTCAGCAGTTCAATCCTGACCGGCTCAATGTTGACTCAGCCTTCTGTCTTTCTGAGGTGGGTAAAATGAAGACCCAGATTGTTGGGCATAATAGGCTGACTCTGTAAAACCACTTAGAGAGGGCTGGAAAGCAATGTGAAGCGGTATATAAGTCTAAGCACTATTGCTGTTGATAATATCAGATTGGGGAGGGGAACCAAAGAGGCACTGAAGAGACATTGAAGGGATAGTGGTGAGAAACCATTTGCTAACTCAATGGTTGGTTCCTTCAGTGCCTTGGCGTCATGAGATGATACCCAATGGGTTACAATGTCCAGGCTGCTTTGGGGATAATGCAGATTCTTGTGAAGGCGCCCAGTCAGTGATTCTGCCTTGGAAATGAGAACCAGTGTATGAATATGACGGTTAGCCTACGTATAGGTGAGTAATCTAGGTGCAAGTGAGATTTGTTTTTCTTTGATTTCTATATTTAGAAAATTTATATTGCCACCTACTCGCATTCAAGGCAGCTTGCAAAAATATAGAAACAACATCATATAAAAGAAATAAAATAATAATTTTTAAAAGAAAAATAATAAAATAATAACCCTCACGCATACACATATACCCCACCCTGGCAACAACACATGTTCACACTAACCACTTAATGGGCTCCATCCCGCTCTGGGTTCCCCAGGCCCACTGACAGAACCACATCTTCAGGGCCTTCCGAAAGAGGTTTAGTGTGTGGGCTAGTCTAATCTCTGGGTGGGAGATGATGTTCCAGAGAGAGGGAGCCACCAAGGAGAAGGCCCTTCTTCTAGCTCCTGCCAGATGTATGTCCTTCGGGGATGGGACCTGCAACATACCTTGCCTCCCCGCTCTGATGGGTCGGGCAGAAGTGACTGGCAAGAAACGGTCCCCTCAGATAACCTGATCCCAAACCATGCAGGGCTTTAAAAGTGACAACCAGCACCTTGAATTGCACCCCAAAGCAAATCAGCAACCAATGCAGTTCCTGCAGGAGAGGTGATGATACATATATAATCGAGGTCTGCACAAAACCATGCGGGCTGCTGCATTTATTTTGCAGCAACTGAAGCTTCCGGATGCTTTTCAGGGGCAGCCCCATGTAGAGCGCGTTGCAATATTTGTATTTTCTTCCTTTTTTGCTTGGTTTCTTTCTCTCTTTGTTATCCTGATTGGATAGAAGGAGTGACAGATAAAAGTCCTGCCCTGTGCCTCAAAATCCCATGCCATTCCAGCATAAGGCAATTCTCTCCAGAAGGAAATGCATGATGAGCCTCGGTGGCGCAGTGGTTAGAGTGCAGCACTGCAGACTACTTCTGCTGACTGTCGGCTGCCTGCAAATTGGCAGTTCAAATCCCGCCAGGCTCAAGGTTGACTCAGCCTTCCGTCCTTCCAAGGTGCAACCCTCTGCCAGCAAAAATGGAGGCACAGCCCCCCCAAGCCCCATTTTCTCTGGCAGAGGCGTTGTATGCTGGTCCTTCTCTGTTTCCAAGGCGACCCCGTGGGTCAGATCTAAGCACCCTGTGGGTTGGATCCAGCCCCCCAAACCTTGAGTTTGACACCCCCCAATCTATGTGGTGCATAGGGCTGACCAGAGTTGTCTTTAGCTTTGGGGGAAGGAAGAAAACAACCATGATATTGAAATATCTGCAAGGGAAACACTTCCCATTTACTTAGTCTGTTTTTGTTTTATTTCTAGCGGGAGCCATCCATCAGAACTATTCTTTGCAAGGATGTGTAACGGAAAACTCATGTGCTTTTTCCATGAGAGAGGGTGAAGTAGCCAGTGGTTTGTTTCGTGTAAATGCATTAATGAAAAACTGCAAAGCTGCCATGAAAGTGTCCAGAGTTGGAATGCTGTGAACAATGGCTTGCACAGAACAAACCTTCTTTCCGATGTATGCCATAATTTGTAGAAACAAGAGAGGTTTGGGGGAAATCATGAGAATACTGAAGACTGGGGATCAAATATTCTTGAGTTTTTTTTATGCCAGAAATTAGGATTCAAGCATTTAACTATTATGTTAGATCATGTGCAAAGGGTGCAGTTTGCTTTGGAATGTGATTGTCATTGAAGCATGATGAAAATAAATGGCTCTCCAAAGACCTCTGTGTTATACGTCTTAATGGGTATTCAATGAACTATCTAAGGAACAATATTTGAAGCACTTGCTCTCCTGCCTTATGTCACTCATACCTGAGTAATCACTGCTGTACTTTACTTATTCATTCATTGATTCATTCATTCAATCACTCACCCATCCATCCATCCATCCATCCATCCATCTATCCGTCCATCCATCCATCCATTCAAAATGCATAGTTCCCTATTTCACATCCAGAATGGGAAGCTCGCTTAACTAAAACATTACAAAACAAAACAAAAATCGCAAAAGCAACAGAATGCATCACACTATTAAAATCCAAATTTAAAACCCATAAACATAATCACCAGGAAATTTTAAGTCCAGCATCCATCAATACGACCACCTCACATTGCCAAAAAAGCCAATGCAATCCTAAGTTGCATTAATAGAAAGATACAATCGAGATCCAGTGAGGTACTAATACCACTCTATAAAGCCTTAGTAAGACTACACCTAGAGTACTGCATCCAGTTTTGGTCACCAGACTATAAAACAGATTTTGAGACTCTAGAAAAAATACGGAGAAGAGCAACCAGGATGATTAGGGGACTAGAGGCTAAAATATATGAAGAACGGTTACAAGAACTAGGCATGGCTAGTCTATGGAAGAGAAAGACCAGGAGAGACAGGACAGCAATCTTCCAATATTTGAGGGGCTGCCACAGAGAAGAGGGGTCAAGTTATTTTCCAATACACCCAAAGGCCAGTCAAGGAATCATGGATGGAAACTGAACAAGGAGAGATTCAACCTGGAAATAAGGAGAAACTTTCTGACAATGAGAACAATCAACTAATGGAACAGAAGTTGCCCTTAGAAGTTGTGGGAGCTTCATCACTTGAGACTTTCAAAAAGAGATTGGATTCCCATCTGTCAGAAATGGCTTAGGATCTCTTGCTTGGTTAGAGGGTTGGACTACTTGACCTACAAGGTCCTTTCCAACTCTGATTATCTGTTATTTATTCTAAAACCCTTCCCTCTAACCTCTAATTATCTGGCCACAATGACTTTCTACCTTTTTTCTTTTTTCTGAAAAAATCAAATTTGTTGCAAATGGCCCCCTGTTTTTCATTAAACAAACAACAGATAAATCAGTAAAGTAATTCTGTTTACTATTATAGCTATGAGGTTGTGATATTTCATCTGATTTCAGATCCTGGCCCAAACCCACTTCACTCAAACTAACTCTAGCATTGCTGCAATATTTGTAAATATTCCAAAATCCTATATGAGAATACCATAATTAAGGAACGCTTAGGCCACTGACTGCAAGCACTTGAAATTGGCAAATGTCCAATTTCAACAGTATATGCCTCATTTGCATATGGATATTATTGCCTCATCTTGCCTACATTACCGATACCGATAATCAGGGCCACCGAGAGGATTATTAAGTGCTGGAACAAGACTAATATGGGCTCCCTCACAATAGGGCACCCCCTCTGCCTGGAGCACCCACCTGAGGGCAGTGGCATGGCGGCCTCCTCACCTGGGCTCCTCATGGCGCTAACGAGCCCATAGGTGGGTCGATGCATGCACAAGGGGCAGCCCGGGAGCACCATTCCTCTCTCACGGAGAGTGGCACACCATAGAGGCGGCGGGGCAGAGTGGTATGCACGCGGGGCAGGCCAGGAGTGCAGTTTCTCTCCTGCAGAGGGGCACCCCATAGAAATGAAATTAAAATTCAATAAATTACGTAAATAACTGTTCACTCAGTTTCAGATTCATAAATGTTACAAGGCTGCCAAGGGTTTTTGCTATACACACAAAATATAGAATATGAAGTATATATCCAATATTGTTTTTCTTTTTTAAAATTTGGTTTTGTAAAAAAAATTTAAACATTTACCCTTCATTGCCCGCCTTTGAGCTCCATGAGCCCTGGAACAATGTACCGGCTGCACCCCGTTCTCCTCAGGCCTGCCAATAATTGGGGAGAGAAGCTGATACCTCTATTTTCCAAAAGTGTCTTTCCACGGCAGGGGTGGCAGGGGTGGGGTGCCAGCCCACTTCTATAGAACCTGTAGCTGCAGAGAGCAGCTGGCACCAAACTGGTTTGCTGTTTGGCCCACCCGCCTGCCCAGGCTCTAGGTTGTCGTTTATTGCCTTCTTTTCCCTCCTCAGTTTCTTTTACACAGCACAGCTGAGGTTGGAAAAGCAGGAAACAAGAGGATTTTCAAATAGTGCGCCCTGGAGCGCAGCGCTTGTCAGCTGTCCAGGTGGCACAGCTGATGATTTCTTGCAAACGCTGCACACATGATTGTCCTCAATTCGGAGAACCGGCAAATCGCTCCACTGGCTGGCCCCTCCCCTCTCCACCCACTCATTCCTTACCTGGCATGCAAGCCATCCAACTTGCCTGGTTTGGTAAGTTGCTATTTTTCCTTTTATTTCCTGACCACTAGCTGTTCTGCTGTGCCAGGAGATTTAGATTAGCTAGAAAGCAGGAAATCCTTGGTTTTCTTGCTTTCTAGCTAATCTAAAAGCAGAGCCAAACCTTCCTTAGGACTGAAGCTTTTCAGTGCAGACTCAAGTAGCCGATTGCAGATAGATAGATCTCTAAGTTAATCTGTGATTCTGTGAGCAACTCAATCTGCCTGTCTGCTTTGGGGTAAAAGTTGCTCTTTTTTTATAAAAAATTCAATGTTTACATACATGGTGTGTTGTGAGTTATTTTTATGAGTTTGCTTGCTAGCAAATTTTATGTGACAGACTGAGCTAGCCAATGGCAGATAGATAGATTTCTGAATGAATCTGTGATTCTGTGAGCAATTCAATCTGCCTGCCTGCTTTGCCTGCTTTTGGATAAAAGTTGCTCTTTTTTTATAAAAAGATCAAAATTTACATAAATATTTATAATATTTACATACAAGCCATGCCCACGCAGTCACATGACCACCAAGCCACACCCACAAATTAGGCCACACCCACAGAACCAGTTGTTAAGAAATTTGAATCCCACCCCTGAGTGGTGGGTCTTATCCAGGACAACAATGAAGATGTTTATAGGGAAGAGGTGAAAGCTCTGGTGGACCAATGCAATAAAAGTAACCTGGTTCCAAATGTTAATAAAACAAAGGAGATCATCATAGATTTTAGAAAGAGCCAGCATGGTCGTACTCCACTCAGAATCAAGGATGCAGCTGTAGAGGTGGTCAACAGTATTAAATACATGGGGGTGCAAATAACTAACAATCTAAACTGGTCTCTCCACACATCATCCTTGGTGAAGCATGCAAACCAGCATCTGCATTTCCTGCATCGGATGAGGAGACCACATCTTTCTCCTTCTGTCCTGGCCACGTTTTATAGAGGCACGATTGAGAGCATCTTAACAAAATGCATCCCTGTTTGGTTTGGTGGCAGCAGTGCCTCAGATAGAAAGCCCCTACAGAGAGTGGTGAAGACAGCCGAGAAGGTTATAGGAAGCTTACTTCTTGTTATTCAGAATACTGCTTATAAGCACTATGTGCTTAGAGCTCAAAGCATTGTTGGAGATCCCACACACCCACTTCATGGTGTTTCTGTTGCTCCCCTCTGGGAGGAGGTTTCAGAGTATTTCTACCAGGAACACCAGATTCTGCAACAGCTTTGTTGTCTAGGCCAGGGGTAGGGAACCTTGGCTCTTTTATCACTTATGGACTTCAACTCCCAGAATTCCTGAGTGAGCCATAAAAGGTTCCCCATCCCTGGCCTACTGGTTTTTCAGTTGTGGGGGAAATCAATTTTTGACTGGAATGGGATTGTTTGATATACAAATGTAGGACATATAAAGAATATATAAAGAATATGTCCTACATTTGTATATTAAACAGTCCCATTCCAGTCAAAAATTGATTTCCCCCACAACTGAAAAACCAGTAGGCCAGGGATGGGGAACCTTTTATGGCTCACTCAGGGATTCTGGGAGTTGAAGTCCATAAGTGATAAAAGAGCCAAGGTTCCCTACCCCTGGTCTAGGCCATCCATCTCGTAAACTCACAAGATTCATTTTTTTTAGCCATGTACATGTATACATCCAAACTAGACGGGGTAGTTTATCTTTATCACATAATATATGTGAGTATATGCATAGTTATTTATTTATTTATTTATTTAGTCATGTTTATATAGTGTATATTGGAGCTGGTGACCCTTTGAGAGCTGTCTGCAATGAAATTTCATTTTAATGTATGCCAATTAGCTTACATTCAAAGTGACAAAGTTATTCTATTCTATTCTCCGCTTTCTCCAAAGCAGTTTAGCCTAAGGCTGGAGGCCAAGGGAGCAAAGCCAAAAGGGACCAGGTTCGCATCCTTTCTTATTCAACAGACTACTCTTTGTCAAATCTATCCATCATCCCTTCCCTCCCACATGCAGTACATAATTCTGGAATTGTTTTTGTGAAATAATCCAGAAAGTTGCAAAGCTAATTTATGAGAATTCTTGCAAATATTGTGCTGCAATCCAGTGCAATACTAATGGACCACTTTGAATTCAGGGTGATTTCAAATAAATACTGTAGTTTCTAATTCAAAGCAGAGAAACTAGTAGTTCTTTAATTCCATCATCTATCGTATCTGGGACTGTGGCAAACTGACCTCATGGAGTAACGTACTCACTTACGGAGTAATAGCAATAGCACTTAGACTTATATACTGCTTCACAGTGTTTTACAATGCTCTCTAAGTGGTTTACAGAGTCAGCATATTGCCCCCAACAATCTGGCTTCTCCTTTTACCAACCTTGGAAGGATGGAAGGCTGAGTCAACCTTGAGCTGGTAGGAATCGAACTGCCAAATTGCAGGCAGCCAGCAGTCAGCAAAGTAGCCTGCAGTACTACATTCTGACCACTGCACCACTGTGGCTCTCTATGGTAAAGAAGTGGGTGGTTAGCCATGTCAACATTGTCTCAGCCCATAGATAGGGATGCTAAAGAGAAGGAACCTGAGGCCATTCCTTCTTTATGACAGCTTCCTGGTTGAGCTTCAGCTCTGGCTGATCCCAGGTTATTTCTCCAAAAATGTTACCACAGTGATCTCGACCCAATGGTCATTTTGAACCTTCTTTCTTGCCCCCCCCCCCCCTTTAATAGATTGGCATTGCTGACACTTTGATTCCTACCATGGAAAAATGGTTGCAGAAGTGGATGGAGTTGGCAGAAATGGCAAAACTGACCACTTTGATTAAAAGAAAACATAAGTATTTTTGTTTCCACATGGAAACCGCTTCTGAACTTCGTTCTTGATATGGAAAAGGATGAAACTCTGACTTTGGGTTTTATAGATTAGACTGATCGATCTTTACAGAAATGACTGGTTCATACTGTTATGGAAAAACAAAAAGCTGTGGTTTGATGCTTATTCTATTGCAACAGAGAGAAACAGAAGTCAATGCTTCTTTCTCTCCCCCCCCCTTTACCTTTCCTCCCTTCTCTTCCCCCTTTCCCCTCCCCCCCTCTCACTGCTCTTCTATTTCCTTTTGTATTTTGTACTTTATAATATTTTATAATTCAATCGAAAATGTTAAACCGAAAAAGAAAAACAACCCTTCCTCACTTCAACCATCTTGATGTGCTCCAAAATATTTCTCTGCTCAATTACATTAGTCAGGTTATTACCAGACAGAATGGACGGCTTTGTAGAAATCAAGATGCAATCATGCCATTTGCTCTATTTGCATGCTGATGTCTTGCCTCATGTTGCCCATATGATAGATTCCCATAAGTCAGAAGATAAATTGTTGCCTCTCTTTTCCAAAAGTATCTTCCTGTTGTTTGCAAAGCAGTTTTACCATAAGGCTGGAGGCACAAGGGAGCTGGTGCCAAGCCTTAGAGGGATCAGGTTCAATTATTTCCTCATTCAACCAGGTACTCTTTCTCACATCAATCCATCGTCCTTTCCCTCCCACACGCAGCTCATAATTCTGGACTTTCTTTTGCAAATGTCCAAGAAGTTGCAGAGCTTAATTTATGTGAATCCTTGCAAGTGTTGTGCTGCAATCCAGTGCAACATGAATGGAACATGACCATATTGAATTCAGGGTGATTTACAATCAACGCTTTCTAGGAATAGGTGGTTCTTTGAGTATATCCTAGGTCTTGTATCTGTAAGCCTGGCAAACTGGCCCCTCTGGACAGAGTAGATGTCAGATGGTGCTCCATTCAAAATCCAAGAAAGACACTCTTAGACTCCATTGTTATAGAGAAAAGAAACTTTTACTGGAAATCAAGTGGTAGCATCAAAAGGATTCTAGATCTGAGGATTTATGTGCAAAATCACATATACAAAGTGATGGCAACGTTCCACCCACAATAGTTCAAACAGTCCATCCAATCGAAGATGTGTATCATGTCATGTGGGGCATCTTCAGGTGGTGATGCAGACATCTGGCCGTTGACCTTGGCCTAGTTTGGTAAAGAGCTGCAGTTGCGCAGTAAGCAAGCAAATAAGCATAAACAATAAAGTTTTCCCCAAGTTATACAGTTCATTCTCTAAAACTTCCAGCACATTTCCCATCCCACAAAGCGCAATTGATTCACCCTCCCCCTGTTACTATGGCAGCCAAAAAGATAGCGAAAGAAAGGAGTCTTGAAGGCTGACAGTAGACATGTTCAACCTAGGGGTGTCAGTAATGTTTCAGCCCATAGATAGAGATGCTAGAGCAAGGGTCTTCAAACTTGGCAAGTTTAAAACTTGTGGACTTCAACTCCCAGAATTCCTGAGCTAACATGACTGGAGGAGGAATTCTGAAAGTTGAAGGCCACAAGTCTTAAAGCTGTCAAGTTTAAAGACCCCTGTGCTAGAGAGAAGAACCTTGAGAAACTTCTTCTTTCATCACACCTTCTTGATGAATAATAGAGTTGGAAGAGACCTTGGAGGTCTTCTAGTCCAACTTCCTGATCAGGTAGGAAACCTGATGGTTGTCCAATCTCTGTACCATTTCAGATAAAAGTTGTCCAATCTTTTCTTAAAACCCTCCACTGTCAGAACAGCCACAACTTCTGGAGGCAAGTCGTTCCACTGATTAATTGTTCTAACTGTCAGGAAATTCGTCCCTAGTTCTAGGCTGCTTCTCTCTTTGATTAGTTTCCATCCATTGCTTCTTATCCTGCCTTCTGATGTTTTGGAGATTAGGTTGACTCCCTCTTCTTTGTGGCAACTCCTTAGATATTAGAAGACTGCTATCATGCCTCCCCTAATCCTTCTTTTCATCAAACTAGACATATCCAATTCCTGCAACCATTTTTCATATGATTTATCCTCCAGTCCTCTAATCATCTTTGTTAGTCTATTCTCTTGCACTCTTTCTGGACTCTCAACATCTATTTTACATCATGGTGAACAAAACTGGATGCAATATTCCAAGTGTGATCTTACCAAGGCATTATAAAGTAGTATTAACACTTCATGCAGGGGTTGGATTCAAATTTTTAACAATTGGTTCTGTGGACGTGGCTTATGTGGCTTGGTGGTCATATGACTTGGCTTGTCATAGGACCTGGCTTGGTGGTCATGTTATTGACTGGGCATGGCCAACTCAATATCGCTCACATCGAGGCATGCATCTTCTCGCCTGGCCTCTCATGACTGTGGGAATGCTGCAACAGCCGTAAGTGTGAAAAATAATCTAAGTCACTTTTTTCAGTGGCATTGTAACTTTGAATGGTCACTCCACACAAGCAAAAAACTAGCAAAGGAGGGGGAAAAAACTCCAGAGAAGTTCCAGAGATAGGAAGTCTAGTCCTGCCAAGAATGTAATGAGGGTTAACGGAGAGGCAGTTTCTGTAAGCAACACCAGAATGTTTCCTTCCTGCCTTCCTTACAGGATTAGGCCAGTAATTTCTTCTAACAACCGGTTCTCCGAACTGCTTAGAATGTTAACAACAAGGTTCTAGCAAATAGGTACGAACCGGTAGAATCCCACCCCTGACTTCATGTGATCTTAATTCTATCCCTCTGTTAATGCAGCCTAGAACTGTGTTGGCTTTTTTGGCAGCTGTTGGCTTATGTTTAAGTGATTGTCCATTAGGACTCCAAGATCCCTCTCCCAGTTCCTACTATTGAGCCAGGTGCTTCTACACTGCCAGATCACATGTATGTATGGTTTCCTCCTGAAATGTTACCAAAATGGTCTCAACCTAACCTTCACCTTCTTGCCCCCTACCTCTTAATAGATTGGCATTACTGACCGGCAAACCTTCTGCTAAAGCGGTGGCCCACATCATGAACTGGAAGAGCACAGATCAAGTTTTTCTTCACCATTAGTATGACAAACTGTCTTACTCATCTTGATGGATTCTGTACAAGTTTTCCCTTTCCCCAACTTCTTGTGTAAGTTGATGTTGCTCTACTCAGTGTGGGATTTGATTGTCACCCTCAAGTCCCCTTCCACATCTTCAGCAGATTCCTTCAAACTCAATCTCCAAGTTAGGCATACACCAGGAACTATAAATGTCTCACGCTGCCTTCACTAAACACAGTCAATTCATACTGTTGTCATAATGTCTGGTAGAATCTTTGTGCTGTGCCTCCTCTCTTCCATCATCTCAACAGGTAAGTAACACAAGGGAGGGAAGAAAAATCTGGAAGAATTTTGATTAAATTGTGGTTAACAGTTTATCTAAAGTTTATCTAAACTTTAATTGTGGGTTCTCTCTAGGGATCTCTGTATGTCGAGTGATCATCATGAGTCAATGACTACCTGAAAATTATCTCATTACAGATCTTGAACATTGCTAGAACTACAGCATGACTGATTAGAAATTTCCTTCCTTCCTCTTTTTCTTCTTCTATCTGCAGAGGCATCTTTGAAATGCCAGACCTGTTTTTCCAGCAAGGAAGAATGCAAAAACAAGAACATGGAGTTGGTGGAATGCGCACCAGATGAAATATATTGTTTTACATTTTCCTTTAGCAGCACTATGTGTGAATGAAACGCACTTGCAGTCTTAATGATGTTTGCCATGTTCATCCCTTGGTCCCCAGAGCCTCAAGGGGTAACTTATAGGTGTTGGTGGGAGTCACAACAGACATTTCATCATACCTGGGCTGTTTCCTATGCCCTCAATCCAAGAATAGGATGGCATCTGTTAATCTCATCATGCCGCACCTCATTCAGCTCAAAAGAATGGAAACATTCCCTTTTTTCCTGGTGAAGTCAAAGGTGTTAGAATGCTCTCCAATAGCAAAGCAATAGCACTTAGACTTATATACCTCTTCATAGTGCTTTTACAACCCTCTCTAATTTTTTAAGAAGAAAACAACAAGAAAACCTTTCGATCAGTGGTGGTATTCAAATATTTTTACTACCAGTTCTGTGGGCGTGGTTTTGTGTGTGTGGCTTGGTAGGCATGGTGAGGGAAGGTTACTGCAAAATCCCCATTCCCTCCCCATCCCACTAACCTGCTTTTCAGCTCCGTTCTCCTGTGCAGGGCAACCAAAGAAGACCCAGCCGATCAGCTGGGACTCGGGAGGCAGAGAATAGATGGGGTTGGCGGGGCCAGTCAGAGGCGGTATTGGCTGATTCTCCAAACTAGTCAAAATTTCCGCTACCGGTTCTCCAGAACCTGTCAGAACTGGCTGAATACCACCTCTGCTTTCAGTTCAAAACTTAAGATCGATCCCCCTTAGTCGATCAACAGGGGCCCAATCACTGCTGGATTTAAAACAGATTTTTGGTAATTTTGAGGGTGGTTGACAGAGTGAGGGGGTAGGACATGCCTCAGGGGAGAGGCTGTCCAAGACTATGGGTTACCAAACATCTCATTCACTCCTTATTTACCTCATAAGGAAGGGAAAAGGCTCAATAGACCTTGTCTAGATGACTGGACAGATACATTACGTTCATTAATGTATCTCAGTGCTACACCATTAAAAGTGAAGGGGGGGGGGACTAAGAAAGGTTTCCTAAATGCTTCCTTCTGCCCCTTTTCTTCCCTAGTGTCAATATACCATTCAAATGTGTCTGCCCAGGGATGTATAACCAAGAAAGCTGGTGCCTACCCAATAGGAAAATCAGAACAAGGGAATGGATTAATTCATTTCAATATTGAAAAACGAGAATGCTGGGATCCTCAGACACTGGAAGGATGGAATGGCTTTTCAAAAACATTTGGGTACTGATGGAATTAAGGACTCCATTCAAAGAGCAGTAAGAATTTGGGATCAAAGATACTCAAGTTCAAGATTAAAGTTGGTGATTTGAGTTGGTGATGGGTGATGGGTTTCAACTGCTACGCTTTGATATTCTAGCTCACTCTGAGGTTCTTTCTTAACTTTCAATGATCATTAGGCTATAATCAAAATAAACTAAGAATGCAAATAATTGAGTCTCGTGTAGTTATTTATGTGGTTGGAAACATCACAGGAGTTATTTATATTAATAGCTTTTTGCCTCATCTGTATTATTTTTGTGAATATACCTATTATCTTGTAAGCAATTGACAAATCAAATAAATTCTAAATTCTAAGTATAATACTTCTTTCTCCTCCTATTTTCCTCACAGCAACCACTATGTGAGGTGGGCTGAGAGAGAGGGACTGGTCACCCAGTCAGCTTTCATGCCTAAGGCAGGACTAGAATTCACTATCTCCCAGTTTCTAGGATGGAAGTTGTCTCTCATAACATCCATTCTTAGGTATTCATATCTATAATCTCAAGGAATTTTCCTTTGAAAGACCTCCCGCAGTTCAACCTGCGGGAGTCAAGAGAGGGATAAAAGTATTTACCTGGGGTAATCTGGTATGCTTATTGAGATAATTTATATAGCTTCTATTCTCTGAATAGAGTGGAGTGGAGTGGAGTGGAGTGGAGTGGAATGGAATGGAATGGAATGGAATGGAATAGAATAGAATAGAATAGAATAGAATAGAATAGAATAGAATAGAATAGAATAGAATAGAATAGAATAGAATAGAATAGAATAGAATAACTGTATTTGGCCAAATATGATTGGATACACAAGGAATTTGTCTTTGATGCATAAGCTCTCAGTGTACATAAAAGGAAAAATAAAAATACATTTATCAAGAATCATAAGATACAACACTTAATCATAGGTTACTAATAAGCAATCAAATCACACTAGGAAAAAAATAAAACAATATAAATCATGCAACACAGTTATAGTCATAAGGGGAAGAGATAGATATAGATACTAGGACGACACGAATAATAGTAACACAGTCTTAGTAAATAATTTGACAGTGTTTTTGGAATTAGTTGTTTAGCAGAATGATGGCATTCAGGGAAAAACTGTTCTTGTGTCTAGTTGTTCTGGTGTGCAGGGCTCTATAGCATCGTTTTTGAGAGTAGGAGTTGAAACAATTTATATCCAGGATGTGAGGGGTCTGTAAATATTTTCACAGCCCTCTTTTTGACTCGTGCAGTATACAGGTCCTCGATTGAAGGCAGGTTGGTAGCATTTGTTTTTTTCCGCAGTTCTAATTATCTGTTGATGCCTGTGTCTGTCTTGTTTGGTTGCAGAGCCAAACCAGACCGTTATAGAGGTACAGATGACACTCAACCATTCCTTTGTAGAACTGAATCAGCAGCTTTTTGGGCAGTTTGAACTATTTTTTTGTTGTGCTTTTTTTGATGACGTTTTTGATGTTAGGTGTCTATTTTGATGTTAGATGTCCATTTTAATTTCTCTGGATGCTTTACCAACATTACATTAAAAATCTATTGGAGGTAGCAATTTGTGTAATGCAAGAACTCATAAAACAATTAAAGCAAGTTAAAAGAGTAAGGATGAACATCATCGGAAATATGCTTGGAATGGTCACGAGCGTTCCATACAACCATCCTGAGATTACAAGCTGGTGTTTCTCAGCAACTTCAACATGTGAAAACTTCAACTCTCAGAATTCCCCAGCTAGACTTTGATTCTGGAAATAGGTATGCCATGTTAAAGTTGCTCAGAAACATTATTTATGCAGGAATGTAAACAGACAGAATAACAGAAGGGACCTTGGAAGTCTTTTAGTCCAGGGGTCGCCAACCTTTTGGACCTCAGGGACCACCAAACTCATCATTTTAAATCTTTTTTTGGAAAATCCCCCAAAAAGTCTGCAGGAAAATTCCCCACCCCGTTTTCCTCCCCATCGATCATTCTTTATTTGAGTTCGCAGGATACTGTCTCCAGAGGGAGAGAGAGGGAGAGACTTTTGGCTTCATGCAAGGAAAGCAGCAGAAGCAGCAGAAGTCTTTATTTCTCTCCCCCAAACTCCACCAGAAATGAGTCTTTGTGAGACTTGTCGCACCAGCGCAGCCTCTTGGAGCAGGAGGCCTTGCAGGGTCCCAAAAGACTCATTTCTGACTGAGTTTGGGGGAGAGAAAGGAAGACTTTTGCTGCTTTCCTTGCATGCAGCCAAAAGCAGAAGAAGAAAGAAGCAGAAAGAAACAGCCTGGTGGCCAGGTGTGTGGGGCTCATAGGGCAAGTTCCCCCCATCTGCTCTTTTCTGCCACCCCTCACTACCTCATGTTGTTCGCAATGCAAGCAACGCAAGCCTTGTGTTTCCATGGGCCATATGGGTGGCACAGCCTTGTGTTCCCGCACAGCCTGGATTAATTGTTTTGGGGGGGACATTTCTCTATGGACCACCAAAATTTTCTCGCGGACCACCAGTGGTCCCCGAACTGCCGATTGGTGACCACTGTTCTAGTCCAACCCTCTCTTCAAGTGGGAGACCCTATACTATTCCACACAAGTGGCTGTCTAGTCTCTTCTTAAAAGCCATGCTGTGCAGGAACGTTAATCAAAAAGCCTTGGTGGTGCAGGCTGTTAATCATCTAGCACTTAGTGCAAGCTGCCTGCAATTAGTGCAGGTTCGAATCCCACCAGGCTCAAGGTTGACTCAGCCTTCCATCCTCTGAGGTGGGTAAAATAAGAACCCAGATTGTTGGGGGCAATAAGCTGACTTTGTAAAAATGCCGCTTGGGGGGGCCAAAAAGCCCTAGAAATAAGCAGGCATATATAATGGAATGAAGGCTATTGCCGAGCACTTAGCATGGTGCTCCATAGACTGTAAGCCGCCCTGAGTCTCCGGAGAAGGACGGCATATAAATGTAATTAAAAAAAAAAATTCCTCTTCTTTTCCAGAGCAGGAACCAGAAGGATTTTGTCATCTCTTAAGAAAGTGCCAACTGCTTTTCCAATACTCCTCTTCCTTAGAAGGGAAGGAAAATATTTATTTTGTCTGCATGCCACAAATGGGGGTGTTGTTGGGGAGAGAAGCAAGTGGTGAGGTATTTCCTTAGAAGCAAGAAAGCAGGACTCTAATTGTTGTTTAGAGTTTTTTATCACTTGACTCTAAAGCATCAAAGGAGAAAAAGGAGAATCGCTACAGGCATTGGATCTTAAAAGGAAAAGGAAAAGATTTCCCCTGTCCAGTTGTTCTCCAACTCTAGGGGCAAATGTTCATCTCCATCTCCTAGCCAAGGGACCCAGCGTTGTCCGAAGATACTTCGGTGATCATGTGGCAGACATGAGTATACGCTGAGGTACACAGAATGCTGTTATCTGCCCATCAAAATGGTACCTATTTATCTACTTGCCTTTGCATCTTTGCTAAGTCAGCAAGGAGCTGAGCCACGAACAGGAGCTCACCCCGGCACTCGGGGTTTTAAACTGCGAGCCTTTTGGTTGACAAGCCCAGCATCTTCATATCCTGTTTTGCACTGATCCTAGAGCTATAACCAACCCCAAGTCAAGAATCAGCAACTCGATCGGCTAAAAATGCAGGAGAAGAGGAAATGTTGCAGAGACCACTGTTGCAAATTATTCTTTTATTGCTGGTTTTTTTTTATTATAGTAAACATTTTTGAGGTGTTCTAAAAGCAGTATAAAATAATTGAACCAAATAAATATTGAAAGCAAGGCAGAAGTGAATAAAAATTGCCTGAGCAGCAATGGCAAAACTTTTTAAAGCTTATTTTCTTACAACTACAAAAAAGAGAGGTGAGATGGGGTGAGACTTAGGGGCAGGGGTGGGATTCTACAGGTTTGCACCTATTCGCTAGAACCGGTTGTTAACATTCTAAGCAGTTTGGAGAACCGGTTGTTAGAAGAAATTACTGGCCTAATCCTGTAAGGAAGGCAGGAAGGAAACATTCTGGTGTTGCTTACAGAAACTGCCTGTCCATTAACTCTTATTACATTCTTGGCAGAACTAGATTTCCTGTCTCAGGAACTTCTCTGGAGTTTTTTTTCCCTCCTTTGCTGGTACTTTGCTTGTGTGGAGGGACCATTCAAAGCTACAATGGCACTAAAAAAGTGACTTATGACCATTTTTCACACTTACAACTGTTGCAACATCCCCACAGTCATGAGAGGCCAGGCAAGGAGATGCGTGCCTCAATATGAGTGATGTTGAGTTGACCACGCCCAGCCAGTCACATGACCACCAAGTCATGCCCACCAACTAAGGCACACCCACAGAACTGGATGTTAAAAAAATTTGAATCCCACCCCTGGTTAGGGGCAATCGTTACTGTGTTTCCTTTGACCCCATCTACTTCCTCTATCCCTTCTCCTTTGAAATGTCCAGTGGCTGCATTCACACAACAGGCTTAATCAGGTCAGTTACAACCTTAAATCAGGATTCTCATATGTGTAATTGGTATTTAAATATGGCTAAGTCCTAGCCTAAACATCATCTCTGGAATTCTGCAATAGTTTTCCACAGCTAGTCCTGTCCCAACATCACCAAGAATAGACAGGGGCTACCATCTACTGCAGGGGTGTCAAACTGAAGGCCCACGGGCCAGGTGTTTAGATCTGGCATGCGGGGTCACCTAAGACAGTGTTTTTCAACCTTGGTGGTTTGAAGATGTGTGGACTTCAACTCCCAGAATTCCTCAGCCAGCTGGCTGAGGAATTCTGGGAGTTGAAGTCCACACATCTTCAAATCACCAAGGTTGAAAAACACTGACCTAAGAAACAATGAAGGACCAGCCTGCCAGTGAAAATGGGGCTCAGTTTTTGCTGGCAGAGGGTTGCAGGAGGCCATTATAGCCAAAAACAGAGCTCTAGAGCCAGTTTTCGCTGGCAGACCTCTCGGGCCACCGCAGGCACCCCGACACAAGTGACGTTGAATGACCAAGACACCCATCCTGGCCATACCCAACCTAGCCCCCTGTGAGGTCAAACACAACCCTGATGTGGCCCTCTATGAAATCGAGTTTGATACCCTTGATCTAATGCAACATTTCTCAACCTCCACAACTTTAGAATGTGTGGACCGACTCCCACAGCTCCCCAGGTGGCATGCTGTGGTTGAAAAACACTTGAAGTTGCTGTTTAACAACACTTAAAGTTGTTTTAAGAGAATCTGTTCAAGACGCGGAAGTTGAGAAACTCTGAACCAATGAGACACACTAGGTATCTGGGCTCTAAGCAAAATCTGATGCATGACAGGGCAGGGAAACTAGCTTTGTTGGTTGCCCTACAGAAAAGGAAGAGAACAAAAGCTGCAAGGAATAACCCTGGGCCAAGGTGGTGGTGGGGGGAGGAGGAGGAGGAGGAGGAGGAGATCCGGTGAATGTTTTCATGAAGGAGGTTTAACTATGTCACCTTTTGGTTAGTTTCAACATAATTGTGACTTGGTGGCCTACCATATTGTATGATTCCATTTGATTGGCCAATACTGCAGTTATGCAAACAGAGCAAACCTTGTTGTGTGTAAATACAGTTTCCGTTTCTCATAGCTAGGCTAGAGTTGAACCAGGTCCAATTCCAATTCTTTATCCACTAGAGAGGAGGGTAGAATTTCTTGAGTGGCTGGCTGAGGGTTACAGTGCAAAACATGAGTGGGGCTAGGGTACAGTTATCAAAATGCTCAAATTGCTCCTACGTTTATATTTCACACTTAAATACAGGAAAAGCTTGCCGATGATGTTCAAATCCAATAAAACCACCCTTGGCTTCCTCTACTCATACTTGGCCAATCCGTTTCTTCTGGAAGAAATGAATTTGTGGACCCTTCATGGGGCAGGAACCTTCTCCCACTGACCAAGACTGAAGAAAGAGGAACTGGGTGTGCAATTTGATTCTATGTCCAACACCTTTCTTCAGGTTTCAGGTGGGTGTCTAGTCACGGGTAACTACTACTAGACAGAAGAGTTTGCCAGCCTTTCTCAGTTGGTAAATCAAAGTTACAACAACTTGTTTGAGAGTCTGTAAAAATTCTCAGTCATCCAGGTCATGGTGTTTTTTCAGGAGGCATTTTGAAGACATTTTGTTTCTCATCCAAGAAGCTTCTTCAGCTCTGACAGGATAATCCTTCCATCCCCCACTATGATCCTGTTCAGTTGCCTCCAGAAAAAACACCTTTGGGACAACTTGTCTGAGAGGGGAGATGAACGCAGACCAACACAGTAGAAGAAGAAGAAGTAGGGAGGAACTACTTAGAAGATGACCAGGCAGGCAATACTGGGAGTTTGTAGGAAAACTCAGAAGCAAATATTAAGAATGAGCAGCCCCACTAAAAAAGACCAGACCAAACTGTGTCGTGAAACAATTCCTGGTGCAAAACTGCACATGTTGGTTGTGACTTCCACGTTGCGGCCAGCAGCGAACAATGCCACCGCTCCCATGTCGCACAGGTTCTTGGTAGCACATCCTGTGAAGGCAACCTGTTGGTCCTTGAATGTTTCTATATTGGAAGGATGGGAGGGAAAAGGATTAGTCAGGCTGAATGGACAGAGCTATCTTCTAGAATTCTTCTGAGAATAACAGAGAGCTTTCAATTCTGCTGCACTTCCTTATATTTATCAACGTGGTTGCATGGCTGCCCAAGGAGCTGCTGATACAGTTCTACAGAGGAATCATTGAGTCTGTCATCTGCACCTCTATAACTGCCTGGCTTGGTTCTGGAACCCAACAGGACAGACACAGACTTCAGAGGATAATTAGGATTGCAAAAAAAAAACAATTACTACCAACCTGCCTTCAATTGAGGACCTGTATACTGCACAAATCAAAAAGAGGGCTGTGAAAATATTTACAGACACCTCACATCCCAGACATAAACTGTTTCAACTCCTTCCCTCAAAACGACGCTATAGAGCATTGCACACCAGAACAACTAGACACAAAGACAGTTTTTTTCCCAGAAGCCATCACTCTGCTAAACAAATAATTGTTCAGCTATTACAAAGCCTAAACTACTATTACTGTTAATCTTCTCATTACTCCTTATCACCCATCCCCTCCCACTTGTGACTGTATGACTGTAACTTTGTCACTTGTATCCTTACGATTTATATTGACGGTTTCCTACTATGATTTGATTGCTTATTGTACCCTATGACTATTATTAAGTGTTGTACCTGATGATTCTTAACTCTTGACAAATGTATCTTTTCTTTTATGTACACTAAGAGCATTTGCACCAAGACAAATTCCTTGTGTGTCCAATCACACTTGGCCAATAAAGAATTCTATTCTAGTCTATTCCAAATTCACTTTGACAAAGGTTGAGTCAGGAGCTAGTCCTGGACATACAACCATTCATTTAATGAGTGAAGTTACAATGCTTCTGGAAAAAATCACTTATGATCGGTCTTCACACTTACAACCATTGCAGCATCCCCACGATCACATGATCAAATTTTGGCTGCTTGGCAATCGACACATATTTATAGCTATTGCAATGCCCCAGGGTCCCAACTGACTTCCAACATGCAAAGTCAATGAGAGAAACAGGAATTAATAACCATGTGATTTACTTAGCAACTGCAGTGATTCACTTAAGAATCGTGGCCAAAAAAAATGGGTGCAACTTATTTAACAACCGCCTTGCTCAACAACAGAAATTCTGGTCCCAAACATGGTTGTAAGTTGAGGACTACCTATTGACAGTAGAATTCCAATGGACAAAAAAAATGGAGCTATCTACTTACCTTTCTTTGCACGGGTGGCAAAGTGGATGCAGTGTGTCATGAGACCTGTGCAAGCCATCTCTGTCTTGTTAAGACAGAAATCCGTGCCATGGGCAAAGCATGAATTGCAACGAACTCCATTCCGATTCTGAGATGCTTTTTGAACTATGGATGGAGACCGAAAAAAAGAATCTCTAAGAATCTCTAAAAATTGAGGCGATGTTGCTCAAGTGATTAGACTGAGCAAAAATAGGCTCGGGTCATTGTCGGTTATGAATGTTGCCTTAGCATATTGGGTGGGTGCACTGAAGTCTGCCAAATTTACACTGCCATTATTTCCTTCCCAACACCAACAGCAGCATCTCAATGAAATTAACTAGAAGAAGAAGAAAAGGACTTGCCTCTTCCCACTGCATCATCGTCACCTTTAAATGACCCCATAATCCTTTGTGGGATGAAGTCAGGGCTACTGAATGGAGCTGAGTATTTACTGGCCAGGTGCCCTTCCTGTCACCAATGTGGAGTTTTGTTCAGCAGATATATTCTCATTGTGCCCAGGGAGAGAAATATCTGCCTCTACCTAGGATCGAACTCACAGCCTCCTGATTGTGAGGTGAGAGCTCCGCCTCTAGGCCACCACACCACTCACTACTTTCCAATACTTGCCTGTATTTAAAACAAGTTGGGCATCTTAGACAAACCGTTTGTGGTTAATGCCCTATGTGAGACCATGGATAATTTGAAGCAGCTCTTGAACTGAATTTGAAAGCAGATGTCACATCTGTATGTTGTTGTATTAGTTTAGTTTAGTTTACGTTATTGTCATTGCACCTTGTACAATGAAAGCAAACACCATCTTCAGTGCACATCATGACCATGAAAATGAACACAAACACACATCCTTCATACTCCACACATTGAATTGAAAATCCCCAACACTGCACCAACACTGCACTGTACAGTAGAATTCAAGAGAGCTAGTGCCCTGGGATAGAAGCTGTTTTTCAGCCTATTTGTCCTTGCTTTTATTATCCTGTACCGTCTGCCAGATGGTAATAGTTCAAAAAAAGGATTCCCAGGATGAGATGGATCTTTGAGAAAGTTTTGAACTTTCTTAAGGCAGTGGGAACTGTAAAGCTCTTCCAAAGAAGGGAGAGGGCAATCAATGATCCTCTGGGCAATGATGTTAACCCTCTGGAGTGCTGTCCTATCTGCCACTATGCAACTGGCAAACCACACACAGGTGCAGTAAGTTAAGATACTCTCTATGGTGCAGAGGTAGAAGGTCACCAGCAGTTTTTCATTCAGTTGTTTCCTGAGAAGTCTCAGGTAGTATAATCTCTGCTGGGCCTTTTTGACCAGGGCTGCAATGTGAGCACCCCAGGTCAGGTCCTCTTTTAGGGTAATACCCAGAAACTTAAAACTGGTCACTTGCTCCCCTTGGTCTCCATTGATAAGCAAGGGCTGGATGTCTGATCTGTTCCTTCTATAATCCACTATAAGCTCCTTGGTCTTATTGCTCTTGAGGACCAAGTTATTGTCTCCACACCACGAAAGCAACCGGTCCACCTCATCTCAGTAGGCAGACTCATCCCCCCCGGAGATGAGTCCCACCACTGTTGTATCATCTGCAAATTTAGTAATAGTATTACTAGTGTGAATGGGAATGTATTGCCTGTCTTCAATGGGTAAAAAGAGGAGGGAAGGCTCAGAACCACTTTTTACTAAACTGCAATGTAGATGAGCCTTCTCTGGATGTCATTTCTCAAGAAATACGGTAGCAACTGTGAAAACTACACTCTACAGATGTAGAAAAACTTCCCTGTGTTTCAAGAGCTCGTGTGCCACCTCCTGGTACTTCAGATTGAGAACCGTTTCTCACATTTTGCAGCTTTCTTTTCCATTCCAAAGGGCTTACTGATATTCACAGAACAGGGAAAGAACTTTGGTGGCCAATTAGCCATGCCTCAAGGGCTTGCCGGAGGAAATTGCTGCCTTTGTCAGAAACGTTCTTGAAAAGAATTCTTAACACGCTGTTTAATCCAACCCAGCTGACTGTTCGGACCCAACCTGGTTCCAAGAGAGCAAACACAAATTCTGTTTCTTCACAGATAAAAGGCTGCTTCCAACTAATTAGCTCCAACAAGAAAGAGCCTTGCCAATTTGTTTGTAAGATAAGAAATAGTTTACAAGAGTTTTCAAATACTAACTATAAGGTCCATGAGGCTGAGTTTCAGAGCATCTTTGCCTTCTGCAAAGAACGCTTCTTCAAACCTGGCTTTTATCTTCTTGAGGGAGGGGTCATTACCTTGCAGCCTTACTCCCGAGTCGTCCATGCTGTTGTAACTGCTCTCTCCTACAAGCAATCCTGCGCGCACATGCACTTGGCACAGGCTCCCCAGGAACCTCCTCATCACTGCTGCCAACCCCCATAATCTCTGAAGGCAGCAGTCCACTCCCTAATGGTCCTGGCCCCTCATCTGAGTCCTCGCTCTCCTCCACCATCTGCATCTGCTGCCGGCTAACCACAACACCAGCATCTTTGATCAAAACAACCCCAGTTCTTTACCAGTTATTTCCTCAATATTACAGCGGTCGGCACGACAACAGCTGGAGTTCCACCGCATGCGAAAATCCCCTGCCACCAAGCCATAAAACTGGTTGCACAATCGATCGTCGGAATTGCACTTCTTCTCATAAACTGGGTTTTCTATGTCCTGGGTCCCTGAGGATGGAAGTCAGATCAATTATAAAAGTCAGATCAATTCCTGAAATAGGCATGCTTGTCCTTCTTTTCCTCTACAGTTCAGTAGTGGGATTCCAAAATTTTTACTCCGGTTCTGTGGGTGTGGCTTGGTGGGCGTGGCAGGGGAAGGATACTGCAAAATCCCCATTCCCTCCCCACCCCACTAATCTGCTTTCCAGCTCCGTTCTCCTGTGCAGGGCAACCAAAGAAAACCCAGCCAATTAGCTGGGACTCGGGAGGCAGAGAAAATTTCCACTACTGGTTCTCTAGAACTGGTCAGAACCTGCTGAAAACTACCTTTGCTATAGTTGTCCAAAGGATAGGTCATAAATCAAGGACTACCTGTATGCCAGTGTGGACTGGTAAATAGTTTTTTTTTTTTGGCTTTCCATTCTAACACTCATC
The DNA here is from genome assembly GCA_023653725.1 of Bungarus multicinctus. Taxonomy (NCBI): domain Eukaryota; kingdom Metazoa; phylum Chordata; class Lepidosauria; order Squamata; family Elapidae; genus Bungarus; species Bungarus multicinctus. Next base: position 6,507,896 of record CM042835.1, on the reverse strand, counting down.
TCCATATATCATGGAAATCTGAGCAATTTGCTTTGAAATCTTTTTGAAAGCAATAAAATCCTGGGACTGGAAGAAGACCTCCAAGGTCCCTTCCAACCCTATGAGTCCATATTCATAATGACCATGTATGATGGGCATAATGATGCCTGCTGGTGGGATGGGGTCTTTGAGCTCAGTATGAGCAACCCTAACTCAGTGACTATTTTTGTGCAGAAGGTCCCACATCCTGTCTCTGGATTCCAAATCAAGTAATGAATTTCAGCTAGCAATGCGGGGAAAGATCACAATTTAAAAGCTTACAAATCTCAGAGAAGAATTGGTGCAAATAAACCTCCCAGCACGTGTTCTAACACTAAATGCAAAACCAGCATCTATCCTCCAGAGTATGGCAAAGATGATAGATTAGACAGACAGACAGACAGACAGATAGATATAGATAAATAGATACATGATAGAGAGAGAGAGAGAGATGTATATAGATGTAGAATGATAGAGAGATAAAGCTAGGTAAGTAGGTAGGTAGATGATAGATAGATAGATAGATAGATAGATAGATAGATATAGATAGATAGATAGATAGATAGATAGATAGATAGACAGATAGATATAGATAAATAGATACATGAGAGAGAGAGGGAGGGAGGGAGGTATATAGGTATAGAATGATAGAGAGAGATAGCTAGGTAAGTAGGTAAGTAGATGAGAGAGAGAGATGTATATAGATATAGAATGATAGAGAGATATAGGTAGGTAAGTAGGTAGGTAGATGATGGATAGACAGACATAAATGAGAGAGAAATAGAAATAAAAAAATAGAAAAAGAAAAAAATTCTTTTCCTAATTTGTTTTAGAGGCAGACTGAAAGATAGTTACCGACCTGTGTCCTCATCCCTGGCAATGGTGATACAGCTGTTGACCGAAAATGAACATTTCTGCTGAGCTGTGCTGCAGTTATAACCTTCTGTGCTGGTACAGTTGAAGCAGAAGATGGCATCAACTATAGAGAAATGTTGAAAGAAAGTGATTAAAATCATCTTGATGAGATAGGCGCCAGAACCATTTCAGTACCTACTAATCTCCAGCCTGAATAAAGCTTGAACAGTATGTTTTCAGCAGTTTGTTGTGAACCTAGATGGCTTTCAAATATCAAATTTGACAGCCACATCTTCCAAATCCCCAAAGCCTTCCTGTTTTAGATCACAAGCAAATGAGAGAAGCTAAATAATTCAATACTTGTAGAATGTATGCTTGTGACTTATATCTGAAACTAGCCGGTAACCCAACGTTGCCTGGGTATTTATTTATCCCAATCCTGTATTAGACAGGATTAGTCGAGACTCACACTGCTGTACTGTCTCTCACGCAGCGTCTCAAGTCTTCTATTCCTTTCCTTGGAAGTTTATTGTCTACACTGGTGTTTCATTTTTGTAGCGTTTGCTTGCTCTTGGCCAATCGCCTGTTGTTTCCTTGGAGGGCTGAGAGGGAGCCCCCTTGTGGAGAGGGCCGTTACCGTGGCAAGTCCACTGTGCTGTACAGTAGAAGCCAATTTAAAACACACACACACACACACCCCGAGGGGTGTTAGGGGTGTCTTACCCCCACAGTATTTGTTTCCAGAAAGTAAGTCATCTGTGTACCAAGTTTGGTTGAAATTGCTCAAGGCGTTCAGAGTTATGCTGGAACATACACACACACGTTTTTAGATAGATAGATAGATAGATAGATAGATAGATAGATAGATAGATAGATAGATAGATAGATAGATAGATAGATAGATAGATAGATTATAGATAGATAGATAGATAGATAGATAGATAGATAGATAGATAGATAGATAGATAGAATGATAGATTATAGATAGATAGATAGATAGATAGATAGATAGATAGATAGATAGATAGATAGATAGAATGATAGATTATAGATAGATAGATAGATAGATAGAAAGATAGATAGGATGATAGATTATAGATAGATAGATAGATAGATAGATAGATAGATAGATAGATAGATAGATAGATAGATAGATAGATTGTCTTCAGAAGCATTTTAAGGAATTTGGTAGTCCAACCAAGACTTCTCATAATACAGCACGTGGACTTGGTTCCACTAAATCATTGTTCCCTGTTGAACTTCCCCTAATTGTTCTATTTTTAAAAAACTCATGAACTTTGCTAGAGGGAAAAATCAATAATTTAAAAAAAAGACTGAAAAAAGACCCACCCAAATGAGTTATGGATCAATGCTCAGGCTGAACAAACATACCAATTCCTCGCCTGTTTTGGAGCTGAATCAACTCAGCCCACCTTACCTCTGGCAGAACGATTAAGCCTTAAGGCTGAGAGCTAAGGATTAGAAAAATTAAGAAGGATAAACAGGTGCAAAAAAAAAAAAACAACCCAAGAGAAGAGAAGGTCAGCTGGGTAGAGTTGCAAAGAATCTCATATTTTTTATTGGCTGGGTTAGACCATTTGCACATAGCATTCAGATGACTTTAAGCAAATGCAGAACAAACACCTCTTAAAGCACATTAAACTTCTCTTGTTCCTCATTAGAGGAACTTAGTTGAGCAACCTGAGGGCAAATCAGGACAGTTACAAAAAAAATTGACCAAAATCAAGCATGGCAATGAAAGAGCCTGACTCCTAAGGAAGGGGGTGACTCTATTTTGGCCCCATTCCCTTGGTACTTTATGCACATGCTTATTTTGCTTAATGGCTAATCCAGGGCTGCCTGTCTACCATCTTTAGCCATTCTGTAGGCACTTCCTGATGGGATCAGGTCTTACCAAAGAGAACAGAAGAAGGGAAAGATTGATTTGCTATTGCCATCACAGAAAGCATGGAGTCTGTCTCTCTATTGATAGTTCACTTCCTCCTATCCAGGACATAGTTTATAAGTGATGCTTGAGCAGGGCCCGCAGTGTTGTTACACGTCCTCTTAACAACCTGTTTTCCCTGTTATCTTTTGGGTGTGGTATCCAAAGCAGAACGTCTAGATTCAGTCACAGTTTTGTTCCATATACTATAGCATCAACCTTGAGAACTCTCAAGTTTCCTCTTTCTACTATGCATTAAAAATTGGCAGTGATTAATACAGTCAGAAGTCATCTATCTATCTATCTATCTATCTATCTATCTATCTATCTATCTATCTATCTATCTATCTATCATCTATCTATCATCTATCTATCATCTATTATCTATCTATCCATCTATCCATCTATCTGTCTGTCTATCTATACTTATTATCTATCTATCTATCTATCTATCTATCTCTATATAGCAATAGCACTTATATACCGCTTTACAGTGCTTTACAGCTCTTCCTAAGCAGTTTTACAGAGTCAGCCTCCTGACCCCAACAATCTGGGTCCTCGTTTTAACCACTTTGGAAGGATGGAAGGATGAGTCAACCTAAAGCCTGGTGGAATTTGAACTGCCAAATTGCAGGCAACCAGCAGTCAGCAGAAGTAGCCTGCAGTACTGCATTCTAACCACTGCGCTACTGATTATATCTGTCTACCTATCTACCTATCTATCGAGAGAGAGAGGGAGGGAGAGGGAGAAAGGGAGAGAGAGATGACTGCTGACTGCCAGCAGTTGACTCAGCTTTCCATCCTTCTAAGGTCAGTAAAATGAGGACTCAGATTATTGGGGGCAATATGCTGATTCTGTAAAACCAATTAGAGAGGGCTGCAGAGCATTGTGAAGTGGTATATAAGTAAGTGCTATATAGCTTTTACTATATAACATGTGTATATGTGTGTTGGGTATGGGTAGATATATACTTTCTTTTGAGAGCAGGCAACAAAATTTCATTTTTAATGTGTGCCAGTGTGCCCACGGTAAAAAAAAAATGACAATAAATGTTATCTTATCTCATCTTTCTTTCAGATCATGGGTCTCTAGTCCTTAAAGCAAAGAAATTTTCCCCAAATTGGGACAGAAAGCTATTGCTTCAACTGAGATCCTTATAAGCCCGGCTAACAAGATTTGCAAAACTTGGTGTCTACAACTAGTGATGTCCATCAGCTCTTGGGATAGAAGAATGGAAAACGAAGGAAGGAAGTGCCAATTTCATGATGGTTTATCTGGTTTATCTGTTTCATAGATCCTGTTCTTCCTCCTCCAGGGGACCAGGAAAAAGATAGCACCTCCCCCCCCCCAAACAATTATGATGTCCTCATATAAGCCTTTTCAAAACAATGGCTCAACCCTCTTGTAGCTTGATTGAGAAAAAACACCCCCTTATCTGTTCTTTATTCCCTTATTCTGTAAACCCGCATCCAAATACCAGGAAAGGGAGAAAGGCAAAGCTTTCTCAATTGAGATTGCCACCTGCTTAAACAAAGCCAGCCTGATTGGTTTCTCTGCATGAAGGGGGATGGGGGAGCCTGAAGAATTTGCAGGAAGTGGGGACTCAGCATTCAAAACCAGACATTTTAACATTGCTCATTGTTGCCAATCAAGCCACTTCATCTTCGAAGGAAGGTTTCCAAGAGTTTGTTCTCAAGCTGGAGTAATCAGAAATGGAAAGGAGAAATCAAAACTCCTGCAGTGCACCTGGAAGAGCCAGGAGCACCCCCTCCATGGTCGAAAATCATCCTATAAAGTTCAATCAGTCCAAAGGACTTACCTGGATGCAGGAGCGGGACCAAGAGGCAAAGAGCAAGAGAGTACATGGTGGTTATTTGAGAGCTCAGCTGGTTTCTGGAAGCCAAGCCAGAAGCTCTCTCTTGTTTTTCTCTAGCGAACGAGATCCCTGACCAACAGCAAGAGAGGATTACTCAAGGAACAAGGGGTTGGATTGGGCAACTCTGAGCTTTTGGGATGCCTCAGGCAAGCCTGTCTGCGGGCTTTCAAGGTGTCCTCCTCTCTTCCATGGATGCCTTGAAGCTTTCTTTATTCGTGTTCAGTTGATAGACATATAACCTTCAATAATGAGCAAATAAAATAGATGATAAAAGGGTACCATGTGGGAAAAGCATGTAAAACAAATAGGATTAAAACGAAATGATATTCGCCCAACATCGGGCCATGTTAACAAGAGTATTTTCTTTCACCAGCATTGAGGTCTTCATACATGTCAAAGGACGTGGTATGCACCATAGCATGTGCAAGATGGATTGCTCTTCTCCAAATTCATACAGAGGATCTTCTGTAGGGAAGCCTCATTTTCTTAGATGAACCTTTGATCTTCCTACCTCCAGCACGCAGTCTATTTAGCGATTTCCATCAAAGTTGACGTTGTTCTTGACCAGGACAGTTGTGGTTGAAGCCTTGAAGCTGAGTCTTCTGCAAAATCCACTCACCGTCATTCAACATGGCCAGTAAATGCAGGAGGCCTCTTACGTCCCATAAGCAGCCTCCCCACAAGAGACGCAATGTCTGTGCCTTGGGGATTAGTGGCAAGAGCTGCTGAAACTAAATCTCTCTTGCTTTAGCATAAGAGAGGTGGACTCAAAGGGACACAGCTGAGCCCAGACCCTGGGAGAATGATGGCGAATTTATGACACACCTGTCAAAGGGGACACGTCACAATATTTTGGGTAACAGGCTAGTGTTCACCAACACCCAACAACTATTCTCGAAAGTGTATCTTGTTCTTGTGCAATTTTCAGAGGTTGTGCAGGCTGCACCAGAATGGGTTGTGTTCTCACGTGGCCTCTGGATCCAGAATAGATCCAGTAGAGTAGAGTAGAGTAGAGTAGAGTAGAGTAGAGTAGAGTAGAGTAGAGTAGGAATAGGAATAGGAATAGGAATAGGAATAGGAATAGGAATAGGACAGAACAGAACAGAACAGAACAGAACAGAACAGAACAGAATAGTAGTTGGAAGGGACCTTGGAGGTCTTCTAGTCCAACCCCCTGCTCAGGCAGGAAACTTGATGGTTGTCCAATTTCTTCTTAAAAACTTCCAGTGTTGGAGCACCCACAACTTCTGAAGGGAAGTTGTTCCACTGGTTAATTGTTCTCACTGTCAGGAAATTTCTCCTTAGTTCTAAGTTGTTTCTCTCCTTGATTAGTTTCCACCTGTTGCTTCTAGTCCTGCCTTCAGGTGCTTTGGAGAATAGGTTGACTGCCTCTTCTTTGTGGCAGCCTCTCAAATATTGGAAGACTGCTGTCCTGTCTCCCCTAGTCCTTCTTTTCATCAAAGTAGACATACCCAGTTCCAGCAACCGTTCTTCCTATGTTTTAGCCTCCAGTCCCCTAATCTTCTTTGTTGATCTTCTCTGCACTCTTTCTAGAATCTCAACATCTTTTTTACATCATGGTGACCAAAAAGAAAGAAAGAAGTTGTATACTATATTTCCCCTCCATAACGCGATGTTCACATTCATGGAGAAATGTAATGGGCCTAATTTAGTATTTGAATCAAGATCTGCAATCTACTGATTTATCTCCTGAGTGGAACAGCTCAAATCATAAGACAATCTTAATCATTTTCATTCATTTTAATAACCGTCATTCAACATTCTCTGCAATACAAAACAAAGACAAAGCTGAAAAAATCATGACTGGGAACCAAGCCCTATTGTTCATTTCAAAAGATCAAATTCACACCAAAGAAATATAGGTTGAACTTTTATTTCTGCATGCAATGCAGTTCCTGTCACTGTTTAAAAAAATTACATATTAAGCCATTGAGTTTCTTTTCCCATGGCTAATCTTTTGCTTCAAAAAAGGATTCTCTTCTACATGAGCCCAGCCCCAAATTCACATTCCAGGTGGCCTAATCCGGAACGCCTCTTTTTGACACTTCCCAAGGAAAGATCTTTCAAACTGGAACCTCATTAAAAGGCCCTTTTAAACCAGTGATAGAAAAACAGAGTTTGGCTAAACTAAATTGGGATATCCATGGAAAAGATGAACATCCAAGCAAAATATCCCAAGTCGTTTAGCTGCCAGTGACAAAAGCTATAAATTGCATCCCTCATTCACTTACATTGTGCAGTTCCTCCAGGCTACACACGTGCGCCCGTGCATATACACGCACGCACACGCACACACACACACACACACACACACACACACACACACACACACACACAAACGACTTCTTGGAGCAAAGATCAATTGTCTCTTGAACAATGCCTTCCCACGCTAACACTTTGATATACCTGTTCTCAAATGGGAAGGCTGGCCCTGCGGAATGGTCCAACTAAAGACATTTTTCCATCAGCAAAAAGCCAGCTACTGATTTCAGACAATTAAACTGCAGGCCTTTTTCACCTCCACCTGCTGTTCAGCACCAAAGGGAAACACCCCATCCCATATAATCGAGTGACACAGAGAATGTGGATGGACGGGTCCATCCAGAAAGATTATCCTGGGCCACCTGGGAAAATTAAGGTCATATCTGCAAGCCAAAGACCAAAATCCAGTCAATCTGATATGCTTCCTAGAGGGATGGTGTGTGTGTGTACGTGTGTGAAAGTGAAAGGAGGACTCCAAGTACTATTCAATCTGGCACAATGAATAGTTACAGAATAGTTATAAGAAATAAGAAGAGGAGATTAACTGTAAGAGACCTTAAGAAAATGATGTGCAGATATGTAAAATATATAAGTTTACAGGATAAAACTAACTATAGATAGAGATAACAGTTATTGGTGAAAGTATATTAAATATATTAGGACTTATAAGATAATAATATTTGTAGAGGTCAAAACGCTATTGAAAATGTGAATATGATTTGATTTGTATTGGTGGAAAACACAATAAAAATTTATTTTAAAAAAAGAAAAGAAAGTGGAAGCATTGAATTCTCCCAAGCTGATGGAGGAACAAGTACAAGAAATAGACATGTCTCCTATAGGCACCTCAAAGTATCAGTGGTACATTAACTCTTAGACTTATATACCGCTTTATAGCAAGCTCTCTGAACCGGTAGGAAAATTTTTTGAAAACCACCACTGATTAAGAGCATATGCACCAAGACAAATTCCTTGTGTGTCTAATCACATTTGGCCAATAAAAAATTCATTCATTCATTCATTCATTCATTCAATCAAACAGTCTAACTGTAAACCTAGTTGTAAAGTCATTTTCTCCAACAATTAATGGAACCTTCTAAGTTGTAAGCAACTAAGATGATTAAAGATCTGGAGAGAAAAACATTTGAAAAATGGTTGCAGGATTTAGGTTTGGCTATCTAGAGGAAAAAAATACCGGGCAGAGGGGCACAATAGCAGTATTCCAGAATTTGAGAAGTTGCCACAAAGAGGAGGGGGTCAACTTATTTCCCAAAGGACCAGAGGGCAGGACAAGAAACAATGGATGGAAACTAACCAAGGAGAGAAGCAACCTGGAATTCAGGAGAAATTTCCTCTGACAGTGAGAACAGTGAAACAGCTTGCCATCAGAAGTTGTGGGTGCTCCATCACTGGAGATTTTTAAGAAGAGATTGGAAATGATATAGGGTAGGGATCTTCAAACTTGACAGCTTTAAGACTTGTGGACTTCAACTCCCAGAATTCCTCCTCCAGTCATGTTAGCTCAGGAATTCTGGGAGTTGAAGTCCACAAGTCTTAAACTTGCCAAGTTTGAAGACCCTTGATATAGGGTCTCCTGCTTGAGTAGAGGACTGGACTAGAAGACTTCAAGAATTCCTTCCGGCTCTATTCTGGTTGATTGATTGAAGTTAGGAGCCCATGATGTTCCAAAGGGAAGCTGGGACAACAGAAAAGCCACACTTCTGGCATCCCACTAAATCACATTACTTGACTGAAGGGACACAGAGTGTGTGAGGATCCAGGGTGGGATACAAAACAAACACAGTCACAGAAAACAGGTGAAGCCCCTTTTATTCCTTCACTTTGCTTCCAAGCTCTGAATATCTTTGACGGAAGACAAAAAACTCCCATACAAACAGTTACAAGAAGGAGGAAAAAAGCAACACAAACCAGGCAAGATAAGGGCTGGAGGGTGCTCACAGATAACAGAACACACACTGGAAAGGACTTCAAACTCAGAGAGGAACCATAAACTAGAGTTATTCTATGCTTTGTTTCCAACTCGTATGCAGGTCCATCCTCTTATTCAGTTGCCACAGCTGCAGCCCATGAAGGGGATCAAAGCCCTCTCCTCCCAAGTAGACCATGTCTCTCCCTTATCCTCTCCTTCCTGCATGCCCTAGGATGGAGAGGGGATGGGCCTGGGTCCTCCTCTGACTGCCCAGCCGGCTTCTGCCCTTTCCCAGCCTCCTCCACAACCTCCGGAGCCACACTTCCACTCCCTGTTGGCTGTTCCTCCTCTCCCTCAGAGTCAGTCTCCACCAGGAGCATGACAGAGTGCTCCCACTCCATCCAACCTTACTGGACCGCCAGGAGACAAGCAGTCCTTCAAACAAGCCATAAAAAATCTTTCCAGTGACAATCAGCCCTCTGAATTGCATGCAGAAGCAACTCTTTGGCATAACCTCTTAGGAAAAGTTGGTGGGATGTGGTGGCTCAGTGGCTAAGATGCTGAGCTTGTCAATCAGAAAGGTTGGCAGTTCAGCAGTTTCAATCCCTAGCATCGCGTAACGGCAAATAACATTGAACTTTTCCTACTATCCCTCACTGAACCGCCAAGAGAAGTCATTGAAGGAAAGTCTCCAACCCAATCATGTTTTAGCACAACCTAAATGGTAAACTAAACGTGGAGGCTCAGTGGCTAAGATGCTGAGCTTGTCGATCAGAAAGATTGGCGGTTCGGTGGTTTGATTCCACAGCACTACGTAACGGAGTGACCTCCCATTACTTGTCCCAGCTTCTGCCAACCTAGCAGTTTAAAAGCATGTAAAAATGCAAGTAGAAAAACAGGGACCATTTTGGTGGGAAGGTAACAGTGTTCCATGCATCTTCAGTGTTTAGTCATGCCAGCCACATGACCACTGAGACGACTTCGGACAGCGCTGGCTCTTCAGCTTTGAAACAGAGATGAGCACCGCCCACTAGAGATGGAAATGACTAGCAACATATATGCAAGGGGAACCTTTACCTTTACCTTTTACTTAGGAAAAGTGTTGAGATCTGGGCTTTTAACATAAATATGTTGTGTCAAACGGGAGTTCTTACTTTGGCATTCCCAATGAGCTAATGCAACAGAACCAAGAAAGAAAGAAAAATAATAGTTGGTTGTCTTCCCCTCACAATTCCTTTCATTTACCACAAGAGAGCAGTGATGTTCTACCAAGATTGGCTACCTGCTCCTAATCCGTCAACTCTTTCCAGCATATAACTGCTATCCTCATCTGTAGTCAGACTGTGTGCTACCAGTCAGATCAACAGTCAGAAACTTTGGCTAAATTAATGGGGAACAGGTTAAATTTGTTCTCTGAACTCAGCTAATGGAGCGAAATAGGATTTGAATAGACCAGGCATAACTGTTATTTAGTGCCTAAATGAAATAGAAATTGGCAATAAAGGAGAATATTTGTAGTTCGGGTTGAAACAAGGGGTCCTTGATGCTCTTTGAGCTTGGGTGTCTCATAAAGATTACTGTTTTGTTCCCAGTGGCAGCTCTTTTTCCTTCCCGCAGAAACAAGAACCTGAAATTTCTTATGGAATGAGAATTCCCATTCAGCTGCGGCATCCTAGAAACTGCCCTTCTCAAAATAATGGAGAATCAAAATTAAACATGATTTCAATTCATTTGTATGTGGCTTTCATTAACATTAATTCATACAATTACTCCTTGGTCGTGTGTTTATTAATTTTTCCCTTCTGTCAGGGTAAGGAGCATAGCTGACCACAACTTTTGACTGTCCCTTAAGAGCCCCATCCTAGACTTTTAAGGACCTCATGCATTTCTTGGTACTCAGGATACAACATCCTTATGCTGGTTCCAAAATCTGGAGCATTGGGGGCAAAGTCTTAGGCAGAGATGGGCTCATGGGTGCCTTTGTCTCCCTCAGAACGATTTCCTGCAAAAGGTACCAGAGCTATGGAATTGTCCAAAATGCCATTTTACAGAAAGACTCACACCTCAGAACACAACAGCCCTGCAAACTGTGTTTTCTTTAATTTAATAACATGTCTTTTGAATTATCCTTTGTCTCCCCTGCATCCCTCATATTGAAGGTTCCTGAACATCCTTTTGCAGACTAGGAATTCAAGGACATTGGCAGATTTCTACACCGAAGGAAAAAAGGCAAAAACCACAACCATTAGTCAGCTTCTACAATTCAGAGAACAGATTCTCTCATGGCTCTGCATTGATTGGCCCATCTTTGTATATTTTTGGTTTATTACATTTTACACGCTGCCCATCTCGCTATCCAAGTGACTCTGGGCAGCTTATAGCGATCCTTGGTTCTAGTTTTCTTAGCAGAATGAAAGGAGGTAGATCCAATCGGTATTTGTGCAGTAAAATGCAAGGAGTGTGATTTGATTCCTTGCAACAAGGTTGGCTAAAATCACCATCAGCTCGGTGTGCACAAAATGTTTTGGAACAGCCTTGCCCCGTTTGATGTCTTTGAAGCCTGGAGGAAACTCCACTGGACAATTCTGGATGAAGATGCAGGATCATAAAGTCCGCGATCTTGAAGTCCACAGGCAGGGCAGGGGCAGCAATCTCTTGTTCCTCACTGGAGGACCATCATCATTTAACGACCCCATAATCCCTTGCAGGGTGGAGTTTTGGGCAACCAAATGGAGCTAGCAGAGTATTTTAATGGCCAGTTGCCCTTCCTGTCACCAATGCGGAGTTTTGTTCAGCAGATATAGTCTCAGTGTGGATCCAGAGAGAGAAATATCTGCCTCTACTGTATACACAGATTGAACACACAGCCTTCTGATAGTGAGACGAGAGCTCCACCTCTAGGTCACTGCATCATTTCCCTCGCTGGAGGACCATGTCCTCCAGAAAACAGTCAACAGCACAAGGGACATTGCAGTGGCTATGGTTTGAGATGATTCTTACCCTCCTGGTGAAAATGGGCTCTCTCTAGCAACAAGGAAATCATACCGGTTAGAGATTTTTTGTTTATGCAAACCATCAATTTCCATTTGGGCATGAGAACCAACCTAAAAGTCTTGCATAACTGATACCCATGGTGCCGTACCCTCCAGCTGATGCTAAAAGAGCAAGGAAAACCACCTCTTTTTCACCCCGTGAAGGAAAGGAAGCAAAGGGTCCTTTGGCAGGAGTTAGCCAAAGGAGAGAGGCCGATAATATTTCAGGACTGTAACTTCTGCCCCAATGCCACCCTCACCTTCACTTACAAACCGAACCCTCTTTCTTGCGTAGGATGCTAAACCTGTTTCTTTCAAGCTTCCTACTTAAAGACAGTGGAGCAAATCCCAAAGAGTACCGTCATGTAGGCTGGAGTAATTAAAACCACCTTATGTGCAACACTTGTCATGTTGGATGCTGTGAGGCAAGAGGGACAGTAGGTGGCTGTAGTACATCAGTCCTTGTGATGCTGGGCTCTCTGTTCTCCAGCTTTCTTTGGCTTCCTTGAAATTTGAACACTCCAGACTTTTTAATCAGAGAAGCCAGAAAAGTAGGAGCAAAAGGACCAAGGCGGCATTTCCAGTTGGGGCCAAACTTCTGTTGCAGAGAGAGCTGGAGCAGCAGTCGATAGAAGAATTTCGGTCCAGGCCCAGCAACTGTGGTTTCTCCCAACAAAGCTTCTCCAAGCTACAACCACGCATCAATGTATGGCCTTTCTCTAGAGAAAACAAATACAGCTGTAACACCAAATGTCTGAAAGTGACTGCAAGAGGAAATCATTAATGGTGGAGCTGTTCTAGAGGTGGGAAGGTGGAGAGGAGAAGGAGTTGGGAGAAAAATGTGAAGGGACTAGTGGATCATCAGTGACTTTGGCTGGTGAGCCAGTTGAAGCCCTACCTGGATGTTGGGGGAGGGGAAGAGACCTTCCTATAGTAACTCACACCCTTCTTACTATCTCTTTAGATTACTGCGACTACACTAATAGAGTTGCCTTTAAAGACCATTGAGATGTTACAGTTGGTTCAAAGAGCAGTATTTGGTATTTACACATTATACCAATCATAGAGTAAGAAGCAATGGTGGGATTCAAAAAATTTACTACCAGTTCTCTGAGTGTGGCATGGTGGGCATGGCAGGGGAAGGATACTGCAAAATCCCCATTCCCTCCCCAGCCCACTAACCTGCTTTCCAGCTCCGTTCTCCAGTGCAGGGCAACAAAAGGAGACCCAGCCGATCAGCTGAGATTCGGGAGGCAGAGAATAGAGGGGGTTGGCGGGGCCAGTCGGAGGTGGTATTTACCGGTTCTCCAAACTACTCAAAATTTCTGCTACAGGTTCTCCAGAACCAGTCAGAACCTACTGAATACCACCTCTGGTAAGAAGTCAATTTACTTATAACTATTGTTGAGGAAAATCAGAAGTCACTTCTTCATTTATTTTTCTTTCTGCAATTTTGGCTTTGTCTTTTTTTCTTATCTCTTTCCCTTTTTCATTTTTATTCTAAATATTAATTCCTGATATCTTTTTTTAAAAGATAAGATAGACAGATACTGACATAGATAGAAATGCAGTTTCAGAGATACGTCAATCTCAAACTGTCTACCATGGAGGTCACCCCATTCTTAAGGGGTCCTTAAAGGGGGCATGCATAAGCACACCAGCGTGCCTACCATCCCTGTCTTACTGCCCCCATATCTGTATTTACTTCCTTAGTTCATGTTTACGTTCACACCTATATTTGTTATCTTGTACATGTTTGACAAACAAATAATAAATAAATAAATAGAGACAGAGACAGAGAGAGTGAGAGAGAGAGAGAGGGAAAATACTGTTATTTTGCATCCCATTGTTCCCTTGGGGAAGATAATTGTGGGTGCAGCTCCAATTTAATCCATTATCCACCTACCTATATGCTCACACAACTCACCTGTGACATTCACGCACTTGGTCTGCTCCCCAACACACTTGACACGAGTCCAGTTTCCATGGGCACATTCGCCTTGGCCTAAATCACAGCAACTGGCGCATTCCAAGCCATTCTCAGGCTTCTCCTTGACTCCTGGAGAGCAATCCATCCATCAGTCAATCTATCATGTGCAGCAAAAGTCCCCAACCCGCTGATCTGTGAACCAGCGCCAGTCCGTGGCATGCCAGAAACTGAGCCACGCAAACAAGTGAAGCCCCATCCATGGGATGCAGGCAGCACAGAAAACCAAAGCTCTTCCAGTCTGCGGAAAAACTTCTCTCCACGAAACCGGTCCCTGGTGCCTAAAAGGTTGGAGGGTGCTGATGTAGAGGCATTTGTCAGGGTTCCGACGATTGCCCTAATTAAATCATTGAGCCATCATTGAGCCTCGATCCAAGCTTCAAAAGAATCCAAATGATTTATTAGGAGCAATATGTCCGGCACTAACCCATATGAAGCCTGAGACGTGTAATTTACTATCACCTATGACCCTGTTTCCCCCCTCCCCCCCCCCCGGGTGTGTCATAAATCATATTCTCCAACAAAACACGTTCATAGGCTGGGTGTCATCATCAATCACATTGTCCAATGAAGGATTTTCGTGGGCAGCAGATCCAGTAGCCTAGGCTACAATCTCTGCAAGATAAGCGTGGAATGTGCTTCTGGCCTTCATCGGCTGCACTGCTCCTTCAGACCTTTCCCCCTTCCCTCCTTCTTATGGCAACTCGGAAGCAGGCATAGGAATGATTTATGAGTTGACAGCATTAGCACAATTTCAGAAAGTGAATTGAGTAAATCTTCATACTCATTTGAACTGCCTGAATCTCCTGATTTCCCCGTTGCTTGACACCAACTCATATCTCACGGGACTTTTCCTGATGGATAACAAGAAAGCTACCTTGTTCTGAGAAATGGCTGCAGATGCTTTTAAGGCCAGGTCGCCCATCATTACAGAGAGGTGTAGAACAGCAGCTGATTTCCAGTCTCCCCGAGAGTTCTGGCAGCATATACTGCCGGCGGCACAACGTTTCCAGGGCACATGTCCGATACGTCATTTTCCAGGCGCCATTGATCACTAGGAATCAAAGAACATGAGGGAACCCAATGCATCAGGCTGCAGGCAGGGCACCTTATATCTACATTGCCTAATTCAGAGATGAGGATGTTCCTGAGTTACAACTCTCAGAAGTGATGGGCTGGCCTGGTGATTAGCAAAGCTGGAATTTATGGTTCAGTAAGATCCTGAATCCTACATGTTCCCCATTGATAATTTCTTTATTTCATGTCAAGAGAGAGAGTCGAGTGGTGGGGTGGCCTAGAGGTGGCGCTCTCACCTCAGAATCGGGAGGCTGTGAGTTCGATCCTAGGTAGAGGCAGATATTTCTTTCTCTGGGCACACTGAGAATAGATCTGCTGAACAAAACTCCGCATTGGGGACAGGAAGGGCATCCGGCCAGTAAACACTCGGCTCCATTCAATTGCCCCGACTCCACCCCATAAGGGGTTACGGGGCCATTAAATGACAACTTGTCAAGAGGGAGAGTTCAGATTTTGGCAACTCTGTAGGCCGGCCTTGCCCAATTTGAGTACCCTCCAGAAAAGTGGACTTCGACTTCTGGAATCTCCAGAATTTGCCAGTTAGCCTAGTCATTACTGAAAAGTTTAGGAGTTGAAGTCCACATTAATGGTACTCGGGGGGCTACTTGGGGAGGAAGCTGCTTTGTACTTTTCTCTTGACTGTGGTGCATCTCTCTGCCTCTGTCTCTTTCTTTTATCATGTCCCCTCGTTGTCTCTCCTGCTATTTCTCCAACCTTTGTTTCTACAGCTTCTTCTGAATTGCACTGTGCTGTCTAGTTTATTCACGTCCAGCTTGTGGAAAATCTTACTTGCTAATCTGCGTTCACCTTTCAAATAGATGTGTAGAAAGATCATAGATACAATATTTCATGTGTCTGCACTCAGCAGTTCTGCAATCCCTTTAGCATCATTCCCGAACGTATTCAAGAAAGATCTCAGTTTACCAGTAAAATCCATGCACTGATTCATATCTCCCAAACATTTGACCCGAGTAGCATTTCCTTCAGCACAATCTCCTGTGCCACGATCAAAACAGCTGTAGCACTCCATGCCATTGGCTGCTTGAATAGAGCTGGTTGGAGCTGGGAAAATAGAAGGGAAGGATATCGCTGGCCACTGGTTTTTTAAAAATACATTTCTTTCATGATTGCACTTGTATATATAACGTGCCTACCCCACATTTTGGGGCTTTTACATGCATTAAAAATCAAACATGGTATCAGAAAATGCAAAAAAAAACCCCTAACAATATGCCTAAAAATACACATTCTAGTTCATAACATTATACATGCTCTTCAAACAGGCCGGGCCTGGACTGAAATGGGAGTTTTAGAGCAATTTCAGTATTTTGGGTTTTAAATTTCAGGATTTTAATATTTGGGGTTTTTATTAATTTATTAGGGTTGGGTACAAATTTTAAAGGCAGCCTTAGGATGTTTAATCTTCTTTTAACTTTTATAATTATGGAATGTTTTATAGTTGGCTGTACACCGCCCTGAGTCCTTCGGGAGAAGGGCGGTATATAAATATGTAAATAAATAAATATGTAAATAAATAAATAAATAAATAAAATATCTCTATTAAAAATTGGTGAATCACCACCACTAAGTCCCAAAGGTGCTTTTTCAGAAGGCAACTGGACTTTCTTATTTTCCTTTGAAGTCACCCATTGGCACTCCTCAGGTGACCCTGAGGGCACAGATAAATCTCCAAGTGGCCTCAACGACCCTCTAAAAGGATGCAAATGACAGCTGTCCGCAAGGAATATAAATCCTTCCATTCCCTACCATCCAGCCACAGCTAAAGAAACTTCATGGATGAGAAGTGAAACGTCTTCAAAGAAAATCAAGGAAGTCCAGTTGCCTTCTGAAAAAGCACTTTTGGGACAACCATGACCTGGAGGACTGAGAATCTCCATAGACATCACAACTAAGATTCAAAATTCCATCACAATCAAATCAACTTTATTGGCTTGCAAAACATCAAAGCTTAGTGAGCCAGGAATAGTTCTAGAAAGGTGTTCTAAAGCATCATGGCTACCACAGAGAAAATCCTCCTTCACCTCTTGAAGGACCAGAACTTTAAGCATCTCCTCCTTAAGGGATCATATAAGAGGAATGGAATCCATCTGCAAGAAATTTGTTTTAAGCTATCCTAGAACTTCAGCCTGCAGAGTTTTATGAGATAGAACCAGCCCTTTGATTTGGTTTTGGAAGCCTTTTGCTAACCAGCGAAGTATCCAAAAATCACTTTGCGCTTCAGAAAAGCTAAAACTCTTCAGCTTTAACGCATTTCTATTAGGCAGAACCAAGCTCCAGTAATCTTATGTTCTCTTCCTTGCTTCAAACAGTTGGGAACTGGGAGGACATCAGAAACCTTCTTCTCCTGCCCCCATTTTTCTCCACAGTAATACTGTGAGATAGATTGGGCTGAAGACATTGGCCCAAAAACACTTACTGAGCTTCCGTGGCTGAGAGTGGACTAATATTTAAGGCAACCCAAGTCCTATAATCATAGAATAGCAAAGTTGGAAGGGATATTGGATTGGTTCCCTAGTCCAACACCTTAAATATTATATCACATAGGTTCTTACTGTTTCTTACAGTTCTCACTTGCTCAACAGGTTGATGTTCTAACTTCTGTACTTACCACCTGTGAACCGGATGTTGCAGAGGTTAGAATCACAATAATACGTGTTGTGTACTTCATGATCGTCTTCTGAATAGATGTTAGCTGTGCGATTGGATACGCCTTCCCCTGAACAGCCTTTCATCACATACTCAGCTATTTCTAAATCTGGGGTTTGGAAATACATGGGCTTAAGAAGTCCAAGAAAATCAGTTGAAGCCATTCCATTGTACAGGCTTAGAGTCATGTGAATTGGGCCACTGTAATTTGATTAACAAACCATAACCCTAAAAATCCAAGCTGAACATGAGGGTTGAAGGTAGTCAGAGATAGCAGAAGATGAGCTAGTCAGCCACATATAATTTCTGTAGAATTGATGCCACTAACTTTGATTTTTCTGCCTCAAAATACATTTACTTTTCTCT
Organism: Bungarus multicinctus; assembly: GCA_023653725.1. NCBI lineage: Eukaryota > Metazoa > Chordata > Lepidosauria > Squamata > Elapidae > Bungarus > Bungarus multicinctus. The sequence continues at coordinate 6,489,859 of CM042835.1, read as the reverse complement.
AAATTTTATTGTTCTCTAGATATTTATTACTTATAAATAAAGCACAACAATTACTATTTTCATATATATTTAACCAAATCATTGAAGTTTTATGTGGCTTCATAGAAATTCAGTCTTGTTTTCTTTTGTCCTTGAATGGGGTCATTTTTGGTTCTAGCCCATCTTCCCCTCATATGAAATAAATTAACAAAGTTGCTTGTGAGCATGTGTAGAGGGGATTCCAGCCTCAAATAGTCATAATCAATCAACATATGGATTGGTGTTTTTAATATTAGAAATTTCCCCGTTCAGATTGAAACTTGTTTTTCGGGATCAAAAAATATTAATAAGTGTCAATTATCCAACTTACCTGGAAGCAAAAATACTCCTGTATAGTTATTTGAATCTGGAAAAGAATGGGACCAGAAGGTCAGTGATGGATGCAGGAGTTTGTCACACTCAGAATTCAGATATTGTAAATGTTCCCAAATTGGCCATGTTGAGCTAAAAATTCTAGGAATCAACATATGGGAAGGATACCAGATTGGGGAAACTGCAGTTCTCCAAGTATTGTTTGGCTCTCAGATCCAATCAATCATTGCTGCTAGTGACTAAGAATATTAGGGTTCAAATTAAATGCATGTAGAAAGCTATAGGTTCCCCATCTCTTGGTTATATAATATCTGACTAGCTCTCCCATGGAATGGTGAAACAGCCATATTATGGTAGAGGGATTCCCTGGCTATAAGAGGTCCTGAATCCTCCAGCCATTTTTCTTTCTTGGAGAAATTAATTAATTTGCTTTCAAAAGCCCTACCATCTCCAAAAGTAATCACTGTTGACAAGAAAAGCCACCCTCTTCTTCATCTCTTCAGGAAAAATGTACTAAAGTTTTGCCAGTTTCCAGGGGTTGACCAAAAAAGGAATATACAACTTCCATCAGTTTGAGGAGACTCTGCATCAGAGAAGTTTTCAGAAGAAACCAGGATGAGGACTTCTGAAGGACAAAATGATAGACTGAAGGTGTCGCCATGAACAGCAGAGCTGATGACTGCAGTGGACAGAAGACCCAGTAATTAGACTGGTTCTTCGAAACCTCTATGGACAAGGAGAGGTCTTGAGATCACCCACAAGTGTTACAGACAGTGACTCCTTGCAAGACAGCAACCTTTGGCAGGTTTAGAGCTCTGGGAGACATTATGTTTGCATACTTTCTTTTCTATGTTTTTTTTTAAATTGTTTGTTAACTGCTAACAAATTTTAGGTCCATCCCTTCTCTATGGAAAACATTGGGCCATTAGCCTGTACTTCTTGCAAATAGACAAAAATGGTCCATTTTGAATGGAAAGGTGGATATAATTGAAGTAAGTAAGTATCATAGTAGGTACATAAAATTGGGGGAGTCTCCTTACAGAAAAGTTTGATGGTAGATGAGAAGCAGGAACGATCCCTTGGTGTACACAATTGCTCTGATTGGACACATTCATGGAACATCCCCACACACTGATAGCACTGCAGGCCATTCACTATAGAGAAGGAAAACAATATGCAAATGGAAATAACTGTTGGGAAACTGTCAGCCAACCTGGAAGGAGGAGTCAAGCGAGGGCCTAACTTGGAATCCTTGTGCCATAACAAGCAACATAAGGTTGATTTCCCTCAAGACCTCTGAAATCTTATCTGGTTATTCCCAGGGAAAGACAAGCAGTCTGATAAGTTTCTTGTAACATAGCTGGTAGATGATAAAGTTACTGAGTTTTGTTATTCACGAGTGGTTTCTTGCATCTGAAAGTAACATTTTGAAAGCCACCTGTCAAGTGTTTTGGCCACTGCCTAACACACACAAAGCTCTTCTTCAGGTAAACATGGAATGCATCTCGTATGTGTGGGGTTTTTTTTTCTTAATTTGAATTTTTACGTACCAAAAGCCATTTCAATTTAACCTGTCACCTATATCGCATGATTGAGAATTTCCCATTACCTGTTTTCTTTTTTAAATTGCATTTCATAATTGTTTGTCATGACCTTCCAACTTAATTAGGAGAAACACCTCTCAAATCAATCAACCACTCACTTTGGTTAATTTATATCTCATTCATTTCAAGGGGAGATAATTAGAACTAGCTGGCTATGCTGACATAACAGGCTTTAAGCTGATTACAAAATTAACTGGGGTCTTGTTTTGTTCTTCTTGTTGTTGTTTTGGAGTTGCACAGTTAAGAGGTTGAATGACACTTACTTACTGGCTAGTAAGTAGTTGATTCATACAAACTACTTACTAAATTACTCCCCACCCAAAAAAACAGTTTAAACATAACTGGAGCTATGCTTGCTACCCTGGAGTTTCATCAATTAATTTTCTCACTTTTGTCCTTCTGGGTTTAATGGGGATTATTTATGTAACTGGTTCTGCTAAATATTTACATTGTGTAGACCCATAAAGAGGAAATGGGGGGCTTAAAATCAGGAGAAAGCCAATATTTTTCCCTGTGTCCATTTCCTTCTAGTCTAAATCTTGAACAGGGGTCCTCAAACTTGGCAACTTGGCCAATAAAGAATTCTATCTATCTACCTACCTACCTACCTACCTATCATTCTATCTATCTAACTTTAAGACTTGTGGACTTCAGCTCCCAGAATTCCCCAGCCAGCTATGCTGGCTGGGGAATTCTGGGAGCTGAAGTCCACAAGTCTTAAAGTTGTCAAGTTTGGAGACCTCTGATCTTGAAGAACATCAACAGAACCTCTTCCCTGAACAGTACATGGTTCTCCTTCATCCCACCGAGAAGCTCACCCACCCCGACTGGTTCGTTCTTACCTGCACCCAACAGACAAAAGCCACATGTGACAGTCAGCAGCAGGGTCTTGAAGTATTCTTCCCACCCTGCCATCTTCCTCATATGTTGGACCTTGTAGTAAGAGTTGGTGGAATAAGCAATCAGGCAAGATTTGATTTACAAACTTGCTCAACAGGAAAGAGAAAAATGAGGCAATCTACTATCCACAGATGCCATGTTTGGCTGAAATAAAAAGGATGAAAAAAATGTTCTCTGTTCTTGCCAGCATTCAGTGAGGTTGAGTTGGTCAACAGTAGCAAGATTAACTAACTGACAGCATATGTGCAATTTTGTTGACGGTGACGATTTAAGGCTTATTTGTGGTATGTTTTGGTTTTTGCAACACAAATTCTGGAAATATGCTCAGGGCAGTTTTCCTTCCACCTCTGGAATAACCATCAATCACCTGTAAAGAAAACAATAATTTTCATTATGAAGGAAGACAAATAGAATTCTGTACTAGAACTAGGGATTAGAATTTTCATTGATCAAGAGAATGCCACATCACACCAGTGGCATTTCCATATCTCTGGAAAAAAATATCTTCCAGATATTTTCATTTTGCATTGAAAATGATGGTTTGTAACTTCCTCCAGCTGCAAAGATTTCCATTTCAGGGAGCAAAAATAGCAATAGGCAATAGCACTTAGACTTACAGTATATACCACTTCACAGTGCTTTACAGCCTTCTCTAAGCAGTTTACAGAGTCAGCATATTGCCCCCAAACAATCTGAGTCCTCATTTTATCGCCCTCAGAAGGATGGAAGGCTGAGTCAAACTTTGAGCTAGTCAAGATCGAACTCCTGGCAGTTGGCAGAATTAGCCTGCAATAATGCATTCTAACCACTGGATAAATACTTACTCTAAATACTTAGCTCTGTAATTGTGCAGTTGTAAAAAAAAAAAATTAAGATGCTTGGTCGTCATTACCATTTCATTAACATGATATATTCTCCAACATGCTGCCTGACATTCTTTACAACGGGGAGAAATTGGGCAATGCTATGTAGGGGAAGGAAACTTTGCTAGTAATGGAAAAGTCTCATGAGCAACGAAGCAAAACATGACCTCGGATACCAGAAAGATATTTCTAAAGTTGTGGGTCATAAAAATAAACCAGAGGCTAAACCCATCCAAGGTGTGCTTTCTCTAACTTTTGGCAAACAAATTTTTCCACTCTGAAAATTTATGCACCTGCTTCCAAAGTGTTTTCTAAAAGATGATACCGTGGTTGCATTTATTATATTATTTTTATTCTGCCTTTATAAATAAGGCAGCAAACATACCTAGTACTCCTTCCTCCTCCTATTTTCCCCACAACAACAACCCTGTGAGGTAGATTGAGCTGAGAGAGAATGACTGGCCCAAAGCCACTTAGTTCTTTTATGCCTATGGCGGGACTAGAACTCACTGTCTCCTGTTTTCTAGGCCAGAAGCACCTTAACCACCAAACCAAACTGACTCTCTCTATGTTTGTACTACCCGAAAATAGCATAAGGAATTCTGAAAATGCGATGTATAAATTCTGCAAATAGCCACTGAATGAGTCAGCTTACAAGGTTTAATACCACCATTTCAATCATTCTTAAAGTGGGTCAAAGACATGGACCACAAAACAGACGGGATCAACTTGCAGTATTTTCCAAAGCACCAGAGGGCAGGACAAGAAACAATGGATGGAAACTACTCAAGGAGAGAAGCAACCTGGAATGAAGCAGAAACTTCCTAACAGGGAGGACAATTAACCAGATTTGCCTCCAGAAGATGGGGGTGCTTCATCACTGGAGGTTTTCCAGAAGAGACTGGACAGCCATTTATCTCAAATGGTGCAGGGTCTCCTGCTTGAGCTGGGAGTTGGACTAGAAGATCTCTAAGGTCCCTTTCATCTCTATTCTGATTAATTAATTACATCTAGTTTTCAGCAATCCTACAGTTAGAAAGGCATTCACTCCCGCTGTGCCTGAGCCTTATTCTGCCTCTATTACCTCGGTTCCCGGTCACTACTAGTCCTCAAATTCTTCTCCAAAGTTATCAGTGACAAAGGGGAACTGATTTTGCTCTCGGGCACCACCTTAGTAATGGATGGGTTGGTTGCATCACTCACTGCTTTCCTCCTGGAGCTGCCAAGCAGGTTTTAGACCAAGCTGGCTGTCTCAATCCGATGCGACCGAGACTCGGAGAACTAGGAGTGTACACTGTACCAAGCCAAGCTGGAGAACGGGACCAACTGGAGAAGTGAGAAACAAGACAACAAAAGCAACTCCAGAGCTCATCACCACCCTCCTATGTGCCTCCTTGGCCACAGGTGGGTTGTTGCCAGGGGAACTCCTTGCTACAGTAAATAATCTTTTATCCTTTCTGCCGGGATGGGTAGTTCTGATGTCCAGCTCCCTGGGTTGGGAGATCAGATGCAATAGAGGCAGAACTTCTAAATATGAAGGAGGTGCAATTTCAGTAGGGGTTAGCTCGCCCTGTCACTTTGGTGCTCGGCAGAGGGGGCGAAATCCATTCACCCAAATTCTCTCTTCTCTGCCAGGATCGAAGGAGATGCTCCCCTTTGCATCTAGAGCAGAAGGATTTGACTCTGTTTCCAGCTCATGGCACACATTACTCTGACCCAGGGATGTCAAACTCAAGGCCCATGGGACGGGTCTGGCCCGCGGGGCTGCCCTGGAAATAGAGAAGGACCGCCCTGATCTCTGTATCAGTGAAAATGGGCTCCTGAGCTCCATTTTTGGCTACCACAGCCTCCTGCAAGCTTCTGCCGGTGAAAACGGAGCTCTGGCAGAGGCTTGCAGGAGGCTGTGGTAGCCAAAAATGGAGCTCAGGAGCCCATTTTCACTGGCAGATTGCTCAGACCACCATAGGTGCCCCCGACAGATTGTAGGTGACACCTAGCCCCAGCAAGACAGGCCAAAATGTATCCAAACACAAAAGCAGAATGTTGGAAGTGTAAACACAAAGAAAGAACGTTCTTCCATATGTGGTGACAGTGTCCAGAAGTTAAAAAAATATTGGATGAGGGCACAAAGATGGTTATTAGAAATTACAGAGCACAAATTAGAACTTGAACCAGAAATATTCTTATTAGGAATAATTAAGGGAAAATTGAGCGAGGTCATCCAATACATCATTATACATATCAATAATTGCAGTGAGAATAGCCTTCGCACAGGGATGGAAGAAGGAAAAGATACCATCTGAAGAAGACTTGACACAAAAAATAATGGATTGTGTGGAACTGGATAAATTCACAATGGAATTAAGAAGCAAAGATGACTCGGACTGTTATACGGTTTGGGATAGGTGGTACAAATTTTGTTTTTATTAAATTTTAGGGTTTTAGAGTATGGTTTTAAATTTGTTTACAGCCAGGGTTGGGTTTAATTTAGTTTTATTGTTTCACATATTTATTGTTTTAATCTGTACGGCTGTGCACCGCTCCGAGTCCTTCGGGAGAGGAGCGGTATATAAATAAATATTTTTATTATTATTATTATTATTATTTTTTATTATTATTATTATTATTATTATTACAAATGGGTGGATGATAGAAGTAAGAGTTGATGTTTACGCATAAAAGGAGAGGTATGTATTAATAATGACACGAACACTGTTAATGTGAATAGAGATTTGGTATTTTTGTTTTTAAAAATTAAAATGTTTTTTTAAAAAAGGCTTGAGGTCGAGCTGGCCACGCCCACCCAGTGGTGGGATTCCAATAATTTAATAATAAGTGGTTCTCTGCCCTAATGACTTCTTCCAACAACCAGTTCTCCAAGCTGCTCCGAAAGTTAACAAGTGGTTCTCCCAAAGTGGTGTGAACCGGCTGAATCCCATCACTGCGCCCGCCCTGGCCACGCCCACCTCATCACCACCCCTCCCGAGGTCAAACACAACCCTGATGCGGCCCTCAGTGAAATCGAGTTTGACACCCCCGCTCTAACCTTTTTCTCGTCTTAAAGCAGGCACGATTATCTCCTGTGCTAGTTCTTTTCTTAAAGATGGTACGCTATTCCCCTGCTGGGTTAGAAACAGAGCTCTGCATGCCAGTTTTTGACAACATGTATTTGTCCGCTTTGATGCCTCCTCACCCTCTGGTCTCTAGATAGAAATCTGCCAGATGCTTCAAGCAACAGCTTCGTCCTTTGGCATTTGTTTCTTTCTTTATTCTTTCAAATTGTAGCGCTGGTCCTCAGCGTACATTTAGCGACTGTTCAGAGTTACAACGGCACTGGAAAAAAGTGTCTTACAGCCGTTTTCCCACATTTGCTAGCTTTGTAGCATCCCCCTGATCAAAATTGGTAACTGATTCATACTTATGACCGTCGCTATGTCTCCGGAGGGTCACGTGATCCCCTTCTGACAAGCAAAGTCAATGGGGGAGCCTGATTCACCCCACAACCGGGTTACCAATTTATCAGCTGCGGTGATCCACTTAAACTGCTGTTGGCAAGAAAGATCCGCAAAATGGGGCAAAACTCACTTAACCACAGAAATTTGGGGCTCAGTTGTGGCCATAAGTCAAGGACTACCTGTATTGGCCACTGATCTGAAACAAGAGACTGTGCGTGGCAAACCATGATAAAATCAGTTTAAGCCGATTATCACAATACAAAAAGAAAAATTAAATATATAAGGCAACTGAGGAATACGTTGAGATGCATGTTTGGCAAATTCCTCCTATTGACACCACTTGCTAGAATAGAGTAGAGTAGAGTCGGGTCAAGTCGAGTCAAGTTGAATCGAGTCAAATAGAATAGAATAGGAAATGGAATAGAATAGGAAATTGAATGGAATAGAAATAGAATAGAATATGGAATGAAAATTGAATGGGATGGGATAAGATGGAAATGAGAAGAGAAGAGAAGAGAAGAGAAGAGAGAAGAGAAGAGAAGAGAAGAGAAGAGAAGAGAAGAGAAGAGAAGAGAAGAGAAGAGAAGAGAAGAGAATTCTTTATTGGCCAAGTGTGGTTGGACACACAAGGAATTTGTCTTGGTGCAAATGCCCTCAGTGTACATAAAAGAAAAGATACATTCGTCAAGAACCATCATGTACAACACTTAATAATAGACATAGAGTACAATAAGCAATCAAATCATACTAGGAAACAGTCAATATAATCATAAGGATACAAGCAACAAAGTTACAGTCATACAGTCACAAGTGGGAGGGGATGGGTGATAAGGAGTGATGAGAAGATTAATAGTGATAGTAGTGCAGACTTTGTAAATAGTTGGACAGTGTTGAGGGAATTATTTGTTTAGCAGAGTGATTGCTATCCCACACCTTACACACACACATATTCACCTTACACACCTAACACCTTACATACCTTACACACACACATATGCACCCATACTGTGCAGGCAGGGATGTACAGCAATACCATCATCATGCAGCTTTATTAGAAGGGATGATCTTGCATCATCCCTTCTTATAGCAATAGCACTTAGACATATATATCGCTTCACAGTGCTTTTACAGCCCTCTCTAAGCAGTTTACAGAGTCAGCCTCTTGCCCCCAACAATCTGGATCCTCATTTTACCAACCTCAGAAAGATGGAAGGCTGAGTCAACCTTGAGCCGGTGGGATTTGAATTGCTGAATTGCTGGTAATCAGCAGTCAACAGAAGTAGCCTGCAGTACTGCACTCTAACCACTGCGCCACCCCGGCTCTTATATAAGATAGTCTGAACTAATCCCAGTCAACCTGTTTGAGAATAAGTGAGACCTCTTCCTTTTTTTTCTCCAACTGTAAACCAAGGGATGGTCCAGGGATAAATGAGTTGACTTTGCTTAACGATGGTTTTGCTTTCCTGCAAAATGGAATTCAGCGTGGAGTGTCTCAGATTTATCATTTGCATCATGCAATGCTTAATCGGTGATAAGTATATCCCAGTTTAGCAAAAGTTTCTGTCCCTTTAAACAAGGAGATAATTCTACAAGCAAGTAAATGGATCTGTTCCCTGTCATGCTCTGGATAAATCGATTTTCCTTTGAAAGGGGTTTGGTTAGTGTCTGCAGTAACACTGTTTTTAATTTTGCATTCGGATGTTTCAGGCCTCATTGATCACAAACACCTGAGGACTCGACAAAATGGGACCAACCTGGAGCAAATTTGTACTGAGAATGAGACCGTCTGCCAGGAAGAAACATGAGCTATACAGTAGCTAGTCCGAGAACAGAGTTGCTAAGGAAATCACCAAATTCTTTAGAAGTGACTCGCTCTGCAGAAATCAGCAGTGAAGACTATCTAACATTATCAGCTGCTAGCTTTCACATATCATACGCTCTTAAAAGGCATCGCTTCTGAGTCAGCTGAAAAGTTGGCAGTCCATCTTGGGCATTATTTTGATTTATAGTTCATTGTGCCATCAGCCAGATGTTGAGACTGGATCTGGCATTTGTATCCATGGTTTTGAGTCCTTCCCAAGCATCTGGAACAGGCAGATGCTCCTGTTTAATAATGTTGAAGGTAACCTCAGAGGATGAAGGCAAAGCTGCCTTTTGCCATTGACTGATAGTGATTTTTGTCAATGCCGATAGTGTTCCAGTGGTGCTCCAGATGTTTTGGGATTGCACCCAAGGTGCCTATATCACTATTGTACCAGGTTGGGGATAGTGCAAGAGATGGAGATAACAGCTTACCCTGCCCAGGAATAGCCTTTGATTCCTGGCAGCATGGAAATCTACTATTTTAAACAAACATACACATAAAACACAGAAGCAACAAATAACAATATTAAATCCAAGGGTGGAAGCTCTTAAATCTGCACCTGGTTACCTTTGCCCAGAGGCAAAATGACTTAGTCAAGGTGAGCGATGGAATGTTTTAAAAATGCAAAGATTTGACATGAGAGTAGCCCTGGCTGAACTCCAAATTAATATGCCTGAATAATTTGTGACCCGTGAAGCACAACACAGCCCCCAAACAATTTAGTTGCTGTTGCACTATCCATGCTCTCTCTGGTGCTTAAAAGTTCCTCTCTGTTTGAGGTTCCAGCCTGCGACAACTAACATAAAACAAGAGATCCTGGAGTGACGTACATTTGTTTCTGACAACAGTTGAAGGATGGTACCCGAGGCCAAGATTTTCTCATTGCACAGGGTGGCTCTAGACTCCCCAGAATGGTTGAGGGGGGTGAGAGTTACCATCTATGTGAGGGGTCCCCAAACTTGGCAACTTTAAGACTTGTGGACTTCAACTCCCATAGCATAACTGGTTGGAGAATTCTTGGAGTTGAAATTCACAAGTCTTAAAGTTACCAAGTTTGGGGACCTCTGATCTACGCCATCTTCTTATCTTTCCCACTACTCATCTTTCCTACTACCTTCTTGTACTGGCATATTATGATTAATTGTTGTTAATCTCTCTCTCTCTCTCTCTCATTCTCTCTCTCTCCCTCCCTCCCTGCCTCTCAGCAAAAAGGAAAAATAATATTAGCTGAGAACAGCGATGCAAGCTGAACTAACCATTGGTGAGGTGAGACTCTTGACTGTTTCACTGATTTGTTCTGATGATTAAATTGAAAATTTTATATATATATAAAGCTACATTCTCTCAATTCTTTAGGGTTACATCAATGTATGAATACAAAGCAAGAACAGAGAAGAGAAAGAAGGGTCAATATTATAAGGAACAGACATTCAATGATTTAAAAACGGACTTTGTGAGGCAGGTTGAAGCCAACAAAATCAACATTTTCCAAGTGTGGTTTCTAGAAAAGAGTCCTCAGGAAGACCTCAATAAGATTAATGATGGCAAACCAACTTCTCTGAAGGGTATCTATTTTCCCAAGAACAGCGCAACTGAGGATAGCCCAGAGCATATGTTGAGGTTCCATCTCAATTCAAGGACCTCAGGTCCTCTTGGAATCACCCACCATATATGGGGAGAGGAGAAATTCCAAGGTGGACCGCTACAAACATGGCTCAAAAGTTTTGGGGCACTTCCTTGATTAAATACAGGAAATAAAGTTAGGAGAGATTCCTAGCATTAACAGATGCCTCTGAGATTACGTTAAAATGTCTCCTTTAGATGTTTCTGCACATTGCAACAGCTCAGGTATCAATCTAAGAAACCTTACCTTGGACACAGGTTGAGAGGCAGGGTCCCTACAAGAATTCCTTTTCTTCTACTGGCAGTCAGTTAACCATTCTGTAGGACCTTTCTTTCACACCTTCTTTGAGATCCCAAACTGGGCTCCCATGGTTGGTATGGAGGCAAAGAGAACTTCGCCTGCGAATACAACTTGCCGGCTGAACATTCAGCAAGATTTCCAGTTGTTACTCGCCTTCTGCAGATCAAAGGCCCCTCCCTGAGTTGACTGCACCTCCTTCATTATTGTAATTACCCTGCCTCTTTATGAAGCAGGACATCTGGTTGCAGCTGTTCCCCAAGCAAGGATTCTCCATGTTCAGAGAGTTGCAGGAGGCAGGGGGAAAAAAAGGAAAGACTTTTTGCCACTGGTGAGATAAACACCTTTACTGTTCTATAAGCTTTCATAAACTAATAACCATTAATGTTATCACACAGACAGGAGATTATTGGCTGTGCGTGCTACACACGGTGCATATTTCTACGTAAAGGTATAGCTGGACCAGAGATGGGATTCAAAAGAATTTACTACCAGTTCTGTGGGTGTGTCTTGGTGGGTGTGACATGTCTTAGTGGGCGTGTCTTGGTGAGCGTGGCAGGGGAAGGACACTGCAAAATCCCATTCCCTCCCCATCCCACTGACCTGCTTTCCATCTCCGTTCTCCTGTGCAGGGCAACAAAAGGAGACCCAGCCGATCAGCTGGGACTCAGGAGGCAGGGAATAGATGGGGTTGGCGGGGCCAGTCAGAGGTGGCATTTGCCGGTTCCCCGAACTACTCAAAATTTCCACTACCAGTTCTCCAGAACTGGTCAGAACCTGTTGGATACTACCTCTGAGCTAGACAAACATATATATGAATTATTAGAAAACCTGCATGTGGTAGAATGTAGTCTGGATTCCCAGGAGGGAGGGGCTGCATTCTAGAGGACCAAGCGAAGTTTAGATAGTTCAGTTGGGAAGAAAAGAGTCACGAAAGCTCCTACCAAGATGTGCTCAGAGTAAACCTTGAATTGTGCAATTATACTTTGCTTTAGTTTCGCAAGATTTCTGTCTGTAGGTAAGGAACAATAAAAGACCTTGCTGGTTAAAACAAAAGCATTCGTCGTTTTGTGTTTTGGAGCCTATCACTGTAACCAGTTGGGCATTGTTTCAGAGATATTTCCATATTTAAACAGAGAAATAGAATGACTAATCGGCGACCAAAAAAAAAACAGTGGAAGCTGGCAGGCTTCCTTGGAAGTGACAATCATATGATGGCACGTGCACAGTGGCGAGGCAGCCTGGGAAGCAGCACTGAAGCAGCCATGATTTTGCCAAATTTCAGTTGAATCAGGGTAATGAGTCCCAGATTTGGAGTGCACTCTTTAAGTCCCCTGATTTGAGATTCAAAAACTGTTAAAAAAAAACCCTGTTGCCTCACGATGCACCGTTTTGCTCAATTGAAGGTCACAAACATTGGACACAGTTTTAGGAGCCTATAGACAAAGAATGTAAACAGGAGCTGAGGCATCCATGGGGAGGGGGTCAGAAAAGTCAAGATGGTGCCTGCGGTCATGTGATCAAAGTCCTCTGCCTTTGTGTGTGAGGGAATTTCATTTTTCTGCGAAGCACAATAGTTTTAATGCTCTGTAGTTTTACTTCAGTGCTCGGTATCTGGTTAGTATTTGAATGGAGACCAAATTGGTTTTTCGTTTCAGCTGGAAAGCTGAGAATACAGGTAGTCCTCAACTTATGACCACAATCACGTTGCTAAGGGAGACATTTGTTAAATGAGTTTTGCCCCACTTTACAACTTTTCTTGCCACGATTGTTAGGTGAATCATTCCGGCTATTGAGTGAGTCATCCAGTTGTTAAGTGAATCTGGCTTCCCGGTTGACTTTCCTTGTCAGAAGGTTGCCGAAGGGGATTACATGACCCCCGGATAGGAATGGATTTCCAAAGGAAAAAATTGCATACTACAGGAACCAGGAGCATAAACCTCCAAGTGGCCTCAACAACTCTCTACAAGGATGCAAATGACCAGCTGTCTGCAAGGAATATAAATCCTTCCATTCTCCACCATCCCGTCAGAGCTGAAAAAGCTTCTTGGATGAGAAGCGAAACGTCCTCAAAGAAAAGCAAGACGGTCCAGTTGCCTCCTGAAAAAGCACTTTTGGGATGCCCAGAAAAGCTGCATATCTGTACCTCACCTGAAGCTGAGGTCAATTCAAGGGAGACCTCACCTTCTCAGTGTGCAAAATGGGAGAAAGAAAAGCAACCGTTTTTTTTTTTTTTTTTAGAAAAGCAACGAAATTTATGCATTGGAACAGCAGAGGCAAAAAAAAACCACCTCATCACCAGAATGTGCCAAATTTATTTCCGTGCCACCGATAAAACAGGGGAGGTTATTGATAGACCTTCAACACCAACCATAAACTAAGAATTGTCACCAGTTGTGGGCTGGTGGGACTGTGGGATTTGTTGCAAAGATTCCTTTTACAACATTCGGCATGAGTATTTTCTCCCTTCAGTCTAAGATATATATCCGTGTCTCTCCTGCAAATGGATTCTGTGGCACAGCCCTTCTGGATGGTTATGTCTGTGCTTTTATTTTCTGGAAAACAATAACAAAATTGTATGTAGCAGGGGTCACATTTACTTTTTAATTTTAACGTAATTTTCTGATCGAACCACCCAGGAGAACCTAGATGGTTAATTAGCGTCACTAAAATCCCAGGGGTGGGCTTCAAAAATTTTAGCAAAGGGTTCGCTGCCCAGTTGCTGGGTGGGTGTGGCCTTGGTGGGTGTGGTCTAGTCAGCCTTCTGCACCATGGTGGAGGGGGAGCATTTTTGCCCTCCTCTGGGCTCCAGAGGCTCTCTGGAAGCCGGAAATGGGCCCTTTTCCAGCCTTCCTGAACTTCCGGAAGGCCCGTTTTTCGTCCTTCCGAAATGGACCATGTGGAAACTCCTGGGAGGGGCGGGACAGGGTGGGCGGGGCCTGCCAGGAGCAGGATTTGGGGGTTCTCCAAATTGCACAGAATCCTAGCTAGGGGGCTCTCCCAAACCCCTGTGAATCCCATCACCCCACCCCTGTAAAATCCCCAACAGAACAAATTTTTGCGTTGCATCAAAAGAAGAATTCCGTGTTTTCAAAGAAACCCATTGCATAGGCTTCTGCAGGAAATGGATGCCAGAGGTGGAAAGCGTTTAGCCTTTGCATTAGATCCTCCCATGCTGTGTAGTATATCGGGTAGCAAGGGATATTCAGTATTGACTCTGATATTGCCGGTCCCAAATGTCAGCCTTCCAATGAAACTCCCCATTTTATTCAGCATTCCGAAACAAAGTTTATCCAAGTAAGAATTCGTTGAAGAAGATATACTGACACATGTAATTGAAAATCAAAAGCCCATCCCCTCCACCCACCAGTCCATCACATGGTCCAATCACCCGTTGTCCCAACTGGAGACGTTCCTCCAACCACTCCTTTCCAAGTGCAGGGTGACTTGTCCTTGACTTTATGAGGAGAATGTTGTTATGTCTAAACTTCCACCTCTCTATGAAAGCCCCCCTCCCAAATTCCCAGGCACTAAGACAGGGCTCTTCAAACTTGACAGCTTTAAGACTTGTGGACTTCAACTCCCAGAATTCCTCCTCCTCCAGTCATGTTAGCTCAGGAATCCTGGGAGTTGGAAGTCCACAAGTCTTAAATTTGCCAAGTTTGAAGACCCTTGCACTATGATGTGGCAGCTTGGAAGCTTCTGAGTAAAATAGGGCTTCCAAAGGTGACACCAAGCCCGGATGAGAAAGAAGGAAGGTTGAGCGTCAGGCTAGCAACCCTGTGGAAATTATAACCGCTACAGAAAGAGAGGAAGAAGAATCTCAAGAAAATTTAGTCAGCCACGTGAGGTGGGAAGAGAAGCATTAAATTGCAAAGCCAGACGGTCATGTGATGGGGAGACTCTCCTGAGAGGTGAAGCCATTTGGCGGAACCATTTTAACAGAAATGGTTGTGCCTGTTTGGTATCTGGAGAAGGATGGAGGGATGGATAGATGGAGGGAGTGATGGATGGATGGATAGATAGATGGGTGTATACATGGATGGATGGATAGATGGATGGGTGATATGATGGAGGGATGGGTGGATGGAGGGAGGGAGGGAGGGATGGATAGATGGAGGGAGTGATGGATGGATAGATAGATGGATGGATAGATGGAGGGATGGATAAATGGATGGGGTGATATGATGGATGGATGGATGGGTGGGTGGGTGGATGGATGGATGGATGGATGGGGTGATATGATGGATGGATGTATAGATGGATGAAGTGATATGATGGAGAGATGGACGGTGGATGGATGGATGGATGGATGGATGGATGGATGGATGGATGGATGGATGGAGTGGCTGAAGGAATGGCTGGAGAAATATATGGATGCATATCGATAGATGGATGAGGTGATATGATGGGTGGGTGGGTGGATATAGATGGATTGGAATGATAATGATGGCAGGTTGGAGGGATAGATGGATGGATAAGATGATATGATGGATGGATGGAGTGGCTGGAGGAATGGAGGGAGGAATATATGGATGTATAGATGGATGGGGTGATATAATGGTGGGATGGAGAGCTAAAGGAATGACTGGAGGAATATCTGGAAATATAGATATATATTTATAAATATAGAGTGTCTGGCTGGGGTAGACAGGGGGGATATTGCAACTATGATAAATACATGCCAGTTACCAAGCAACCAAATTGTAATCATGTGATGGAGATCCTGCATAAGTGTGAGGACTGGTCATAAATCACCTTTCAGTGGGGCTGTAATGTAAAACAATCCCTAAACCAACGGTCATAAGTTGAGGACTACCTGTATAGAGATGGGTTTTTTTTCCCTCCTCTCTTTCTCTGTCTTTTGTATCAGTTCCATTTGGAAGCCTTCTCTTTACCTGCTCTGATGATACGGACACACCGGTTCATGGCTCCGGTGCACCTCAAAACCTGCTGTTTCTGCACGGCGCACTCTTCACGGCCCGAATCACCACACGTATAGCACCGTAGCCCATTGGGCTGTCCTGGGAGGATCTCTGCAGCCAGGGGGAAAAATAATAAAGGAGCTGATCATGGTTTCTACCAATGACAAGTGGAAACTGGAATGCTGCAACCAATTTCACTCACCACACTACAAAAAAGACGTTGAGGAGACTTTGGAAAAAGTTCAGAGAAGAGCAACCAAGATGATCAAAGGCCTGGAGACTAAAACACGTGAAGAACAGCTGCAAGAATTGGGTATGGACAGTCTAGAAAACATAAGGACTAGGAAGTGACAGGATAGCAGTCTTCCAGTATTTGAGGGGCTGCCCCAAAGAAGAAGGGGTCCATTTATTCTCCAAAGCACCAGAGGGCAAGACAAGAAAAAATGGATGGAAACCAATCCAGAAGAGAAGCAACCTGGAATTAAGGAGAAATTTCCTAACAGTGGGGACAATTAACCAATGGAACAGTTTTTCTCCAGAAGTTGTATGTGCTTCATTACTGGAAGTTTTTAAGAAGAGACTAGACAGCTTGTCTGGAATTGTATAAGGCCGTGATGGAGAACCTATGTCACACGTGCCAGAAGTGGCACGCAGAGCCCCCTTTGTGGGCACGCGAGCCGTTGCCCCAGCTCAGCTCCGCCGTGCATAGGCGCATGCCTCCTGCTGGCCAGCTGGCCTTCGGGTCTCTGCTGCGCATGTGCAGGGTGCATGCAGGCAGTGGGGTGCATGCACAGGGGATGCACATGCATGCATGGGGGGTTGCATGCATTGCATTTTGGGGATGCGCATACAAACATGCGCTTTGGGCACTCGCTACCAAAAAGGTTAGCCATCACTGGTGTAGGGTGTCCTGCTTGAGCATGGGGTTGGACTAGAAGACCTCTAAGGTCCCTTCCAGCCAGGGGTGGGATTCAAATTTTTAACAACTAGTTCTGTGGGCGTGGCTTAGTTGGTGAGTGTGGCTTGCTGGTCATGTTATTGGCTGGGTGTCGCCAACTCAATATCACTCACATCGAGGCACGCATCTCCTCGCCTGGCCTCTCATGACTGTGGGGATGCTGCAACAGTTGTAAGTGTGAAAAATGGTCATAGTCACTTTTTTCAGTGCCATTGTAACTTTGAATGGTCACTCCACACAAGCAAAGTACCAGCAAAGGAGGAGGAAAAAAACTCCAGAGAAGTTCCAGAGACAGGAAGTCTAGTCCTGCCAAGAATGTAATGAGGGTTAACGGAGAGGCAGTTTCTATAAGCAATACCAGAATGTTTCCTTCCTGCCTTCCTTACAGGATTAGGCCAGGAATTTCTTCTAACAACCGGTTCTCCGAACTGCTTAGAATATTAACAACCAGTTCTAGCAAATAGGTGAGAACTGGTAGAATCCCACCCCTGTTTCCAGCTCTATTCTATATTCTATTGTAAATGTGTCACCCTCAGGATTTGCTTCCGTTCATTAGTCAGAGCCTTGACAAAATGGTTGTCCAATCTCTTCTTTAAAATCTCCAGTGTTTTTAACTTCTGGAGGCAAGTCATTCCACTGATTAATTGTTCTAATTATAATTGTTTCGATGGGCCAGGTCACATCCCAGAGGTTATGTGACTGTATTTTGGGTATCACCCACATTTTGGGTCAACCCATGGTGATTGACAATGTTTTTTTTTCCAAAACTGGCATTTCCTTAAACTCTGTGGACTTGAATTGTTCATTTGCCTCTATTTTTATTTCTTTTTCATTAAAAAAAAACATTATTCCCCCAATCACACAGCATATACAGATGTATAAAGATGTATATACAGATGTATTTCCCTCTTCCTTTACAAAGATTATGTCTTATTATAATCCTTTTTTATTCAAAACAAAGGCACATTTATCCAAAAAGACATTACCTGTAAATAAATAGATCATTGGTGAGATTGCGCAATTGTTACTCTATCTGATTTTAGTAACAATTCCGGGCAGAGTAGATTAAATCTGTGTTTCTCAATCTGGACAATTTGAAGATGTATGGACTTCAACTCCCAGAATTCTCCAGCCAATATGGAATTCTGGGAGTTGAAGTCCACGGTTGAGACACACTGGATTACGTTATTAATTCATGATATTTCCATACCTTTTTCTGCCATCTAGCGGTGAACTGGATAGGAGGGGTAGCTATTAATATTTACATTTATTCAATGTCTCTGTATTTCTATATCACTCCAGTTCAAAAGATTCAGGGCACTTGAGAACGTAACAGAAGAAGATGAAAAAAGGACAATGACTTTGTTGGACTTACCTGGAAAACTTCTATTGTTGCAGTTGGATTGGTCACAGACTTTTTGGTCAAAGAAACCAAAATCTTTTCCAATCTGGTAAAGTACCTGCAGATCTTCGAAGGAGCTATTTCCACATCCCTTTATGGTGGGTTCTAGCTCTTCTCCTGAAGAGGACAAGCATCCAATGACTCTTATGCACCAGGATCACAGTTTATCATAGTCTATTCAAAGTGCTTTAGTAATACTTGTAGAAGATAGGGTAATAGGGTTGGAAAGGATCTTAATACAGGTCTTCTAATCCAGTGGTCGCCAACCAGTGAGCCGGGGATCACTGATGGTCCACGAGAAAATTTTGGCGGTCCGCAGAGAAATGTCACTCCCAAAGCAATTAATCCAGGCTGCGCAGGAACACAAGGCTTGTGTCACTTGCATTGCAAACAACACGAGGTAGTGAGGGGAGGGGGGAAAAGGCAGAAGGGGGGAACTTGCCCCATGCGCCCCATGCGCCTTACCTGGCCACTGGGCTGCTTCTTTCCGCTTCTTTCTTCTTCTGCTTTTGGCTGCACGCAAGGAAAGCAGCAAAAGTTTTTCTTTCTCTCCCCCAAACTCCGCCAGAAATGAGTCTTTGGGACCCTGCGAGGCATCCTGCTCCAAGAGGCTGTGCCGATGCGACAAGTCTCACAAAGAATCATTTCAGGGGGAGCTTGGAGGAGAGAAAGAAAGGCTTCTGCTGCTTCTGCTGCTTCTGCTGCTTTCCTTGCATGAAGCCAAAAGTCTCTCCCCCCCCTCCCCCGAGAATGGAGCTGGAGACAGAATCCTGTGATTCCCAAATAAAGAATGATCGATCGGTAGGAAAATGGGCTGGGGAATTTTCCTGCAGACTTTTTTGGGGATTTTCCCAGGGTCTCTGGTCCGCGGGATTTAAAATTATGAGTTTGGTGGTCCCTGAAGTCCAAAAGGTTGTCGACCCCTGTTCTAGTTCAATCCACTACTCAGAAAGGAGACCCTATAATCTGGATGAAGGGTTGTCCAGTTTCTTCTTCAAAACCTCCAGTGATAGAGCACTCACAACTTCTGGAGATAATCCATTCCACTGATTAATTGTTCTCACTGCCAGGAAATTTCTCCTTATTTCTTAGGTTGGATCTCCCTTTGATAAGCTTCCACCCGTTGCTTCTTCTCCTGCCCTCTAATGCTTTGGAGAATATGTTGACCTCCCCTCTTCTCCATGACAACCCTTCAAGTACTGTAAAACTATTATCATGTCGCCCCGTAGTACCTTCTTTTCATTAGATTGCACATACCTAATTCCCCCAATCATTCATCTTACGATGTGACAGAATGGGATGGAATGTAGCCTGGATTCCCAGGAGGGAGGGGCTGAATTCCAGAGGAGCAAGAGAAAACAGTTGGTATGAGAAAAAGCGGGTGAAGACGGCACCTCCCTAATAATTCCTAGAGTTCTATGATGCAAGAAGTCTGTTCTACTTTGGGAAGATTTCCATAACCATTTACTAAAAATAATTCCATCTATCCTTCTATCATATACTGTATATTTAACTGGACAACCTGTGATTTTACTTACACACACACACACATACACACACACAAACACTCACACACAGGTTCAGAAGTAAATTCACAGGTTGGCCAGTTAAATAAAATAAAACTTTGAGTTCTTGTACTTTTAATTAAAAGCTTCCTGCTAAATTTGTGCTACTTTTTTTTTTCAGTTTGGCTAAGGGATTGAACCAGTAGTAGGATTCAATTTTTTTTTTGCTGTAGGCGTGGATTTTTGGGCATGCCATGGCTTGGTGGGCGTGGCAGGGAAAGGATACTGTAAAATCTCAATTCCCTCCCCACCCCACTAACCTGCTTTCCAGCTCAGTTCTCCTGTGTAGGGCAACCAAAGAAGACCCAGCCAATCAGCTGGGACTAGAGAATAGATGGGGGCGGGTCCAGTCAGAAGTCGGATTGGCCGGTTCTCCAAACTACTGAAAATTTCCGCTACCAGTTCTCCAGAACTGGTCAGAACCTCCTGAATACCACCTCTGGATTGAACTGCTTATGAGCTACATTTATGTAACAAATTGTGGCACCTTAAGGCACACTCAAAGCCCGCGTGCTAAATCCAGCCCATGGGATGCTTAGATCTGGCTTGCAGGGCACCCTGGAAACAGCAAAGGGTCGCCTAGGGTGCCTCTGCCAGTGAAAACAGAAGTCAGGAGGCCACGCTTAATTTCCACTGGCAGAGGGTTGCAGGTGGCCATTGCAGCCAAAAACAGAGCTCGCAAAGGCCGCGGCAGCCCTCCCAAGCTCCATTTTCACTGGCAGAGACTTGCAGGCGGCCATCGCAGCCAGAAACGGGGCTTGGGAGCCTGTTTTTGTTGGCAGAGCACTTGGGCTGCTACAAGTGCCCCCAATAGGAGTGACATCAAGCCACGGGTGGGATTCTACCAGTTCGCACCTATTCGCTAGAACCGGTTGTTAACATTCTAAGCAGTTTGGAGAACTGGTTGTTAGAAGAAATTCCTGGCCTAATCCTGTAAGGAAGGCAGGAAGGAAACATTCTGGGGTTGCTTACAGAAACTGCCTCTCCGTTAACCCTTATTACATTCTTGGCAGGACTAGACTTCCTGTCTCAGGAACATCTCTGGATTCTTTTTCCCCTCCTTTGCTGGTACTTTGCTTGTGTGGGGTGACCATTCAAAGTTGCAATGGCACTGAAAAAAGTGACTTATGTCCATTTTTCACACTTACGCCTGTTGCAGCATCCCCACAGTCATGAGAGGCCAGGCCAGGAGATGCGTGCCTCGATGTGAGCGATATTGAGTTGGCCACACCCAGCCAATAACATGACCCCCAAGCCACGTCCACCCAGTCACATGACCACCAAGCCACGCCCACCAACTAAGCCACACTCACAGAACCAGTTGTTAAAAAATTTGAACCTCACCCCTGCATCAAGCTGACCATACCCACTCTGGCCACGCCCCCCACATCACCTCCCCCTCCTCCCCCCCAAGGTCAAACACAACCCTGAAGTGTCCCTCAATGAAATTGAGTTTGACACTCCTGCCTTAAGGGGAGAGGTTTCTTTTAATTCTCCAATTTTCTTTCCTCAGTAGGAAAGTAGTTGTTTTTCACGATGACAGAAAATTCCAAGCGACAAAACAGAAATCACGAATAAACACTCCCACCTCCTGTCCACCCACTGGAAGAGAGAAGATAGTGTGTTTTGTCACCCAGCCCTGCCAAGTTATCTCACATCAACACCCACTTGTACCTGGAAGGAAACGCTGGGAAATTTGCACGCACCAATCTGCACTCCCGTAGCATTGCTGCGAAGGGGCCGTCAGGCCGCATTCGGTTGCGTTCCCAATGCAACTTTGGCACACCAGCCCGTTTTGCAATCCATCTCGTTTGACTGTTTGAAATGAGAGGCAAGGAGAGAACTCACTCAATTCCCTCATCCAATTCCATCACTGGGAGCAATCCAGACACCACCACCCCAAAAAAATAGGACGAAGGTACTAGAACCTACCCAAAAATGAACCTGTAAATATTTAAAATTCTCCTGATCCTTTCAGGATGCAGAGAAAGTGATAGAAGCCCCACAAATTAGTTCCATGTGATGTACAGGTAGTCAGAGGTGGTATTCTGCAGGTTCTGACCAGTTCTGGAGAAATGGTAGCGGAAATTTTGAGTAGTTCGAAGAACCGGCCAATCCTGCTTCTGACTGGCCCCGCCCCCATCTATTATCTGCCTCCTGAGTTCCAGCTGATTGGCTGGGTCTTCTTTGGTTGCCCTGCCCAGGAGAACGGAGCTGGAAAGCAGGTTAGTGGAGTGGGGAGCGAATGGGGATTTTACAGTAACCTTCCCCTGCCACGCCCACCAAGCCACACCCACCAAGCCAAGCCACGCCCACCAAGCCACGCCCACAGAACCAGTAGTAAAAATATTTGAATCCCACCACTGCAGATAGTGCTCGATTTATGACCACAACTGAGCCCAACACTTCTGTTGTTAAGCGAGACATCTGTTAAGTGACTTTTGCCCCATTTTACGACCTTTCTTGCCTCAGCAGTTAAGCGAATCACTGCAGTTGTTAAGTGAGTAACCAGGTTTGTTAAGTGGATCTGGCTTCCCCATTGACTTTGCCGGTCAGAAGGTCGCAAAAGAGGATCACGTGATCTTCCGGAGTCACAGCGACCATCATAAATACGAACCGGTTGCCAAGAATCTGAATTTTGATCACATGATCATGGGGATGCTGCAAAGCTCGTAAGTGTGAAAAACGGTCATGTCGTTTCTTTCAGTTTGCTTTGCAACTTTGAAGGGTCACTAAACCAGCTGTTGTTAAGTTGAGGACTACCTGTAGTAAAAAAAAAAATCTCACGATGGTGGCCATGGTTGTGTGGTCAAATCTCGCTTGTTTTACACCTCTGTGCATATCTTCAAACAGATAGCAAATAACACTAATAGAATAGTGATGGGATTAAAAAAAAATTCTGTGGGCGTGGCTTGGTGGGCGTGGCAGGGGAAGGATACTGCAAAATCCTCGTTCCCTCCCCACCCCACTAACCTACTTTCCAGCTCCGTACTCCTGTGCAGGGCAACTGAAGAAGACCCAACCGATCAGCTGGGACTCAATGGGAGGCACAGAAGAGATGGGGACAGGGCCAGTCAGAGGCGGTATTTTCCGGTTCTCCAAACTACTCAAAATTTCCGCTACCGATTCTCCAGAACTGGTCAGAACCTGCTGAATACCACCTCTGGTGTGTTACTTGGAACCCTGGCACATGTTCTGTTGTAGATCACGTGGGCCCCCAAATCATTTTGCTACAAAGTCACAAATCCACAACCCACAACTTCCTCAGGATGTCAGGGTTCCAAAGTAACAGACCCAACGCAATCAAAATTCTGAGGCCTGAAGCTTTCTCAAAGTAAGAATTTATTAGGAATGCCATATTGGCACAGCTGGGGAAAACCAGACTCTGAAGGACCCGAGGTTTTCCCCACTCAAATCAAAACCCAAAGTTCTTTCTCCCCCCCCCCCCCCCCCCCCCCGAGGTCACACATCCATCACATGGTCCAATCAGGTCACAGTCCCCAATTTGGCTGGCTTTAGTCCAGTGTTTTTCAACCTTGGTACTTTGAAGATGTGTGGACTTCAACTCCCAGAATTCCTCAGCCAGCTGGCTGAGGAATTCTGGGAGTTGAAGTCCACACATCTTCAAACCACCAAGGTTGAAAAACACTGCTTTAGTCTATGCCTTCCAACCACCTGGTTCCTATGGGAAAGAATGTTATTTTGGCTACACATCCCCTCCCAGCTATCTCTATCTCCCTTCTCATGTTCCCAAAGTGCCAACCAGCCTTGCTGTGGCAGCCCTGAAAATGCTCCCAAAATGGCTTCAGGGCTGACTCAGGAAGTGTTGCATTCTGGGTTCCAGACACAGTTCTCTGGCTCTCCTCGTTTTTGCGTACCAGACAAATGGATGGGCTGGCAAAGATTTGAAGAACAACACCACATTGTTCGGAACAAGGAACCCATCGTGCCCATGGGGTACCTTCGGCAATTATTTGAGGATCCACAGCCTTGCTTTGCGGTATCTGCGCTCACTACGAGGAAAAAAATAAAATTAATGAGGTTACTTACCATTGGGTGGAAATATTGCCTGAAGAGTCTATTTGGTGTTGCACAATTATCTGGTACAGTTGTTTGCAATCTATGACGTGATTTACTGGGTCGTATAGGTGTGCCTTGGCTTATGACCCCAGAATTAACCCCAAAATTTCCATTGCTAAGCAAGACAGTTGTAAAGGGACGTTTCTCCCATTTTATGACCTTTCTTGCCACAGTTGTTAAGTGAGTCACTGCAGCTTTTAAGTTAGTAAGAGGGCTGATAAGTGGATTTGCTTCTTAGAAGGTCGCAAAAGAGGATCAGATGATCCCAGGACACGTCAACCGTTATAAATACATGCCAGTTGCCAAACATCTAAATTTTGATCATGTGGCCATGGTGAGTACGGTCGTATGTGAGAGAAATAGTCCTAAGCAGGGGTGGGCTGCTACTGGTTCGCCCCGGTTTGGATGAACCGGCAGCTAATTTTATCATTTTTAATTACCAGTTCAGCGAAGTGGTAAATCCACCCCTGGCTGGCCCCACCCATCCTGCCCCTCCCCTCCCACAAGTCCCCATGTAGCCCATTTTGAATGCCAGGTAAATACAGGGCCAGCATGGAGGCTCGGGGAGGGTAAAAAACGGGCCTCCATGAAGTTCCAGAAGGCTGGAAACAGGCCTCCAGAGCCCAGAGAGGGCAAAAACGCCTCCCCCTGGCATCCCCCTACCCAGCAACCAGGCAGAGAACCATTTGCAGAAATTTTTGAAGCCCACCCCTGGTCATAATCACTTTTTTCAGTATTCATTATAACTTTGAACAGTCACTAAATGAATGTTGTAAATCAAGGACTCTTTGTAACAGTATATGGGTATGTCCTCAAGAGACAGAAGGAAGAGCCACAGACTAGATAAGAGTCAGATCAAAAGTGCAGCCAAATAATCATAAATGTATTTTTGAGCTCTGTATAATCTTTAAAGAAGAGCTGGTTTTGCTGTTGTGCTTAAGGTACCCGGCGAGAAACCAGGGGATGATGAGTTACTTACTAAGGTGTGGCCTTAGTAAGACCACACCTGGAAGACTGCATCCAGTTTTGGCCACCTCGTTACATGTTGAGACTTTGAGGGGGAAAAGTGCAGAGAAGAGCAACTAAGATGATTAAGAGCCTGGAGATAAAAACATGAAAAATGGTAGCAAGAATTGGGTATGGCCAGTCTAGATAAAAGAAGGACTAGGGGTGACATGATAGCAGTATTCCAATATTTGAGGGGCTGCCACAAGGAAGAAGGGGTCAACTTATTTTCCAAAGCACCAGAAGGCAGGACAAGAATCCATGGATGGAAACCAATCAAGAAGAGAAGCAGCCTTTGGAATTAAGGAGAAAATTACTCAGTGGAACAGCTTGCCTTCAGAAGTTGTGGGTGTTTTTAAGAAAAGACCGGATAGCCACCTATCTGAAAAAGTATAGTCTCCAGCTAGAATAGTATTTGCTCAGAATTGGAAAAGTGAAAAAAATCCAACAGAGGAAAAGGTGATTGAGAAAATATTAGAATGTGCGGAGATGAATAGATTAACATTGGCAATTAAAGAAAAAGAAGAAACTGAATACTATATGGTATGGGATCTATTTTATGAATGGTTGGAAAATAAAGTAATAAGCTAAAGGTGAGAAGATGAATATATAGAGAAGTAAGTTAAGATTGTTATAAAGATAAAATATGTAAGTGATAATGACATATAAAGAAAAAGTGATTACTGTTATTTTGGTAAGAAAAGTATATTAATTATAATTGTTAGCACAAGATATATGTACCCAGTCGACACACTGTTTAAATGAAAGATGGATTTGTTGTAAATATTTAAAAAAACTTTAAAAAAAGAAATTTATTTATTTGTTTATTTTTGTCAATTGCTTACAAGATAATAGGTATAAGTAAAAACATAGTTATGAATACATGGATACATATAAGAAAAATAAAAGAAAATAAAAGAAACAATAGGACAGGGACGATAGGCATGTTGGTGGGCTTATGCACGCCCCCTACAGACCTCTTAGGAAAGGGGTGAGGTCAATAGTAGACAGTCTAAGGTTAAAGTTTTTGGGGTTTAGGGAAGAAACCACAGAGTCAGGTAGAGTATTCCAGACATTGATCACTCTGTTGCTGAAGTCGTATTTCCTACAATCGAGTTTGGTGCGGTTAACCTTGAGTTTGTATCTATTGTTTGCTCTTGTGTTGTTATGGTTGAAGCTGAAGTGTTCCTTGACAGGTAGGACATTGCAATGTATGATTTTATATACTATACTTAGATTGGACCGAAGGCGGCGTACTTCTAGATTTTCTAGGTCTAGAATTTTGAGTCTGGTGGCATAAGGTATTCTGCAACGAGTAGAGGAGTGGAGAACTCTTCTTGTGAAATATTTCTGGACTTTCTCAACTGTGATAATATCAGATATGTAATGTGGGTTCCAGACTGATGAGCTGTATTCGAGTATTGGTCTAGCAAATGTTTTGTATGCTCTAATTATTAGTGTAATATTACCAGAGAAAAAGCTACGTAAGATTAGATTAACAACTTTTAATGCCTTTTTGGCTATGTAGTTACAGTGGGCTCTAGCACTTAGGTCATTTGAGATGAGTACTCCAAGATCCTTGACAGAGTTTGGATCCTCAACAAGGTCTTGACTATTCAGCCTGTATTTTATTTTCTGAATTTTTTTACCAATATGTAGGACAGAGCATTTATTTGTTGAGATTTGAAATTGCCATTTGTTTGACCCTTCTGATACATAGTCAAGGTCTATTTGAAGGGTAGCAATATTGAAGAATAAGACTTACATCCATGGTACTTCTTGATCACAGTGAAACAGGCATCTTGGTTGGGCCTGCAAACTTCCACTGGAGCCTGGGAGCAGTTCCCTTCGTTAATTAAGCACTTATGGCACTCCAAGCTATTAGCTGAAGAAAAAGAATCAACACTCTATCAAACAAGGGAATTTCACAATCTTTCCAAAGTGACGTTCTCCAGATATGGCAGAACTGGACTTGCAAGAATTCCTGGCTCGGTTCTTCATTATCTGCCCCAGGTAATCCCAAGTCTTTCCAAACTCAGAATTTTAGGAATGACAGTTCCCCATACTTTCCTACCACACCAATTTGGAAGACTGCAACAGCCATCTTAAAGTGGTGATAAAATTCAGAGGACGTGTTGCGAAATTTTGCATCTAGCCTCTCAAAGTGGTTGGTTAAGAGGTGGGTGGCAAATCAATTTTATAAATAGATAAATATAAACTGTCGTGCAGGCTTTCTCATGAGATCTATCGTATCCAGAAATATCTACGAAACATTTTAGGACAGTGTTTCTCAATCGTGTGGACTTCGGCTCCCAGAATTCTCCAGCCAGCACAAAGAATTCTGGGAGTTAAAGTCCATACTTCTTAAAATTTGCCAAGATTGAGAAACATTGTTTTAAGACATTATTTTCTCATCCTCTGAGGAGAAAGTGGTTTGGTTTGGTTCACACAATAATTTTCCTGGGGAAGTGAGTTAAAACCAACTGATAGAAATACCTCCTAGGCTTGTGGTTTACTGAAATGATAAGAAGCATAGCTATTGCTGGAAGACCATTAATTATCTGGCCATTAATTAATTCATTTTCTCCAAGTTGATTTGTGTTTCCTTTTTAATACTCTTCAATGGTTCCCCGATTGCATTAGTAGATCTAATGTCTTAGATCTGCTCAGGGGTGGGTTCAAATTTTTTAACAACCGGTTCTGTGGGCATGGCTTAGTTGGTGGGCTGGTTTGGTGGTCATGTTATTGGCTGGGCATGGCCAACTCAATATCACTCACATCGAGGCATGCATCTCCTCACCTGGCCTTTCATGACTGTGGGGATGCTGCAACAGTCGTAAGTGTGAAAAATGGTCATAAGTCACTTTTTTCAGTGCCATTATAACTTTAAATGGTCACTCTACACGAGCAAAGTACCAGCAAAGGAGGGGAAAAAAACTCCAGAGAAGTTCCAGAGACAGGAAGTCTAGTCCTGCCAAGAATATAATAATAGTTAATGGACAGGCAGTTTCTGTAAGCAACATCAGAATGTTTCCTTCCTGCCTTCCTTACAGGATTAGGCCAGTAATTTCGTCTAACAACCAGTTCTCCGAACTGCTTGGAATGTTAACAACCGGTTCTAGCAAATAGGTGCGAATTGGTAGAATCCCACCTCTGGATCTGCTCTATGCTTTGTCCTCTGAATTAAATGTTCATTTTAAAATATTTTTAATTTGTTAATCGCCTAGTTTTTTCCCCTTGTTCTCAATTCTACCCTATTGTAATATGATTGCTATTTTGCTTTTAAACACAAATAAAGTTCAGCTAACCATTGAAATGATCTTTTTTTTTTTCCTGGTTTGTGCATTACAGTCATCCATAAACCAGCAGAGAGTTGAGTTGACTAATACGAATTTTGTTTCCTGTGTTCTTATATTGAACTTGATACAGAAAATTCTGCTTTGTATATAGGGGGCATCTCACTGAATGTTTAAGGCAGGGGTCTTCAAACTTGACAACTTTAAGACTTGTGGACTTCAACTCCCAGAATTCCTCCTCCAGTCATGTTAGCTCAGGAATTCTGGGAGTTGAAGTCCACAAGTCTTAAACTTGCCAAGTTTGAAAACCCTTGGTTTAAGGTCTGGTTGGTTGCAGCAACCTTCCTAATGGAATATCTATGGAGATTCTCAGTCATGATTGTTCCAAAGGTGATTTTTTTCAAAAGGCAACTGGATTTTTGTTTTTCCTTGAAGACGTTTTGCTTCTCATCCAACAAGCTTCTTCGGTTTTGTCGGAAGTCAGAACTGAAAAAGCTTCTTGGATGAGAAGCAAAACGTCTTCAAAGAAAAACGAAAGTTCAAATTAACGAAATGTGTTGCATTATGTATTGTATATGTATATATATATAATTTTAATATTTAATAAAATTTATTTCTCAGAAAAAAAAAGAAAAAAAATCACCTTTGGGACTTCCTGATGAAAGGAGGCACATGGAAATTTCTTCCATACCATGACGTCCCCAGAATGCAATCTCAACATGAAGACTTCATCTTCACCTTTATTTGATCAACCATCCAGACAACTTTAGTTAAAAATAAACTAAAGAAGAGAGAGCAATAATTTGCAACTTACCCATCCCAAGACAAAAAATGAAGATTGTAATAGACCCTTTATCCATCACAGTCACTCTATCAGAGAAGAGGGAAACGTAGCAAATTATAATGTGCTTTAGAGACAATGAATTTGTCCATAATCGATTTCCAGAATGAGTATCTACTGGATGGGGCCATATTCTGCCCCAGGATCTTGACAGTAAGAGCTATATCAAGAATCTCCAAACTTTAAGACTTCTGGACTTCAACTCCCAGAATTCCCCAGCCAGTTGCCTGAGGAATTCTGGGAGTTGAAATCCACAAGTCTTAAAGTTGCTAGGCTTGGAGACTCCTGGTCTATATCAAATTAATTGTCCATGAAGAGTAAGAAGTTAAGAGTGTCAAAACTGACCTCATTACTTTTCTGCTGGAGACAAGCCACCCCTAACTTCCTTCATCCCCCATGTACCCACCATTCCTTATAAAAAGCCAGAATCAAGTACATCCAAACAACCTCTAAGAAAAGACATTCAAAGGCTTAAAACCAGAAAGCATTTCAAGTTGCTCGAAAGAAGCTACAGAAAGTGATTTGGAAATCCACCTGTTTGTATTATCTTACCAGCAGCTGATGATCTTGATGAGACAAAGAGATCTCCTGGAATGCATCCCTACTGAAATATGGCCAAGCCAAGGAGGATGGTTGGATTGCCCCTCCTTCAGAGGGTTAGGCAGAGGGGTGGGGTTTCCTGCTTCCCCAGCGTTCAATGAATAATCAAAATTCAATGCCACATTAATTTGTTCCTATTTTTCAAAATACCCTTTCAAAAGAGCTCTCTCGATTTGGGTGAAACTCCACTCATAGTGGAGTCTCTTCCATTTTCTGCCTTCCCTTGACCAAGGAGTATATATTTTACTAGCTCGATACCTGTGCTTCACTATGAAACTATGTGGTCAGGCTTAGTTTTTGGGGAGGAAAATAAGGGGAAAAAATTCTGCCTCTGCGTACCAGCATCCATCGGTATTCATCTAACTAGCATCTTGTCAGTGTGTAACAGAGCTGAGGGCTGTTTGGAAATTGAAAAGTATTTGCTGTGTGAGCAAGGAGACAGCAAGGAGCCCAGGCGTGGCTTAGCTCAACTGTTCCGTACTAAAGCTGGTTGCTGCTGTGAAAGTAAAACTGAAGCTGAAATCCTCTCCTCTGCTTGTGTTTTGCATTTGGAACAGATTTCTTTTCGGGTGGGGAATGGGAGTAGAACTCCTTAGCATCAGAGCGTGTGAATAATATACAAAATACTGATGCCCTGATGGTCATTTCGAAAAACCCTTTCTCAGTGAGCGCCTAGAAACCAAAAGGTACATACTGCTGAATTTCAAGTGTATAGGCTTTACGGTTTTGTGAAGATGCGTGAGTGATATTTCGCTTTTATATATATAGATTATAGCACTAGCACTTGGGACTTATATACTATAAAACGTCCCCTCAAGTGCTTTATAGCACTCTCTTACAATTTCAGCATATGGCCCCCAACAATCAATCAGCGTAGCACCCAAGCCAATGGAAGCTCTTCAAAACAGAAGAAGAAGAAGAAGAAGAAGAAGAAGAAGAAGAAGAAGAAGAAGAAGAAGAAGAAGAAGAAGAAGAAGAAGAAGAAGAAGAAGAAGAAGAAGAAGAAGAAGAAGAAGAAGAAGAAGAAGAAGAAGAAGAAGAAGAAGAAGAAGAAGAAGAAGAAGAAGAAGAAGAAGAAGAAGAAGAAGAAGAAGAAGAAGAAGAAGAAGAAGAAGAAGAAGAAGAAGAAGAAGAAGAAGAACTTTATTGTCATTGTACAAAGTACAACGAAACTGTGGATGCACCCCAGCAACTGTTTGCAATACAATAAAACCAAAGCACTTAAAGATAAAAATAAGAATAAGAAAAATAGAGTACCCATGTCTCCATTTACAATTTGAGAGCACAATATCTACGAATATACACAAAATATACATCCAACACTGACTGTGACCCTTTGCCGAGTGTAATACACAAGAGATGGATTATACTGTAATATGTTATACATCTGAATGAGGTATTGCGGTTTCACATCTTTTCACATCTTAATATGGCAGTGATTTATACTTATTTGCAGTTCGGATGGCCCAGGGAAAGAAACTATTTAAGCAAACCAAAAGACCCAACAACCCCAGAAGAAGAAGAAAAACAGGAGTCATCTACAATAATGTCAGGACTGCAACAACCACAACATAGGACAAACAGGCAGAAGACCAACAAAACGCATCCATGAACACCAACTGGCCATCAGAGGACACAGTGAAAAATATTTAATTTCATAACATAGAGACAGAATTAACCCTTGTTTCAATTGGAAAAAGGTGGCAATCCTAAACTAGGCCGAGTCCAGAAACACCAAGGGATTTCTAGAAACCTGGCACTCTTGACAAATCAGCCATCAATAGACACATAAACGTAAATAACATCTACATACAGTGCAAAAGAGACCATCAATGAGCCCAAAAGAGAAATATCTCTCCACCAGCAATCATCTCTCCACCAGCATCTCTCCACCAGCAATCAGCATAGATTAACTCCAAGGTTGACAGTAAATAATATCCCAATTAAGAAAGTGCTATCAAGCCAACAGTAAACAGCCTCACCCAAAGAACTTCTAAGACCAACCCCACCAACACAGACAAGTAAGCCACCAGAATATAAATTGACAGCAAACCCCACTCCTTAACTAGCACTGATAATGTTATCTAGTTAGGGTAATGAAACATCTGCAAGAAAACAAGCAAGCTCAGAGAGCACCAAAGACCCCTCACCCCTAGTCTGGATCCTCATTTTACCAACTTCAGGAGGATGAAAAGCTGAGTCAACCTTTTATGTTCAGTTAGACCACATTTTCAGACACCCAGGCAGTTAAATTGCAACACACTCAACTGTTTGGCCAATAAGCAAGAAATCTTGTAAAAGCCCATCAGTGTTGACCCCTTCAACTTCTCTATTGAGTCAAATCTTCTCCAGAATAACTCCTAGAAGACCTTTAATTTCAATTTGACAGCACGTTCTCTGGAAACCTAACTTTTAACTAGCTATTTGAAATTTTAACGCAAGGAGGTTGAGGTTCAGACAACGCATCTAACTGGGTTAAAATGGTTGGCGGCGAGTCATTTGTGATTCAGCTTTGCCCAAGAAGCTACGTGCTGTCTTAAGCACCAGTCTGGTGTCATTTAGTGAAGCAGAGTGACTTAGAATCTAGTTATAACTATTTGAATACAGATCAAATAGTTGTAAATAAATAAACCAGGTATTACATTTAAACCGTCCTATGGTTTTGCTTGATCACAGCATATTAGGTGAATACAAGTACACTTTCTTTTCTTGGAGTGTAAGGTTAAATAGGTTGTGTGAATCCAGCCAGAATGTCTATCTGGAAGTCTTCTCAAATCCCACCAGATCCCAAGACCTTTATGGTTGGTCAGAATTCCATCTCGAAATGTGAAGTGATGGAAGTTGGGTCCATAACACCATCAAATTGAAGAATCTTATGTATTAGGATGTCATAACAAGTCTCAGGTTCCAGTCCAAGCAACTTCCACAAGTTAAGTTCACAATGAACTCTCTTAACTATTGCCTGCTTTGAGTCATGCTATGGTTTGAAAGTAAGCGTATCTCCCCTGCACGTAGAACAAGTTGGTGTAATCCTGACATCTCTGGATCAGAGCCTTGGGCCGCTAGTAATTTACCAAATTCATGGGCAGTTAGCAATCCTCTGAATGTATACATCACACTATTGCGCTAAACCACCTTGTGACATGTTTAATTTGGGGGCCTTGAATGAACACAACTCCTGTGGCCTGTAAATCATGGATGGTGGCACAACCCAAGGAAATCAGAACCCTGTTGTCATGCAATGGTTTAGTGTGATGCATATCCCAGGCCAGGGGTGGGCTTCAAAAATTTTAGCAACCGGTTCTCTGCCCGGTTGCTAGGTGGGTGTGGCCATAATGGGCGTGGCCTAATCAGCATCCTGCACCATGTTGGGGGGGGGGACATTTTCAGACTCCTCAGGCTCCGACGGCTTTTCTCGAGCCTCCGGGAGGGTGAAAATGGCCTTCCCGGGCTGCGGAGGTTCTCTGGAGGCTGGAAATAGGCCCGTTTCTGGCCTTCTGGAGCCTCCAGGAGGCCCGTTTTTCACAGTCCCCAAGCCTGCAGGTAGGCCCTGCACTTACCTGCCATCCAAAATGGGCCACGTGGAGACTCCTGGGAGGGAAGGGGCGGGCAGGACCAGCCAGGGGTGGGATTTACCAATTCAACAAACCAGCCATAAAATTAGCTACCAGTTCGCCTGAACCGGGGTGAAGTGGTAGTAGCCCACCCCTGTCCCAGGTGCAGGAAATATTTTTGAGCCACAAATTGTGCAAGACCTAGGAAGGTTTCCATTTTGGCTCTAAAATCTGTACCCTTATATAATGTAGAGATCGAGTACTCCACCCTTCTGACATCTCTGCTCTATTTTTGTCTCAGTTTAATAATCTGACAATCTGCTTTTCTCCTCTGAGGCTTAAGGTGAGTTGGCAACACTGTGCAGTTACAAATGTTGCCTGGGTGCTTCCAAGAAGCATATTCTACCTGATCAGAAATCAAACCAACCCCAACTCTTGGCAGCCGCTCTTCAAAATAACACCATCCTTCTGGGACTGGAATTTGTTTTAGAAAGATGGTGCTTTTAATTTTCTTTGGCTTAGGAGTAGATATAAATCTGATTTAAGACAGGCGAGAGCAACTGCTCAGTTGAGCTTTGACCAACAGCCTATTTACGGGGTCCCCTAACTAATTCCCCCAAGGTTGCATTGCTAAAATCCCACCTTCAAACTGCAGCAGTGTAATTTTTCAGACTTCTCCTAACCCTCACCCTACAGGGAAGCAGTAAAATGAGTGCATTCAGTCCCTCATAGGTTTACCATCTAGGACAAGGGCAACTTTAAGACCTGTGGAGTTCAACTCCCAGAATTCTGGAAGTTGGAATCCACAAGTCTTAAAGTTGCCAAGGTTGGAGACCCCTGATCTAGAAGGCATGACTAAACTGCTCCAATGATGTCCATATGGGATGGCACTTCAAAGAATTGAGACATAATTTGATTTCTCTAAGATCTTTTTATTAATGGTGTTTGGGAAATATTTCTACAGCATGGGAAGAAACACAGAGGGAAAAGTCTTGTTTGAGCCTTTGCACAGCATGCAATTTTATATACATTTAATGCACACCCACACACCTCCACTGACAAACACCAGTTGCAATTCAACGTGTATTCTAGATCACTGTTTTGCAACCTCAGGTGTGGATGTCAATTCCCAGAATTCCCCAGCCAGCCACGTGACCTATGTAATTTTTTATTCCAATAAATAAACAGCACCTCCCTCTAGTGGACAGCCAAGGAAGTGCCAACATAAATAAAGCATCAGGGAAATCTTAAATTCAACCTTGTGCTCCGACCGAGCCTTCCCATTGGACAGCTCTATGGGATCTATCTCTGGAAAATATGATTGGATATCGCGCCCCTCCTTTTCCCTCCTCCTTCCCCATTTCTGGTTAGTCACCCTAGGGCTAGGGTAGCAATTTGCCACAAAAACCTTAAATTTCATTCAAATTCAGTATGTCCATGCCAGAAGAGAGAGGGACAATACATTTCAAATAATAAATAACCGTAGGGCCGATTTTCAGGCAAAGTGATGCATCTAAATCTTGTCTCCAGAACATCAAAGCCAAAGCAAAACACTTGTTCCTAGTCCTCAAGATTTTACAGGCCGCAGTGCTGAAAGTAGCTTGTTATAGTGATAGAAGCTAAGGGAAGGAAGCCTCCATGACAAGATCCAGGGAAGATCAGAAATGGGAACAAGGGAAGTCCTCCCAGTGCAACCAAAAGCTGGACCAGCTGAGAAGGATGGGAACCGTTGTTGGAGGGATAAACCGTCTTAGCCACATCCGACGTCACTTTCACAGGCCTTCATAAGAACGCGTTGGGAGTCGGCAGCCAGCTCTTCCAGGCACTGTCCCAACATGGAGTAGGTGGTATGAAATGAGATACCGCCAGAGGCCAGGGCTCCGTAAATCGGGAGCCGATGGAGGAAAAAGTTGGCCACTATCAGGCCTGTGCCAGTGGCCTTTCCCAGCAAACTGATCACCACATCCCTGTTGATGCTTCGGCCTAGACAGCTGCGCACTTCTTTTCTCAGGACCTCCATGGACTTCCCGGACCGTTCAGCCAGACGGGATAAAGAGGCGGCGTCGAGGCCGAAGTCTTTCCGGTAACTGGACAACTTCTTGAGCAAAATGGTTACATCACAGGTGAAGGCCAGGCCCGGCAAAGGGACAGCAGCTACCAAGCTGGAAATCAAAGCCACCTTCCAGATCTCCCGCTGAAGGACCTTCTTCTTCTTCTCTATGATCACCGTGGAGACGTTGGGCAGAGACAAGAGAAAAGCCTGCTGCTTATGAGTAGGTAATTCCTGCTCCAGAGTTTCCTCAAAAGCCTGGAAGTCAAACTTGTCAAGGTAAAAATTACTGAGAAGGAACACCTTGGTATCGCTCAACCCAGCCTTGGAAAGCTTGCTCTGGCAATCCTTTTTGATCACCTCCAGAACTTCGGCTTCGGTGGGCGGGTTCTTCTTCCTCCGCTCGGCCTCCAAATCATTGTCGATCTTGGTGCGTGCGAAGTAGAACTGCTTTCCCTGTTGGACAATGGCCTGGGCCAAATGGACGTGGTTTTCTTTAAATCGTTCGGAAGCCAGGATAATGAAGAAATCGTAACGGGAAAACTCCACCATCTCTAAGTATTTATCAGCCCGGAAGTTGGGCGTTCCTATACCGGGGAGATCCCAGAGGACCACGTTGGCGTGCCCGGGATAAGGATATGGCGTGGGCTTCATTGTGGTCTCTGTCACGCCTGTTGCAGCCGCTCCTTCTTCTTCATCAGTCATGCCCCTCAAGACGTTAACAAAGGTGGATTTCCCAGCGCCCGATTCTCCGGTGATGGCAATATCCAGCTGGGCATTCCAGATGGTTTCCAAACTGCCCTGGATTCGGGTCACCACTTCAGAAAGGCCCCCGAGTTCGTAGGCTTCCTGGATCTCGGCAATCTCTTTCTCGCTGAACTCTTCGAAGCTTAAGCGCGTGGGCTTCTGCACCCTGTGGAAAGATACGAGGGACGGTCAATGTTATGGATGGAGATCCTGGATTAAAATCCAGTGTTCTGTGGAAACACAGATGCAAAAAAGGAAATATTAAAATATGCATTGAAGAGTCCTGTCATGCCCTTGTTGGAGTCTGACTCTGAGGGGGAGATTGAGGAGCTGACAGGGAGTGGGAGTGTGGCTCTGGTGGATGTGGAAGAAATGGGGGAAAAACACAGTCCGGCTGGGCATTCAGAGGAAGACCCAGGGCCACCCCCCTCTTCATCCTAGGGCACGTAGGGAGGAACGGAGAAGGGAGCAACGTGGTTTATGGGAGAGGAAAAGGCCCTGATCCCTTTCATTAGTTGCAGCTGGGAGAACAGGATACAAATGGGGCATTTTAAATTGCTCTTTGCTGGAAGCAAAGCGTGTTTTATCTTGGTCGAAGCTTATCTGGGTTTTGGCATCCTCCCAACTGTGGTTGCTGCATTAGCTTGGTGGAAATCTGCAATTTATCATCCTGGCCTGCCATGTTAATGACTCCAGTGTGGTTTGTGTTGGGTATTTTTTATGTCTAATTATTTTTACTTTTGGTTCAGACTGCATTTACGCCCTTCATAGACTGTTTTTGGAAGAGTTTGATCTCCAGCTGAGGATAATGGGACATTGAGGCCCAAGTTGGAGGCATTAATTAAATCCTAATTTTTTAATCTTTTGATAACGGCCAATTTATTTAATTCTTTTAACTCATTTTAAGTATTGTATGTGTATTTATATGTATATTTTATCTGGCTGTACACCGCCCCGAATCCCTCTGGGAGAGGGGGCGGTATACAAATCTAAATAAATAAAATAAAGGGAATTTATTCTACTTTTGTGACTGTGTTATTTTTGTGTCATGCCCCGGGTCATTACAAGTTCTTTAGAAAATACAGTAGGCTCCCTAAAACAGGAACTAAAGACAATTTGGTTTTCTTTAACAGACGGGTAGTCCTCGACTTACAAGTTTGTTTAGTGACCGTTCAAGGTTACAACGGCCCTGAAAAAAGTGACGTGACCATTTTTTACACAACCATTGCAGCTTCCCCGTGGCCAGACGATCAGAATTCAGATGTTTGGCCACTGACTCATATTTGCATGATCCCCTTTTGTGACCTTCTGACAAAAAAAGTCAACGGGGAAGCCAGATGCAGCGATTCGCTTAGCAACTGTGGCAAGAAAGGTTGTAAAAATGAGGGCAAAACTCACGTAACAATTGTCTCTCTTAGCCTCAGGAGTCTGGGGCTCAATTGTAAGTCAAGGGCTACCTCTATTCGACAAAAATACATCTAATTCAGAATGATTAACCGTGGTATCTAAGCAAAAACGTCCATGTTGTCCACAATCAATTTCCAAAATTTGCCCCATGGGGCAGGATTCTGGCAAAGTTCATATAAATCAACAATAGCAATAGCAATAGCACTTAAAAGAGTTATATACGGCTTTATTTATTTAACTTTTATACCGCCCCCTCTCCCAAATAGGGACTCGGGGTGGAGAACAGCCATAATAAAACAATATAGTCCATAAAATTTAAAATAGAATTAAAAATTATTAAATTAGTGGCTGAATTTGAGAATAAAAACCAGTAAAAACCTAATAAAAGTTTAAAATTAAAAAAATTAAAACCCTTCTAATGGCACTAGGCCAGACCGGCCTGCTGAAAAAGGTGGGTTTTCAGCGCGCGCCGGAAGGCCCATAGGCCAGTGATGGCTTGTATCTCCGTAGGTAGCTCATTCCAGAGGGAGGATGCTCCCACAGAGAAGGCCTTTACACTTTATAGCGCTTTTACAGCCCTCTCTAAGCGGTTTACAGAGTCAGCCCCTTTGCCCCCAACAATTTGGGTCTTCATTTGACCTTCCTCAGAAGGATGGAAGGCTGAGTCAAACCTTGAGCCTGGTGAGATTCGAACTGCCGAATTGCAGACAACTGGCAGTCAGCAGAAGTAGCCTGCAGTACAGCGTTCTAACCACTGTGCCATAGAGGCTCCTAATAAGCTAACAGAACAGAATCTCTACAGCTCAGGGTTGAATAGTGGAATCCTTGATGTTCTCAGAGTTGGTTGTTTGCTTGCAGACATTTCATTATGTTAGGTAACATCCTCACATAACATCACAACTTTGCAGATCAATCATGTTTACACACCCACATGAAAGAGACAAGAAGAGGCCAAGAAGGAAACACAAAGTCCAGAACACATCTTCCTCCCCAGCAACCAACACCCAGATAAGCAGGGACTAATTCCAGACAAACAATTAAGAAACCAATAGCCCAATTAAGGAACTACCGAGGAGAAAAATCACGCCCCTGTCAACCCGGGCAGAACAAGTTACAGGTAGTCCTTGACTTATGACAATAATGGAGCCTGCCCATTACAGGTATAAGTTTCAATTATCTTAAAGGAAGTCATCATACGACCGAACTGATTTTATAACCATTTTTGCAGCGGTCATTAAGGGAAGCCATTGTTTGCGACCAAACCACAAGTGAATGCCAATTTTGGGCAAAAACATAAATCTCAGTCATGTGACCACTGCAAATAGCCATGAAAGCAGGCTGGTTGCTGAGTGGCTGAAATGCAGTCACATTCACCGTCAGAACTTCAGAACCAGGTCATAAGTACCTATTGGGGAGAATCCATTGTAACTTGGAATGGTCACTAAGCAACCATCGTAGGTCAAAGACTATCTGTACCGTATATAAACAGGGAGCAAACTCCACACTTACTCACACTGTTGACATTAATTGCATTACGAAATATTTGCAAACAAACAACCAAGCTCAGAGCACCAAGGACACCACACAGCAAGTTAACACGAAAACAAACAACTACCCTCACATGACAACTACGGTAATTGCAATGTTTATAAACCAGACTCAGCAATCTTCTGAATGTAGGCACTGATATTTCCATGCTCCCTTTCTCGGCCTCCAAAATATTAACCTGAGAAAGTGATCCAGGGGGATCAACTATGGAAAATAGGAGGATGTTAAAGAGTATTTTGACCAGATCTCGGGAAGAGCAATTCCAGGATCCAATCTGGATCAGTCACCAGGACCAGAGGTTTTGTCTTCTGAGCTTTTGGACTTGTGCTGGAGCCCATTTTCAGGGAACTTCACCCTAGCTAGAACTTCTCGTTCGGACTCGTGGAGGGAGAGGAGGAACAGCTAGCAGGGAGTGGAAGTGTGGCTGCGGAAGTTGCGGAGGAGGCTGGAGAAGGGCAGAGGCCGGCTGGGCAGTCAGAGGAAGACCTAGGCCCATCCCCTTTCCATCCTAGGGTGTGCAGGGAACAGAGGATAAGGGAGAGACATGAATGGCATGGTTTATGGGGGAGGAAAGGGCCTTGATCCTCTTCATGGGCTGCAGCTGTGAGAACTGGTTAAAAAGACTGACATGTGTATGGGCCTGTGCTGGAAACACAGCATGGAAATATCTCTAGTCTGGTGTTCCTCTCTGAGTTTGGGTTCTCCCAGGGTGTGTTCTGATATCTGTGGATGTATTCAAGCCCTTATCTTGCCTGGTTCCCTTAATGGCTTCAGTGTGGTTTGTGTTGTTTTTACTCTTTATAATTTATAGGAATTTTTAGTTTAAACAGCATTTCCTCCTTTTCGTAACTGTTTGTGGGGGAGTTTTTTGTCTCCAGTCAAGGATATTTGGAGCTTTGAAGCAAAGTGAAGGAATAAAAGGGGCTTCACCTGTTTTTGTGACTGTGTTTATTTTGTATCCCACCCTGGGTCATTACACCCATCTTCAGGGAACTTCTCTCTAGCTAGAACTTCTCTCTTTCGGACTCGTGATGGAGCCCATCTTCAAGGAACTTCTCTCTCTACAAAACATACCATTTTCTGAAAAAGAGAAGTTCCCCGAAGATGGACTCCAGCACAAGTCTAATAGCAAGAAGACAAAAACCTCTGGTCCCTATCACTGACCCAGATTGGATCCTGCAACATTATCCTGGGACGTGTACACAGGTCATCCTCAACTTACAACAGTTCATTTAGTGACCATTCAAAATTACAACATCACTGAAAAAAGTGACTTAGGTCCGTTTTTCAAAATTACAACTTTTGTAGCATCCCCACGATTATGTGATCAAAATTCAGGTGCTGGGCAACTGATTCATATTTATGACCACTGCAGCGTCCCGAGAGGGTCATGTGATCTGTCTTTGCGACTGTCAACTCATAAAACATTCCTATGCCTGTTTTAGTAGTTGCCATAAAAAAGTGGGGGAGGGAGAAGGAAATCTGGGAGAGCAGTGCAGCAGTTTGGAAGCGGAAGTACATTCCAACTCTTATCTTTAAAAGATTGTAACTAAGCTACCAGAGCTTTTGCCCAGGAATATATTTAATTGGAGAACGTGAATGATGACACCCAGCCTGTGAACGTGCTCAATTGGAGAATCTGATTTATGACACACCCAGAGGGGAGGGGGGAAATGATGTATGCCAGAGTTGTCACAGGTGATTGTAAATGATGTATGCCAGAGTTGGCTTCATAGAGGGCAGTGCCAGTATGTTGCTTCTAATAAATCCTTTGAAGTTGGTTGAAGTTTGGCTCGAGAATCATAATTTAATTAGGGCGATTGCTGGAATCCTGACAGCGACCTTCTGATAAGCAAAGTCAGTGGGGAAGCCAGATTCCCTTAACACTGAGTTAGTCACCTATCAATTGCAGTGATTCAACTGCGGCAAAGAAAGGTCATAAAACAGAGCAAAACCTCACTTAACGAAAGTCTCCCTCAACGACAGAAATGTCAGGCTCAATTGTGGTCATAAGCCGGGGATTACCTGTGTTCACCTTCGTTCGAGAGCAACTTCACCTTTTTTGCTGGCCAGCTGTCATACCAACCTTTCATACTGGTGCAGGTCCTTCAACAAATCTTCCCGCAGCCGGGGGCAATCGAGGGCGCCAGGCTCAAAAGCAGAGATCAGGTATACAAAGGGATCCACGAGAGGAAGGGTCGCCAGGGATTCGGCACACGCCTCCCGGAGAGCTCGGAGGACTTCCGACCGATCGTAACGCTGCCCCATCAACCGCTTGAGAGTGTGGAGTTCCAGATCAACCTTGGTCCGGGCAAAATAGACCTTTTTGCCGGCTTGCCGGGCCTCCAACACAAGGCGGCTGTGAGAATCCTCAAACCTGGTGTCGGTCACCAACACAATCAGGTCGGCTTCCCTCATCCATTGATCCGCGTGACCCTTTCCCTCCATCGACCGCTCCCACAGCAGTAAATTATTGTAAGTCGGGTCAGGGTACATGATGGGTTTTTCCGATTTCACCACAGCCGCCACAGGAGCTGATCCGACATCGTCTTCGGTCATCTCTCGTACGGCATTAAGAAGAGCCGATTTCCCGACGTCAGATTTCCCGACGAAGATGATAGAAACGTCCCCGTAATCGGGGGAACCCGGAGCAGAACTTGGAGAGGTTTTCACGGACATGGTTGGTGTTGACAAAGAGAGTAATTTTTCTTCTGAGCAGGCTGTAAACCTTTAAAGAAAGAACGACAAAGAGAAATGTCTCTTTTTAGGCTAAAATCGAAATCTAAGTTTGGCTATAAATATTTTAAGCAGCGCTCGGTGGCAAGTATCAATTATCAAATCCAGCACAATTGGCCGCAGGCCAAGAGTATAATAATAATTTTGTTTAATTTTACTGCGTGCCCATAAAAATCGGGATGGGTACATGTTCACCTCCCTTACAACGAAGTTATTGTTCTTTTGTTGTTGTTGTTGTTCAAGCTTTTTCTGTTTTTCATTGCTCAGCAAGGCCAACAAATCATATAACGACGCTTGCAAATCAGGCCATGATGCAAGGCCACAAACATCAGGAATTTTTTGAAAAGATTTTATCCTGTTTCTTCTGTTTTTGCAAATAAATCAACGTGGCAAACATACCTGATACCCCTTCCTCCTCCTGTTTCCCTCTCAACAATTCATCTACAAGGTGAGTTGGGCTGAAACAGAAGGGCTGGCTCAAAGTCCCCCAGTCGGCTTTCATACCTGTGGTAGGACTAGAATTCACTGTCTCCTAGTGAATGGCCCAAAGTTTCATTGCCATTTATTCTGAAAGCGAGGAAAGTCTATGGAGCAGTCTGACTGCCAACAGTTGCTAGTTTTTTTAGTTCACACTGCCTGTGCTATCTAGGGTGCATCACAAGGGGGAGAACTGGCTACATATACCCTTCATATTTTATTTTATTATTTTATATTATTTATATATTTATTATTTATCTTATCTTATTTTTATAGTTTAATCAATTTATTTTTTAATTTATTATTTATTTTATTTATTGGGTTCCACTCATCTAGTTGAAACGTTGAAACAGACCACCTCTGATCTGCCATACACTAAATAAATAAAATAAAGACACCCAGAGGCAGCACTAGAATGCTCCGTTTCCTGGTTTGTAACAACCTAGACAAGCCTGGTGTTTTAACAAGCTAGACCAGGTTGTTGTTTTTCCTGGTTGGCATGCTAGCTGAGGAATTACGTCAGGGGTCTCCAACCTGGGCAACTTTAAGCTTGAAGGACTTCAATTCCCAGAATTCCCCAGCCAGCTCTGCTGTCCAGTTTCTCAGGGCTCAGCAATCTGGGGTTTGCAGAAAGCCGCCTCGTAGCAGCTCCTCGTATAGACTCCGGTTTGGGGTGGCTCGAAACGAGGGGCCAAGCCGGGCAGGGAAAGGCCCGTTTGCATGATCCGGCCGTTGCAAAACAACACTGCCCTTCCTTCCTTTCTTCCTCCCCCACCTACTTGCGGGTCGGTGGTCCAGCGCAGGGCAGCCCGGATTCCCCGGAGCAGAGAAGCGTCCGGCGATCCTTCCCTTTTCGCTCGGTCTCCCGGGCTGGGGTTGGGGGTCTCCTCCGGCCGTTCTCGCTTCTCGGCTCGCCCCTCCCGGGCTCCGCTCTCCTCCTCCCCGGCGCGTCAGAAGAAGGGGCGGTTTTTGCGGCGCCGCGGTGCGAGCAGAGAACCGGGGCTGATGGGGGGGGAGAGGAAGGAAGTGAAGGTGCAAAAAACGGCTTCTGGATCGCGCGCACCCTCCGCTGGCTGCTCCTGCTCGGCCCGGCCCGGGAAACGCGTCGGAGGCTCCCCGCGCGGAGCAAGAGAAGAAGTGGGGAGGGGGGACCCCCAGCCCGTGGGGAGGGGGAAGCAGGACTGCCCAGACGCGGATCTTCTTCGCCACCACCCCCCCGCCCCAAGACGGAGGCGAAGCGGCGCCTGGAGCCCTTTTGGAGGACAGGTGAGCGGTTCTTTCCCTCCAATCCGGGAATGTGGAGAAAGGGGAGGGGGCGCTGCAGGTGTGTGTGGGGGGTCACCTGGAAAGGTGGAGGGGGGGGAATCCAGGAAGGCAGCTCTAGGTGGCCTAGAGGTGGAACTTTTGCCTCACAATCGGGAGGTTGTGAGTTCGATCCTAGGTGGAGGCTAATATTCGGAATAGATTCTCCTGCTCGAGCAGGGGGTTGGACTAGATGACCTGCAAGATCCCCTCCAACTCTTGTTATTGTATGACCTCTTCCTTCTCCCCGCCCCCCCCCGCAAAATACACACACAGAGAGAAAGAGAGAGAGAGCAGGAAGAACTGCTATAAGCCCACCTGCCAGGTGTGAGCTGCAAAACTGGGGCAACCTCTGGATTGCAACCAAAGGATGGGCATTATTCTCCCCCAATCTCTTTGCTGCCCCCTCATGGTCGCCCAAGATATGGCAAGTCCCCTAAGGCGCGGTAGCTTTCGATTCCTCCCCCTTGCGGGCTGAACCCAGGGAAGGAAGGAGTGATGGTGGTTGGGAGCACCAGGAAAAAGATCTGGAGCAAGAAGATCTTTGAACCCCCTCTCAAGGGAGAACTTCTTCTAAGCTACACCTCCTGGGTGGGGGGGTCCCTCCCCAATCCCCACCCCATTGCCCAGTGGCTTTTGATGGGGATGAGTTGCTGGGTCTTGTCTCCAACTTGAAAGTCCTAAAAATTGGGGTTTTCCTCTGCTTGTCAAGCATGACACTTGTGGTCCCAAGAAGGCCTGCGCAGGACGATGGGAAAGCAGAAATGTGGCTGGAGCATGATTGTGTCTTGGCAACTTGGAAGATAGGTGGACTTCAACTCCCATAATTCCCCATCCAGAATTCTGGGACTTGAAGTCAACAAGCCAAAGTTGAGAAACACCTGCGATAAATGGCTGCATGTGGCTGGATTCCCACCAAATGGTTCCTAACTGGGCCGCACTCACCTCCTCTCCTCCCTTCCTGCAGCTCAGCCATGGCCAGCTTTCCCTATTTCGACGAAGCGCAGCTGAAGAGCCGCAAGTTTCAATATCTGGCCCAGAACTGCATCGCAGCTGCCTCTCAAATCCAGGAACTGCTGGATTTCTTGAACTCCTTCAAGGTCCAGATTGGGATCCTGG
This sequence comes from Bungarus multicinctus, assembly GCA_023653725.1. Classification (NCBI taxonomy): domain Eukaryota; kingdom Metazoa; phylum Chordata; class Lepidosauria; order Squamata; family Elapidae; genus Bungarus; species Bungarus multicinctus. The sequence continues at coordinate 6,445,289 of CM042835.1, read as the reverse complement.
GAGAGCGCCGTGCAGGGGTGACCGTGCTGGTTGAGGCTCTCCTGAGCAAGCCCTGCCCAGTGACCAACCTTTTTGCTTATTTCCGGGAAGCTCAACAGCCCACACGCTCCGCAGAGGTCCACGTCCATCCTACCTTCCCTCACCTCGTCTTGCACGATCTACCTGGCTTTGAGGCCGCCGAGAATCCGGCGGCCTATCTCAAGAAGCTGGGGGGCCTAGAGCAATTCAGCTGCTTTGTGATGGTGGTGGGAACCCGGGGCTTCACAGACGTCCATCGCCAAGTCCTTCAGGCGATCAAGCACAGGAAGAAAGCTTTCTTCGTGGTCCGCACCAAGATCGACCTGGATCTGCACACAGCTGGAAGGCGCCTTCGATGCAGACACAATCCTGCGGAGGAGATGAACCGGATCCGGAAGGAGTTGTCCGAGACGTTGACCAAAGATGGGTTGGAAGCCAAGAAGATTTTCCTGGTGTCTGGGCTGCAGACGGAGAGATACGATTTTGCTTGGTTTGAGGATAGTTTGGAAGGAGAAGTGCTCAACTTGAAAAGGTAAAAAAAAAAAAGGGGGGGGTCAAGGAGGGTCTGACTTTAGATCAGAACATTTTGACTTTTCTTCCAGGGTTAGAAATGAAGAAGTGTCTTGCATCTCCATACAGTGCCATTCTGTCCTTTTGCATTAGCAAATGTTCTTTTTTTTTCTTAGTTGTTTTCTATATGGAACTCAAATAAACGTGCTAAAAAGAACATTATGAAGGAAAGTAGGGAAAAACTCCTATAATTTAGCTGTCATGCCCCTGGTGGAGACAGACTCTGAGGGAGAGGAGGAACAGCCGACAGGGAATGGAGGTGTGGCTCTGGAGGTTGGGGAGGAGGTTGGGGAAGGGCAGAGGCCGGCTGAGCAGTCAGAGGAGGACACAGACCCATCCCCTCTCCATCCTAGGGCACGCAGGGAGGAGAGGATAAGGGAGAGACGTCGTCTACTCGGGAGGAGAGGGCCTTGATCCTCTTCATGGGCTGCAGCTGTGACAACTGGATAAGAGAACGGGCATGCGTACAGGCGAGCGCTGGAAACAAAGCGTGGAAATATCTCTAGTTTATGGTTCCTCTCTGAGTTTGGCGTTCTTCCCAGTGTGTGCTATATAAAAAAAATGTATTAAAAAATGTTAAAATTTAAAATTAAAGTAGGGTTTAAAAAATTAAAATTAAAGAATGACAAACATCAAAAGGGGAGAAAAGTCCTATAATAGCTTGGACATTATTATTGGACATGCCCAGTGTAGTCTCTGAGAAAGACAGTGTTGAGTCCTTAATGTGTCCTGGCTGTCTTCTCATTGTCCTTTTTAAGTGCAACTAATGACTATAGGAAGACAATGTATTGTGTTGTGTTTACAGTATATTTCTGTTCTTGGTTCTTTCTAGGCACCAAGAGGGAACTCTGAAGGACTTCCATGCGGTGAGTCAAAAGATGGTCAAGGAGCTATTTGACATTTGCAAGTTCAACAGCTTGGCTGAAGTCCCAACGGTAATCCAGCATATGCTGACCAATCCCACTCAAATCCACCTGAATGTAGCTCTGATTGGGGAAACTGGTTCAGGAAACTCCTCTCTGATCAATGCGCTGAGAAGAGTAGGCCCTGAAGAGCCAGGGGCAGCCCCCACCGGAGTAGCAGAGACCACCAGGAGAGCCACAGCCTATCCGTTCCCGTTTGTCCCTAACATGTTCCTTTGGGATTTACCAGGAGTGGGAATGAGGGAGGATGACGTGAAGCGCCTGGATCTCAGCCGCTACAGCATCTTTCTCCTGGTGGCCTCGGAGCGCTATAAGCACATCCACAGCTGTCTGGCCAAAATTATTGCTTCGGAAGGGAAACAGTCTTTCTTTGTGAGGAACAAGATAGACGTAGACATGGAAGCCCAAGGTGGAAACCAACCCAAGTTGAAGGAGAAACTTCAGGAACAGATCCGGAAGAAATGTGTGGAAGCTCTGAAGAACGATGGCGTTGACTGTCCAGTCTTCTTGGTCTCCTCCTTCATCGCTGAAGCCTACGACCTCCCTCTCCTTCGGGAAGAACTCCAGAAACAGGCTTCTGAGTGGAAGAGAAAGGCATTGATGAAAGTGATCCCGACCGTCTTCACCCAGCTGGTCAGGCTCAAGAGCAAAGTGCTTATGAAGGACGTGTGGGGGAAGACCTTGCAAGTTGGCCTCTCCTCCGTGGACGATCTCAAGGAGACTGTAGCCGAAGAGCTCCTGGCCATCATCGCCAGCTTCTGCATCCACCTTGGTCTGAATGAAACGTCTATTGTGAACACAGCCCAGTGTACTGGCAAAGCAGCCCATCTGCTTCAGGAACAGATCCAAAGCCGCTTTGCCCAGCCAATGAACTCCACTGAGGTGCTCAACCTCATAGTTAAGTCTCCCTCGTGGAACAGCTGGGCGTGGAGTTATGTGCCGTACTGGGGCCAAAGAAGCAATGTGGAGGCCACCATCTCAGTGGAGAAAGTTTACAACCTGCTAAAAGAAGCTGTAGTGGAACTGTCCGAAGACGCAGAGAGGCTGCTGCTTGCAGCCTTCTTGGAGGACTAGAGGAGGAAGAGGGATAGATTGATTTTGGGATATGGGGAGAGGAAGGGCCAACCACCTTTGTCGCTCTTTAAAAATAGCGGAGAGAAAAGTAACGGGATAGGACACAATGAGGCAAGAGTAAAGATTGCTTGGCATTGTGTCCGGTGGTGGTGGCAATGATGGTGTTTTTTTGGAAGGGCCCAGCAAGATTTGGCTGTAGAAACTTAAGAAATGGAAAGCCAGTGCTAAGCCTTTACCTCTTTACAGTGCTCATACACACTTACATTGTAGTGTCACTCAGCGTTTGCAACTTTTTAAGATATGTGGACTTCAACTCCCAGAATTCTCCAGCCAGGAGTTCTGGGAGTTGGAAGTCCACACAGCTTAAAAGTTGCCAAGGTTGAGAAATACTGGTGAGTTGTCCTTTATAAGAAGCAGTTCCTATTACAGAGAAATCAATGTTCTTTATATGAAGCAATTCCTATTATTACAGACAAATCAAATGCTTGCTTACTTGTTAGGATCCTGGCTTACAGTATTGGTCTTATATAGTGGGAAGCTAGTTTATTTTTCTGAAAAAGCAAACACACCACATACTAGGACAGGCTTCACACAGCTTGGCCTGTTGAGGAAAGTTTTTGAATTCCCCAGAGGTACACATGCTTAAAAAGAGAGCTGTTTTCTGTCCAGGAGAATTCTAATTCTGTAGATTGAAATAGTTGTTGTTTAAATTTGTTTGTTCTGGAAGTAGGTGATGTTACAGAGTTATTAAAAACACTGGTCAGGGATAGATTGTGTGCACAATGCAAACTGCAATGAAAAGTTCTACACGTTGCCATGCCACAAGTTAACTGAAAACGGTTGCCTGTTTGTAATTTGCTGCATGACAAATTAAAATAGTTGTTCTTTGTTGTAAAATCTTGTTTTGATCATCGTTCTTGTTTATAGTATGCAACTCACTGGGTTTCTAAAATCTTCACCCTCAGTCAGGTCTTGCCAAATTGTTTTTTTTAAATTGTTTATTTTAATTTGATTTGCCAGACAGTGCAGGAACAAAAGTCCAAAGTCTTCTTACAAAATATTTGTCCAGCATGCCTGCCACAAATTGTATTCAGAAGGATGCCAAAGCATCGTGGTTTTTTGTGGCTACCAGATGCTGGAGGAGACTCTCATTTGAATGACAAAATTGTCTATTTGGTAATTGGCAACTACATCCAGCACTTGGATGTAATTGGCAACTACATCCAGCACTTGGATGTAGACGTGACCTGAAGACCTGGCTCTTCGAGCAGGCCGGCCTGAGCTGACTAATCGGATTTTAAATGGGGTTTTTAGATTACTTGGGACGGGGTATGATGTTTTATTGATTTTAATTGGGGTTTTTAGATTTGGGACAGTCTAGTATTTAATTCTTTTTTAAATAATTTATACTTTGTTTATTTGTATTTTAGTTGGCTGTTCACCGCCCTGAGTCCTTCGGGAGAAGGGCGGTATATAAAACTTAGAAATAAATAAATAAAATTGGGGCAGAAATTAATATACCGTAGCAACTAATCCTATCTTCCTCCTCTCTTAGATGGGAAGTCAAGACTACTACTAGAAAAGATGAATAAATACAGGTAGACCTCGACTTACAATCGTTCACATAGCTACTGTTTGAAGTTATGACAGGGCTAGAAAAAACGACTTACAACCAGTGCTTGCACATATGATTATTGCAATGTCCACATGGTCACAATTTGGGGGCCTGGCAACCAGCTTACATTTGCAACAATTGTGACACCCCAAGTCTCATGATTGCCATTTGCAACCTTCCCAGCCAGCTTCCATCAAGCAGTTATTTTTTTCTTCCTTTTATATTCCACTATACAATAAAATATTCTTCCCATAAAGTTAAGGATCTTCAAACTTGAGGCAAGTTTAAGATTTGTGGACTTCAATTCCCAGAATTCCTGAGCTAACACGACTGGAGGAAGAATTCTGGGAGTTGAAGTCCACAAGTCTTAAAGGGGGCGTGCATAAGGGCACCAACGTGCTTACCGTCCCTGTCCTATTGTTTCTTTTTATTTTTCTTACATGTATCCATTTCATGTATTCATAACTATGTTTATACTTATACCTGTTATCTTATAATCGCTTGACAAAATTAAATAAATAAAGCTGTCAAGTTTGAAGACCCCTGCCCGTAGAGCGAGCCGTTCCGAACGCCTACACGAAATTCATACTCTATTTCCGCCGCGTGCCTAGAACTGCCGCCCGCTGTTTTCAACACAGACAAATGAGAGATTTAAGGGAAATGCGGAAGCCTCCGGCGCCCAATCTCTGAGCCAGGTTTTATAAATCCTTCGAACTTGTTTCAGGCAATATCATAGACAGTTTCGGGAGGTGGGGGGGGGGGAGGGAGAAAGAGAGAACTGAGAAATGGCGCACGCGCACCACCGAAAACGCTCTCCAAAGCTGAGTGAGACGCGGCTGGGCTTCAAAGAGTTCCACCGGCTAGTTGTATCTGCGCATGCTCCTAGCAATGCGAGATTCCGAGCCATCATGAACGTTGAACGAGGGGCGCAGGCGCCGTGTGCTCTAGCTTTCTGTTCAGTTTTCCATCAATTCTCCTGCGTTTTTAATTGCACGTCATGTCACGTGTTGGAAAAAAAAATATATTCTCCAGCGAAAATTATATTATTTTATCTGCTAAAACATTTTTCCTGTACAGCCACGAATAAGAATAGCAACAGTAATTTTGCAGTTATCTATCTTTATAGAGTCTGGTCGCATATTGGGAAGATATTATTTTCTAGACACAGTATCTAATGATGGAGGAATTGCAGTTTTTTTTTAAAACGAACTGAAGCAGTAGAGATCTAGTTAATTTATAAACATGGGACTGGCATCAAACTGTCGCAGAGGTTTGTTCATGGTGCATTTCAACTGAATTTTCCTCCAGGAAGGGTGAGGGATTACAATTGATGTTGCTTTTTGAAACGGGGGAGGCCTTAACAGGCACGGCACAACTTTCTCTCTGAACAGCTGAGTAATAATTCTGGATAACCTTACTTTTGTGGATTGTGTCGCATTACCTGCAATGAAGTTTTCCGGAGACAAAAAATACAAAACTGCTCATAATTGTACATACATATTTATGCAAAGTTATGGGAGATTTGGTGGATACAGATCTACAGAAACTAGACTGAGGGACTGGCTTTGGCACACCTGGACAAAAATAGTAATAACACTTAGACTTATATACCACAACCATGGTAACACTGTAAACCACTCAGCACTTCCTGAGCGGTTTACAGAGTTAACATATTGCCCCCAACAATCTGGGTCATCTCAACCTCATTGTATCACCTATTTTGTAATTATTAAGCAACTGCTATGATTTAAAAGTGACCACTGCAGTCATAAAAGTAAATCAATGGTTCATTATGGGCTAGCAAATGCCAGTTTTCAGGAAAAACGTCATGTGACCTCACAAGACTACAACCATAAATTGAGGACAATTAGTGTGCCTGAAATATGGTCATATGACCTGAGGGGGCGGGCTGATCAATAGTACTTGGGAATAGGATTGTAAGTATCTCTGGACAGGTCTATGGTAACTTCAACTGGTTGTTACGCCATTGTAAGTTGAGGACTACCTGTAGTATCCCTGGCAAACCACCATAAGGCCTGCTGCTTTGGTGATAGCAGAATGAATGCTTGCTATCTCCTCATAAGGACATAAAAGAGATCTTGGTTTGTAAAGAATGACTGTGCGCCATTAAACTCAAGAGATCAGGCAGCTTCATTTGCAGATACCGAGGTTGCTTCCGATTCTTCCTCTTCCTCCTGCATGGCTGAAATACCTGCAACAATTAAAACCCACTATGAGTTCTGCTAAAATTAACCATTATCTACCATAGTCTAAGTCAGAGGTGGGGAACAACGGCCCCTTTATGACTTGTGGACTTCAACTCCCAGAATTATGCAGAAGCCACAACAGGGCCATCATTCCCTAGTCTAAAGTTTATATTAAGTAATGAATCACAAAACTATTTTTGATCACTGAGCCTCAAAGGCAGATCAAGATGATCACATACAAGTTTCTCAATGCTAAAGACCGGTCCAGAGTAATGGCTATTCTATGTATATGACCCTATAGATATTTGCTATTCACAAGTAGAGCTTTCTCTGCCCCCACTCCCAAAGCAGAAACTCTTCAACTAATTGTATGTAGGGAGGATTCTTTAAACTTCTAGGATGCTGGACTACATTTTCATAACCATACTCCAACTTAACTAGAGAGTGCCAGATAACAACTACAGGCCTCAATGATTTCCCAAGTAGATGGATCCCTCACAACCCATATCATAAGAATGAATGCTTGCTATCCTCTCATAAAGACATAAAAGAGATCTTGGTTTGTAAAGAATGACCGTGCATCATTAAACTCAAGAGATCAGGCAGCTTCATTTGCTGAGACAGCGCCTTTCAAACTGGAACTGGTTTCCTTATGAGAGAGGCCCCGGCCAAGAGCTGCACCCAAACAGCACCCCCTCAGTTTCCCCCACCCCCCACCATTTGCAAACACAAGAGATGGGCACAATAAAAAGTCATACAGAATCGTTTTTATTAAACCGTTATCTCCTAGCTCCTCCTGTGAAGGGATATGGTTAGAATTCATGAGTTTAGGCAGATCAGGTGCCACTCCCAGGAGCTGTTTCCTTAAAAGCCAAACACACGCACGCACACATAACGGAATACAGCTTCTGTACTTCGGCATGGGCCACCCAAGATGCCAACATGACGACAATGGAAACGGGAGCCTGACTCAGAAGGGACTGCCTGGGGAAGCAAGATCTCAAGGACAAGCGATTCCAATTCGTCTCCTACTATCTCCTGCCCCCCCTCTGCCCCATTTGGGATGGGTCTGGAAGAAGATAATCCTGGTTCCGTTAATGAAACGGACCTCCTGCTAGTGTTACGGTTACAAAAGTCCGTGAACAGGATCTCCTTTGGGAGGGGAAGGGGGGGGGGTTAGAATGTTTTCGGGGCCGTCAGATCCAGATCACCGAAGGGCAGGGGAAAAAGGGGAAACTTCCACTTCCTGCAGATGAGCTGAGGTTTGCTGTTGTGGTGGTGGTTGGTTGTGAAGTCACTGCACTCACCGCCAGGGAGGCAGGATACAAAAGGGATGTGCTCTCACGGCCGCATCTCTCTCCTCGTTCCAAAGCTAAATTCATTTCAGAAATATGGAAATGTGGTTTTTTTTTTAAGGAATTAAAAGTAAAGGACGGGGGTTTTTTTTTCTCCACTTTTTGAGAATCCTAGCAGGACAGAGATCCCTTAGCAGGGGCCGCCTATCACAACAGGGAAATATTTGGAAGTGGGCCGGGGGGGGGGGGGGGGGGGGAGAAGGGGGGGGGGGGGCTGAAGACCGATCTACAGCTCTCCGCGAGCATGGAGCATGTAGTGCTCGTGAAGTTCGGATACCAAGCCAAATTCGCCTGGGCACTCGGTGCAGTGGTACGGTCCGTCAGCCCCGTCTGTGTCCTGGTCCCCGTTAGCCTCCCTGGGAGCGAGAGGGGGAGCGAGCTTGTTACGAGGAGGGGCTGGGGGGCTTCGGCGCCAGCTGTGTTCGCAGCGATGGCCCTCCAGCGTGGCGGGAGAGGTGAAGCCCACACCACACTCGGCACAGATGTAGTGAAAGGCTCTGCCCCGGCCGGAGGTCGGGCCCGTCCGCCCTTCCTGGCTGTCAGGGTTTCCCGTCAAGGTCAGCAGAGGGGAGGGCTTGGCTGAAGAGGAACCACTGTGCGGCCTTTTGCGCCCCACGTGGTAGCTACGGTGCACCTTCAGGGCCCGAGAGGTGCCGAAGCCACGCCCACATTCGGGGCATTCGTGCCATTCGGGGCTAGGAGCCTGGGAAGAGCTGAGGCGATCCTGCCCTCCCTCTCCAACATCATCCACCTGTTCCCCAGCAGTGGCCAGTTTGGGTTCTTTGCTCTGCGGACCTAGGAAAACGGAGAGAGAGAGAGAGGAAAAATACAGTGAAATATGCAAGTACTTAGCTGGATACACCCGCGCTTCGTTACAAAATTATCAACTTAAAAAGCTTGAAAATGAATGAGTAATTACGATCAGCTTTGATAGGGCCAAGGGGTTCTTGGTGCAGGCGCCATCCACCATGCAGGGGGAGTTCCGGTGGAGGGGTCCACATGGGCCGTGGAATATTGTCGTCTTGATCAGGGGTCTCCCACCTTGGTAACTTTAAGACTTGTGGACTTCAACTCCCAGAATTTGGTGGCTGAGGAATTCTGGGAGTTGAAGACCACAAGTCTTAAAAGTCGCCAAGGTGGGAGACCCCTGGTCTTGATAATGTCATGGAGGGCTAGGTACCTCAGCACTTATAACTTTGTCGATGAACTCTAGTCTTATCTTCTAGCGACAGGAGACTATGAACGTGGGAGAGTCCACATTTCTGCCAATTCCACGGAGTACATGCAACGCCTGGTATTTTTAAAGATGCAACCTTTAGTGAGGAGCTTCATGGTATGTTTTATTTTTCACGTGAAAAACCCTTGCTACTAGGACATGTCTTATCATGAGGTTTTCGTCCTTGTTTCAAGAGCTGTACAAATTTCTGGCCATTTCGGATTGCAGGTAAATGTAATGAACAGACCCGGCCGTCCAAAATGGCGCACATACATCATCGCATCTTGAGTTCGCTCACGCGTGGAGCAGGGTCCTCCAGTGAAAGAAGAGGGCGACGCAACCACCTTGCCAAGCTGTGATAACTGGCTGTCAGGCCTGGTCATTGGCGCCCTTCAGGTGCACATACTCCACACTTCTCAGCATTTTTTGGGGTTGTTACGAATCCAATGGAGTCTTTCACTCTCAGTTTTCACATACACGTCGACCAGAAATTGATTGAGAAGGTTGCAGAACAGCAGTAGGTAGCATTCTTCGCCATCACACTCCATTATCCTGTAGCTGTAGAAGTCAGCAGCAGATACGGCCTTCTTAAGAGGACCCTGAGTCTTTGCGTTGCACTGAGGTATATTGATGTAACAGCCATCTTCTCCACGATACAACAGAGGCTACTGGAGAGCATCATAGTTGTTGTCTCTGCTGTGGAGAACGATCTGTCTCTTCTCACAATCCTGCCGACAATGAGAACAGCCACTTCTATAGTTGTGCGGGCACTGAAACAACCTCGGTGCTCTCCAGAAGGCTTCCTATCGGCGTTAATCACCACCTGGAAGTCCTTGTGGCCCTTAGGAACAGAATCAACAGCAGCCTTAAGTTCCAGAATATACTTGTCGTGTTCACGCAACAACTTCTGCAGTTGGCTAATCGGTTCTGGATTAACGCCCGGGTAAATTCCACAGCGGATGTCCCCCTCATTGTCATCATCACCAACAAAGTATATTTGGAGAAATGAAGGCTGCTGCTGAGGCCCCACCATGATACTCCCTATTCTGTGGTAGACCTGGCCCTGTACTTTGAATATTGGCATAAAAACTTCCCTTCTTCACCTCTCTGGCTCCAAGATTTCATCTGAAAGCATCAAATGTTGTACTTCCGGGCAGCAGAAAGAAAGTGCTCTGTGATTGGATGCTGGTAGGTGAGAAGGCTGTGTAAAGGTTCAGGGTAGGGCTCAAGGGGAGAGAGATGGACTTTACCATCACTGCAGCACATGCTGGGAGTCTCATCCTGCCATTTCAGGGCACGACACCAGGCACAGGGTAACCGAGGTCCGAAATCAACAATCTTTTCCCTGGAGTAATCAATCTGAGGTTCATATTTAAAACCAGACAAATACTTATTAGTCCAAGGCATTAATCTGTTTTGTGATCTTTTTTTATTGTATTTAGCTGTAGCTGCCCGAGTAACATAGGGGTTATTAGATGCATACTTTTTTACAGCCTCTCTATTGACTTCGAGATGACGTTGACGATACTTTTTTGCAGCTTCCCTTACTTGTGTTTTCCTAATCGCATCTGTAAATCTTTTCCTGCGTCTCTTCCCTCTTTTCCCTTTAACTGGTGTTACAGTAGAAGGAACAGATTCATCTGAACTGAGGAGATCAGTGTAAGAAGTGAGTTGGGCCTGGGACACTATGCAGGAGAAATCTGGTTCACAATCCGTTGGCTCAGTGGTGGTCGGTGATTGAAACTCATAAGGGAATATCGCTCCCGCCGCCTTGAATCCAGAAGCAGTTCCATAGGTGGAAGATGTAGACATTTTTGGTGAGGTACCGACATTTAGTACTGTAAGGAGCCCCAGGCCGCTCCTGAGTGAAGGAGTGGAACGTTTGCCAGTTTGAACTGAGGTAACAGAATGTGAGGCAACTGGCAAGTTGGAACAGAGTTCTTTTCAGGTGGGGAGGGGGAGTAGAACTCCTTAGCATCAGAGCGTGTTAATTATTGTATTAAGAAATAATAATGATCTGATGGTCATTTTGAAAAATCCTTTCTTATTGAGCACCTAGAAGACAAGAGGAACATACGTGCCAAATTTCAAGTTTGTAGCCTTTACGGTTCTGGAAATTTCGTGATGAGTACTTGGCTTTTATATATATAAAGAAGAAGATAAAGCATTCTTGGCTTATCTCCACTCTACAACTCACAGCTCTAACACAGGGAAGGGGATATTTTTCTCATTTGTCTATGGCAGGGGTGTCAAACTGGCAGCCCACAGGCCAGATGCGTCACATGCAAGCCACGCCCACCCCAGCTCCACAATATGTCACATGATGGCAACATGACACCCGTGAGTTTGACACCCATGGTCAATGGAGATTCTCAATCATCCACGTCACGGTTGTGCCAAAGGTGCTTTTCCAAAAGACAACTGGACTTTCATTTTTTTTCCCCATGAAACAATTTTGTTTCTCATCCAAGAAGCTTCTTCAGTTTTGTTCAGCTTTTGGAAAAGCACCTCTGGGATTTTCCTCCTTTGGCAGCCCCATGGATAATTTGTTAAATCAAGAGGGTCATGTTTTATGTAGCTTGTGGAATCATAAAGGAATATGAAGAGAGCAACCTGCAGGAAAATATCTTGAATTAAGAAGATACAAGAACTACAGCTATTCAGTGGTGCTGGCAATAATACTCTTTCATATCCCCAAAAGTAGTATTTTGATTGCCTTTTTTACAGATTACAGCCCCAAGCACAATACATTTTAATAGCTAAGCCTGTGCCCAGCACCAAACTTGAACATCTCTTCTACTGCTGCCCCAAAGTTTCTTGTTATGTATCACTCCTACCTATGATCTGACAGATCAGCTTACCCGGATAGCCATTGGCAGATGGGGTCGCGGGGCTACTGTCTCCAGAAGATACCGAGGTTGCTTCCGATTCTTCCTCTTCCTCCTGCATGGCTGAAATACCTGCAACAATTAAAACCCACTATGAGTTCTGCTAAAATTAACCATTATCTACCATAGTCTAAGTCAGAGGTGGGGAACAACGGCCCCTTTATGACTTGTGGACTTCAACTCCCAGAATTATGCAGAAGCCACAACAGGGCCATCATTCCCTAGTCTAAAGCATGGAAGTTTATATTAAGTAATGAATCACAAAACTATTTTTGATCATTAAGCCTCAAAGGCAGATCAAGATGATCACATACAAGTTTGTCAATGCTGCAGACCGGTCCCAAATAATGGCTATTCTATGTATATGACCCTATAGTTATTTGCTATTCACAAGTAGAGCTTTCTCTGCCCCACTCCAGAAGCAGAAACTCTTCAATTAATTGTGGAGGATTCTTTAAATTTAAACTTCTAGATGCTAAACCACATTTTCATAATCGTACTCCAACTTATCCAGAGAGTGCCAGATAACAACTACTGGTATCAATGATTTCCCAAGTAGATGGATCCCTCACAACCCATTCGTAAGAAAATAGGGGTCATAGGAGCCCTTCCAAAACACAAGTAGTCCTCAACTTACTACAGCTCATTTAGTGACCTTTCAAAGTTACACCGGCACTGAAAAAAGTGACTTATGTCCGTTGTTCACACTTACAACCATTGTAACATCCCTATGGTCACATAATCAAAATTCAGACGCTTGGCAACCGACTTATATTTATGCATTGCAGTGTCCCACAGTCACCTGATCCCCTTTTGCCACTTTCTGACAAGCCAACTCGGAAGCCTGTTTCACTTAACAACTGTTACGGATTTAAACACCTGCTGCAGTGATTCACTTCACAATCATGGCCAGAAAAGTAGAACGGGACCAAAAATTCACTTAACTAATGTGTCTCGCTTAGCAACAAGCAAGTTTGGGCTCCTTTGGGGTGGTTAGGTCGAGAACTACCTGTAATGAGAGCAAAGAGCCTCTTGGAATTTCAGCATGTAATTGTTTTAAGTGCTGCTTTTGCTCCAAGTCTCCAGGGCCGTCACTTTGAACAACTCTCCTTGCACAATGCCACCCCCTGGTGCTGTGGTGCAAGACGTGCAATTAACGGGAAAGTTAACGGTGTGTTAACTCTTGACATCACTCAGGGTTGTTGTACCTTATGATTTATGATGAATGTATTTTTATGATGGTGATGATCATGATTTATCATGTGTGGCTTTTATGTACAATGAGAGCTTATGCACTGAAGACAAATTCCTTGTGTGTCCAATCACACTTGGCCAATAAAGAATTCAAATCAATATTCTATTCTACTCTATATTCTATTCTATTCCTATTCCATTCCTATTCTATTCTATTCCATTCCTATTCTATTGTATTCCTATTCCTACTCCTATTCCATTTCTATTTTATTCCTATTCCAATTCTATTCTTATTCTATTCCGATTCCTATTCCAATTCTATTCTATTCCTATTCCAAAGAGCGTGCGGAGGTGGGGAAGAGAGGCGATTCCCACGGTGCAGAGATTTTGAGGAGGACCCCTTCGGCCTACCAGAAACGCACCCCCCATACACAGAGAGAGCCAAGGGCCACTCGTGTCCTTGACACGCTCCCCAAGGGGAGCCTCTCAGTCCCTTTTTCACGGGGCAAGCTCAGGGACCTCCCGGCCCCAAGCTCCGCAGGCCGGGCAAGCAAGCCTATCCCCACCTGGCCTGTGCGCTCACCGGTCGAGGTCCCATCCTCCTCCTCAAAGCCAATATCCTCAGAGCTGCCCACTTCCACCGGCTTGGATACTTCGGACATCACCACCCCTCAAAAGAAGCCAGCGGCCCAACCTGCAAGAGGAGCAGAAGCGGGACACGCGAGAGAGAGAGATGGCGGGGAAACCCCCCACCACCCCACCCTCTTTTCCCGAGGTTCCATCCCATAATAATCAGGGCTGCCCCCCCCCTCGCCCCCGCCAGGCCAAGCCAAGCGCTAAACCGGCCCCGGCCTTCGTTTCCCAGCATGCTCTGCGGCCAGCGGACCGCGGCGGAGTCCACGATCCCATCATGCACCGCGGCTGGGGAAGAGGAAAAAAAAAAAAAGAGGGCCCGCGAGCCAAAAGTAGAAGGGGGGAGGGAAGTTACCCCTTTCCCACAATGCCTTGCACAGTCTACCACTCACCGGTTCCTCCGGATTTGGGGAGGGGCAGCCCGGTCCCCTCCGGCCACAGGACCCCCTAGCTGCGCAAGCGCAGAGAAAAAGAGAGGGGGGGAATTTAAATATATATATATATATATATAATTATATTATATATAGGCCGGACCCGCCCACCAACCCTCAGGCCTCGCGCGTGCGCCGTGAGGCTCGGGTTCGTCAATCCGGCACTGCGCATGAGCGGGCCGGGAGCCGCTCTCTCTTAAACGGGCGGTCGGGAGTTTTGAGGCGGCCCCCCCATGATGCGCCGTTCGAATCGTTTTGCGTATGCGCGCGGCAAGAGTCGTATGGAGAGGAGTTTGCGAAGTTCAGATAGCCCTCGATTTACAACAACTCGCTTAGTGACCAAAGTTACAATGGCGCTGAAAAAAGCGACCTGGGGCGTTTTTTCACACATGACCGTTGCAGCCTCCCCTGTGGTCACGTGATTTACATTCAGATGTTTGGCAACTGATTCAGTTATGATGATCGTAGCATCCCAGGGTTGTATATTCTAGTTTTGTGACCAAATCCAGATTTTAGCGACTGGGTTACTCATTGAACAACTTGCAGCGATTTGCTTTAACAAATGTGGCACAAAACGTCGTAAGACGGGGAAAAACTCAAGCCATTTCTTGCTTAGCAACATAAATTGTGGGCTCCATTGTAGTTATACTGTAAGTCGAGGACTACCTGCTGACTAGAGTGGAAGGGCGGCGAGAGAAAAGCAACCAACATCAGTTGTGATAAAATGCTATTTTAAATACATGTGACTAGAATAGAATAGAATAGAATAGAATAGAATAGAATAGAATTCTTTATTGGCCAAGAATGATTGGACACACAAGGAATTTGTCTTCGGTGCAAATGCTCTCAGTATACATAAAAGAAAAGATACATTAATCAAGAGTCAAGAATCATCAGGTACAACACTTAATAATAGTCATAAGGTACAATAAGCAATCAAATCATACTAGGAAACAGTCAATATTACAGTGGGGCAAAGAAGTATTTAGTCAGCCATCAATTGTGCAAGTTCACTGTTCTTGTGATCATTTTGACCCCACCGGGTGAGATCTTGCGTGGAGCCCCAGATCGAGGGAGATTATCAGTCTTGCATGTCTTCCATTTTCTAATTATTGCTCCCACAGTTGATTTCTTCACACCAAGCTGCTTGCCTATTGCAGATTCAGTCTTCCCAGCCTGGTGCAGGTCTACAATTTTGTTTCTGGTGTCCTTCGACAGCTCTTCACCATAGTGGAGCTTGGAGTGTGACTGCTTGAGGTTGTGGACAGGTGTTGTTTATACTGATAACAAGTTCAAACAGGTGCCATTAATACAGGTAATGAGTGGAGGACAGAGGAGCCTCTTAAAGAAGTTACAGGTCTGCGAGAGCCAGCAATCTTGCTTGTTTGTAGGTGACCAAATACTTATTTTCCACCATAATTTGCAAATAAATTCTTTCCAAATCAGACAATGTGATTATCTGGATTTGTTTTCACATTTTGTGTCTCATAGGTGAGGTATACCTATAATGACAATTACAGGCCTCTCTCATCTTTTTAAGTGGGAGAACTTGTACAATTGGTGGCTGACTAAATACTTTTTTGCTCCACTTTAGATCGTAAGGATACAAGCGATGAAGTCACAGGTGGGAGGGGATGGGTGATAAGGAGTGATGAGAAGATTAATAGTAATAGTAATGCAGACTTAATAAATAGTTGGACAGTGTTGAGGGAATTATTTGTTTAGCAGAGTGATGGCGTTCAGAAAAAAACTCTCCTTGTGTCTAGTTCTGATGTGCAGTGCTCTATAGCGTCGTTTTGAGGGAAGGAGTTGAAACAGTTTATGTCTAAATATTTTCACAGCCCTCTTTTTGACTTGTGAAGGCAGGTTGGTAGTAATTGTTTTTATTCGGGAATAAGTGCAACGGAGTTTTGTGATTGCCACTTAGGTTTTGGTGTCTCTCTCCCTCCCGCCCCTCCCCCCCAATTGCAGAATAAAAAATATAAGCCAGGATCAGGAATCAAATCTTCCCCCAGTCTGGTGCCCCAGGATGGGCTGCTACTGGTGTTATTATTCCCATTCTGGAAACTGCAGCCCAAACTGTATTGATCCTTCCTGTTTGGGCTACAACTTGACCTGGCTAAGGATTCTAGGGAATGTAATCCCAGGAAGCCTGATTGGGGGAAAAACTATGCACCTTTAAATACCGACTTCCACAATATGGTGGACTTCACCTCCCATAATGCCCAGGTGCTTTTTTTCAGAAGGCAACTGGTCTTTCTTGTTTTTTCTTCTGAAGACGTTTCACTTCTCATCCAAGAAGCTTCTTCAGCTCTGACAGGATAGTGGGGGAAATACTCCTTGCAGACAGCTGGTCATTTGCATCCTTTTGGAGGGTTGTGGAGGCACATGGAGGTTTATCTGTGCCCTCACCTAAGTGATGCTCCTGGTTCCTGTAGTCTGCCATTTTTTGCTCTGCAAATCCATCCCTCCTCCCACACCATCCAAAGGGTGTTTGTCCCAAATTGTATAGCTAAAAGTCTGCAGAGATTCTCAGCCATTCAGGTCATGGTTGTCCCAAAGATGCTTTTTCAAGAGGCAAATGGACTTTCTTGTTTTTTTTTTTTTTCTTTCGAAGATCCCTAGACAGCTTTAAGTGGAATTTAAATTCTGGGAATTGTGGCACTATAGAGAAGCAGAAGGCTGCTGGAACAGAATTGCTGCATGGCCTCTTTTCCATCGGCTGGTGTGATTTCCCCATCCCACCCCAAGCATAAACATTCCAAAAATGTCTTAAAGAGCAGCAATTCTGGAGAACTTCCCTCTGCAGCTTTGCAATCAGGTAGCTGCATTCATGAGACGATCCTGCAGCACTGAAGACCTGGGGAAAAGGCTTCCACCAGAGTCACTAGAGGGCGCTCGGACATTGATCTCTAGGAGGACAGGGCAGCTGCCAGCAGAGGGCACCCTCAAGAGGAAAAAGAAGCCATCAGCACTTAGGGAGCAGCGGATAGAAACAGAGCTATGCTACAGTTAAACTCCCTGCTGCCCCCTTCTGTCACCTGGATTTTTGCAATCAGATGCAATCACTTAGCCTAGTTGTATTGGAGATTGTGAATTGTTTTATGTCCTTTGATCTCCATGGTTTGCTTGCAGAACTCCACTTATTTGCTTGCGGAGTCTTTATTACTCAACTATTATTAAATATAAATATTATTAAACACATTACTGTTTTATTAAATAACCAGTTTCTAAGAAATAAAAATTGTTATTCGATTTTTATCCTGCCATTTTACATCTATTCTTGGCCAATTCAAGGAAGCCAACATACATCCTATTTTCCCCATTAGAGTAACTTTATGAGGCAGGATTGTTTTGATGCCGTAGGCAGGACTGGAACTCACAGTCTCCTGGTGATTGGCCCAGTAATCCAATAGGCTTTTATCCTAAGGCGAGATTAAAATTCACTGTCTCCTGGTGATTGGCCCAGTAATTCAGATGGCTTTCCTGCCTAAGGCAGGACTAGAACTCACAGTCTCCTGGTGATTGGCCCAAAGACACCCAGCCAGCTTTCATGCCTAAAATGGGACTTGAAATCATAATCTCTCAATTTCTAAGCTGGTGCCTTATTCATTAGACTCCCTCTTCACAAACATGCTCTAGTGGCTTGTGTAAAAACACCTGAGGATGATAGGCTGTTCCAGGGTACTCCTTTGAGCATCCTTCAGGCAGTCTGAGAATAACTCGGAAGGGGCTACCCACTGTGCATCTGCAAGCCACTGGAAGAATAATCCCACTCTACTTAGGAATCTGTCTCAAAATTAGCGTGGCAAGCTTTCACTGATTAGTCAGTTAAAAACATCAAACTATTAACCTTTGAGTTAATCAAAATGACATCCCTAATTAATGAGGTAGCATTTTTAATTTTGTAAGCTTTTAAGGCAAGTCCTTTAAAGGACTGCCATCAAGAAACTCAGCCTTAAAATTGCTTCCTTTATCTGCAAGTCTCTGGCCTAGAAGCAGCTTGTTAAAATGCTCATAGCTCCTTCTCTACCCAGAATGGATGTTTTATTTACAGATATGGGCAAACGTGAGAACGATATTGGTAAATAAATAGGATAATTTATTTTTTTATTGGAAGGATCCTTGGTGCTCTCTGACCTTGGTTGTTTTCTGGCAGACAACCAAAGACCCCTCTTTTCAACCCTGAGCTACAAAAATTCTCCTTTGTCGATATTTGTTCATTTAATTAATAGATTTTTATTCTACCTTTAATACTCAATACTAGAAGTATAATTCTAGAAGTACTCAAGGTAGCAGGCATACATCCTCCTCCTCCTATATTTCCTATAACAACAATCCTATGAGGTGGGCTGGATTGAGTTAGTGTGACTTGCACCCAGTGGGCTTTCATGCCAAAAGATGGGGCTAGAACTCACGGCTTCCTGGTGATTGGCTCGGCCAGATTTCATTAAAGAAAGTTGTACCTTTATACCCGATTTCCTGGGAGCAAATTCCACCGAGTCACGCGCCTGCCTAGAATTGCCCTGTAACTTGATTCTCCGAATCACAGAAAAACTTCAGGGAAGGCAGGCAAGAGGGCTTCCAACTGCCTTTTTGAAAAGAACCCAGCAAGAAGAAGAACATTTCAGAATAAATATGATGTCATGTTCCTCTAGCTAGAAGACAGCATGCAGCTCTGCTTATCAGTGCAATCAGGTTCATTTCGTTTCTTCTCCCATGCAGAGAAATGGAATTTAATCCGCAGATACATGCCTTGTGCTAGGGTCACCTTAACACTCATGTCTCGTATTCCTGCACCGAGTTTGCATGACCCTTTTGCTTAAAAAACCAGAAAGAATTCATGCTGCTGAAGAGGATGGAAAGAACTCTCCTGTCAGAACTGAAAGACCTTCTTGATGAGAAGCGAAACGTCTTCAAAAGAAAACAAACAAGAAAGTCCAATTGCCTCCTGAAAAAAAAGTACCTTTGGGACAACCACAACCCAAGGATGACTGAGAATCTGCAGATTTTTACTTTACTGTACTGTACTGTACTTTACTTTATTGTCATTGCACTTCATACAACGAAATCAAACACCATCTTCAGTGCGCATCATGAAAATATGAAAATAAACACAAACACACATCCTTTACCCTCCACACATTGAACTGAAACCCCCTGAAACCGCACCAACACTGCACTATACAGTAGAATTCAAGAGAGCTACTGCCCTGGGATAGAAGCTGTTTTTCAGCCTATTTGTCCTTGTTTTATTATCCTGTACCGTGTGCCAGATGGTAGTAGTTCAAAAAAACCGGATTCCCTGGATGAGATGGATCTTTGAGAATGTTTTGAACTTTCTTTTTTTAAAAAAACAGTTTTTATTTATTTTTTACGACAAACATACAAACAAAACATTAAAAACATAAAACCCTCTTTCAATTATATACATACAGTGTGTCAGTTGGTTGCAATCTTTTGTGTTATCCTTTTTTTCCCTCCTTACGAGTTATATAAATTCTCACCTTATTAATCTGGCTTGTGCTTATATAATATCAATTATTAAACATTCATTTGACTAAACTATTTTTCCATCATTTTATATGAGATATTCTAAATTTCATTATGGTTTAATCTTATACATTCATCCAATGGTTATATATTTTATATTGTATTCTATATCAATCTATTAACTTTTATTGTAAGGTTTACTAATCTATTTCTTTACCGTGTCTTTTTGTCTAACCATTGATAAAATAAATCCCATATCACATAAAATTGTTTATCTTCTTGTTCTCTAATTTCAAATGTCAATGTACTCATTTTGGCGCAGTCCATGATTTTCTTAATAATTTCCTCCTGCATTGGTATTTTTTCATTTTTCCAATTCTTAGCAAATACAATTCTAGCCGCTGTTAAAACATTTATAATCAAATATTTGAGTTCTTTACAATATATTTCCGGTATAATTCCCAATAAAAATATCTCAGGTTTAAAGTCTATGCGTTGTTTTGTCATTTTTTCCAACCATGTGTGGAGAATGTTTTGAACTTTCTTAAGGCATCAGGAGCTATAAAGCTCTTCCAAAGAGGGGAAGAGGGCAACCAATGATCCTCTGGGCAATGACGTTAACCCTCTGGAACGCTGTCTTATCTATCACTGTGCAATTGGCAAACCAGACACAGGTGTAGTTAAGATACTCTCTATGGTGCAGCGGTAGAAAGTCACCAGCAGTTTTTCATTCAGTTGTTATTTCCTGAGAAGCCTCAGGTAGTATAATCTCTGCTGGGCCCTTTTGACCAGGGCTGCAATGTGAGCAACCCAGGTCAGGTCCTTTTAGCTACACAATTTGGGATGGAACTCCTTTGAATGGCGTGGGAGGAGGAATCGATTTCCAGAGGAAAAATTGCAGGCTACAGGAACCATTTGCATTACTCATTACCCTGAGGACACAGATAAACTTCCAAGTGGTCTCAATGACCCTCCAAAGGAATGCAAATGACCAGCTGTCTGCAAGGAATATCAATCCTTCCATTCCCCAACTATCTTGCCAGAGTTGGAGAAGCTTCTTGGATGAGAAGCAAAACATCTTCCAAAGGAAAAACAAGGTGCCTCCCGAAAAAGCACATTAGGGACAGGATGGAAAGAAAGGAGATTTTTGTAGGAGGTGTTGGAAAGCGGGAGAAATCTTGTACAAGTAGTCCTCACCTTACAACAATTCATTTAGTAACCGTTCAAAGTTACAACGGCATTGAACAAAGGGACTTATGACCGTTTTTCACACGTACGACCGTTGCAGCCTCCCCCCTGGTCACGTGATCAAAATTTGGCTGCTTGGCAACAGTGGCTCGTATTTATGACGGTTGGAGTGTCCAGGGATCTTCTGCAACCTTCTTACAAGCAAAGTGAATGCGGAGGCCAAACTCACTTAACAACTGTGTTATTAACTGAACTGCTGCAGTGTTTCACTTAACGACTGTGTCAAGAAAGGTCGTAAAGCAGGACCAAATTCACTTAACAAATGTTTCCCTTAGCAATAGAATTGTGAGGCTCAGTTGTGTTCGTATGTCAAGGACTACCTGTGCTTTTGTAGGCTCCAATCTTCCATCGAGGAAAAACAGGGCTCAGTTAGGCAATATGTCCCAAACAATATAGGGTGGGGGTTTTTTTATCCTCAAAGATGATGATGTTTCTGCTATTCTTTTTTTTTTTTAATTTGTCCTGAAAAGCCAAAGAAAGTTAAAACCCCCAAATAATTAGGAAAGGCACTTGAACACATCAGCTGGCAATTCTCAGGAGGATGGCATTCATCCACGTGAAGTTAAGTAATGCCACTTTAATCCATTCAGCCACACAGCCAGGTAGAAGGGCTACAACTCCACGGTAAAGGAAGGTTTAGGCAAGGATGGGCTACTGGGGGGCTCGCAGGGGTTCAGGGGAGCCCCTAGCTGAGATTCTGTGCAGTTCGGAGAACCCCCAAATCCCACTCCTGGCTGACCCTGCCCACCCTGCTCCTCCCCTCCCAGGAGTCCCCATGTGGCCCGTTTTGGATGCAGGTAAGTGCAGGGCCCATGCAGAGGCTCAGAGAGGGCGAAAAATCAGCCTCCCAGAAGTTCATGAAGGCCGGAAATGGACCCATTTCCAGCTTCCAGAGAGCCTCCGGAGCCCAGGGAGGTTGTTTTCACCCTCCTGGAGGCTCGAGGAAAGTCTCTGGAGCCTGGGAAAGGCAAAAAATGCCCCCCCACCATGCCATGGTGCAGGAGGCTGACTAGGCCACGCCCACCATGGCCACGCCCATCCAGCAATCTGGCAGGGAAGCCATTGCTAAAAATTTTTGAAGCCCACCCCTGGCGTTTAGGCCAGGGGTGCTCAACCTTGGCAACTTTTAAGACTTGTGGACTTCAATTCCCAGAATTCCCCAGCCAACTCCCAGAATTCTGGGAGTTGAAGTCCACAAGTCTTAAAGTTGCCCAGGTTGGACGCTTCCGATCTAGGCCACGGATTATGTGTGTTATAACATTTAAGCGAAATCACACCCGTTCCCATTTCACCAGTGGCAAAGAAAGATTGAAAACAACTAATCCTAGTTTTTAAACCTGGGCTGGCTCATCAGCCATTTCTGATACTTATTTTTGCAGCTGTATCCAAAAGGTATTACGCTTTCAGGGAAAAAACGGTTATGCATTGCATTCCTTAAGCTATGTGAAGCCAATGCTCTCTTTAACCTGTGAAAAGTGGCAGGGTTAAGAATACTGAAAAATACATTTCTGAATCTGCTCACAATCCGTACAATTCAGTGGTCGCAGATCCGTTTCTCTAAAAAAAGTTTACAAGCAGGACATAAAGGAGTCGTTGTTCCCAGCATCTGTTTCTCAAAAACATATCTAGGCAAGTTTGGGGTAAACATCACATTCAGTGCTGGTTGTTTTTTTTATCTTGCATGAATATTTTGTTAGCCTGCCAAGGCTGTGACCTCTCAAAATGATAAAGAAACATCATAGCAGAAGAACGAGGAGTACTGAAACTCAAGCTCATTGTAACCTCAGTGAAGGGCTTTCAAGATTTGTTTGAGTATCTCTTCAGAAGAGGAAGATTCAGTATGGCTAGTCTAGTGAAGAGAAGGACCAGGGGAGACACGATAGCACTGTTTCAGTATTTGAGGGGCTGTCCCAGAAAGGAGGGGGTCAGGCTATTAATCATCTAGCACAGGGGTAGGGAACCTAGGCTCTTTTATCACTTATGGACTTCAACTCCCAGAATTCCTGAGTGAGCAATAAAAGGTTCCCCATCCCTGGCCTACTGGTTTTTCAGTTGTGGGGGAAATCAATTTTTGACTGGAATGGGATTGTTTGATATACAAATGTAGGACATATAAAGAATATATAAAGAATATGTCCTACATTTGTATATTAAACAGTCCCATTCCAGTCAAAAATTGATTTCCCCCACAACTGAAAAACCAGTAGGCCAGGGATGGGGAACCTTTTATGGCTCACTCAGGGATTCTGGGAGTTGAAGTCCATAAGTGATAAAAGAGCCAAGGTTCCCTACCCCTGATCTAGCACATAGTGCAAGCTGCCTGCAATTAGTGCAGGTTTGAATCCCACCAGGCTCAAGGTTGACTCAGCCTTCCATCCTCTCAGGGTAGGTAAATTGAGGACCCAAGATTGTTGGGGGCAATAAGCTGACTTTGTAAAAATGCCGCTTGGGGGGGCCAAAAGCCCTAGTAATAAGCAGGCATATACAATGGAATGAAGGCTATTGCCAAGCACTTAGCATGGTGCTCCATAGACTGTAAGCCGCCCTGAGTGTCCGGAGAAGGGCGGCATATAAATGTAAATTAAAAAAAACAACAACTATTTTTCAAAGCACCTGAAGGCCAAACAAGGAATAATGGATGGAAACTGACCAAGAAGAGATTCTACCCAGAAGTACAGAGAAGTTTCCTGACAGTGAGAGCAATCAACCAATGGAACAGCCTCTTTCGCCAACCTTCCTGAGCTTGCACCCCACTGCAACACCCCTCTCCCAACCCCAGATTTGTGCACAGCCAATACAAGGCCACTCAGGGTCTCCCAGGGCCTCCCCCACCACGTGATACCCCCACACGCTTTCCCCTGGGATTGTCCACACTTCCACTGAACAACCTACCTCGATTTCTGTTCCTAAGAGAGGCAGTCATGCATTGCTTAACAATAGCAATAGCACTTTACAGTGCTTTTACAGCCCTCTCTAAGTGGTTTACAGAGTCAGCCTGTTGCCCCCAACAATCTGGGTCCTCATTTGACCCACCTCGGAAGGAGGGAAGGCTGAGTCAACCTTGAGCCTGGTGAGATTTGAACTGCCAAATTGCAGGCAGCCGGCAGGCAGCAGAAGGAGCCTGCAGTACCACACTCTAACCACTGTGCCACCGCGGCTAATGGCAATTCCAGTCCCAACTGCAATCATACGACCGCAGTTGAGGTCAACATTTCTGTCGCCAAACGAAACAGTTGTTGAATGAAATGCCCCGTTTCACGACCTTTCCTGCCAATGGCGATTAAGTGAACCTCTGCCGTCGTTCAGTTAGCAACATGGTTGTTAAGTGATTATGGCTTCGCCTTTGATTTGCTTGTCAGAAAATGTGACTGTATTGTCCTCGGGACTCTGCAACTGTCACAAATACGAGCCAGTTGCCAAGCATCTTAACTTTGTTCCAATGACTGTAAGGAGGCTACATGAGTTCCTTGTCAACTAAAAAAAATCCTCCTTTGGTCTTTTTAGTTGCCAGCAGAAAGGGAGTGGGGGAAAACAATGCGTTCCTTAAATGCCTTAGATAATCGCCTTGGCAGCCGAAGCTGTTGGCAGGCAAGATTATTACTGGAGAGTATGATTGATGACTCTTGGCTATGGAAATGTCTCATTGGAGAATATACATCCAGGGGGTGGGGGGAAGACCAGGGTCAAGGGTGAAATGAATGATGTGTCTCAGAGTTGGCTTCAACCAGGAAACACCAACATGTCAACTCCTAATAAATCCATCTTTTTTACTCTGAGAGATGGGGCTAGAGACTTGTGATTTGAATGTGGGTGCATGTTGGAGCCCTGACATCCCTTTTTTCAGTGCCGTTGTAACTTTGAACGGTCACTCAACGAACTGTTGTAAAGTCGAGGACCACCTGTATGTGGCTTTTGCTATATGGACTCCATTCAGCATCCACTGGCCATGACTGGGGGGAAATTGGAGCTGTCCTCCAATCTATCTGGAAAGCACCGGTTCAGAAAAAAAAGGCGTTCGAAAGATTAAAAAGCCATCTTAAATCGTCCTTGAAAACCCCCGTGCCATGCCAAATCAAGGACAAATAATAGGAAGCTTTGAAAGCCAGCTCCTCTTAAGTCTCCCTTTCTGCTGATGAAACAAATCCAAAGTCCTGCCAGGAAGAAAAGAGGAGTCAGGAGTGGAACATATCTCAAACAACTCATCTAAGAAGCTCCCTCTTGTTCAAGGTGGGAATTTGATCCTGCGTCAAAGGAGAGCCACGGAGCACGTGAACTATAAACATTACTCGGGGATGACATTAGAGACGCAACCTCAGCCTGCAGATTGCTTTCCTCTTTTGAACAGCCTTCACTTTGCCGTCTCCGCTACTACTACTACCCTCTTTTCATGCCACTCCATGCCAGGGTCTTCCTCGCTGGGGAGCCAGGGAGCGCATCTTCCTTCCCTCCCTCGCTTGCCAGCCAAACCGTGGTCTCCGTTATGCCGGGTTAATTGCTGGCAGTGCTAAGTCGGGAGATTGCATTTGGCTCCTTCCAGCTTCAAACCACTTGAGTTTTTCAACATGGCTTAGCTGCCAACAGTACCCATTCCAAGTTTAACCCGTGTGAGAGACCTAAATCCTCGAAAAGCCTTCTTGGCAGGAGCACCAATTCCTCTACCCCTTTTCTCTCTCGTCTACCCCATTCCCATCCCTTCGGCAAAAAGGAAAAGAAAAAAGAACAGATAAAATTAGCAGATAAAGCTTCCCTTGTTAAATGTTGGCCTAGCAGCAATACAATATTTGGGACACAATCATATGATTAATCATAGTTCAACTCATCCGTCTTTGCCCTGGGCATCACACGTGGGATTATGAACGGCTCCCTTCTCTCCTGTCCCATAAATCCCTTTATGGGTTATTGTTCTTTTTATGTTATCTCTAATTGAGGTTTCTGAGGGTTTTTTTGTTTTGTTTTGTACAGTGGCAAATTGTTCTGAGCTGCCAGGAAAGACGGCATAAATCTGGCTTTTATTTTTACAACAGCCTAACAATGCCCAGTAGCCTAAGAGAGGATGTGTTAGGCTTAAAAAAAAAAACCTACCGGTAGTCCTTTGACTTACAACCATTATGACCAATCCTCGCACTTACGACCATTGCAGCGTCCTCATGGCCCCTAGGCGCTTGGCAACTGACATGTACTTAAGTGAAGAGTGTTGTGACCTGTCGGCTACCAGCCCCTCCAGCAGCCGAATCAGATGAGGAGAAGGTCAGGGCTAGCATCAAGGCAACCTGAAAGCTCTGAGGAGGAAGAGGGAATGGAGCTGTCAGAGAGAGAGAGGGAGAGAGAGAGAGAGGCGGAGCCTGGGTCGTCCATCAGCCCTAAGATGGAGAGTCAGTAGCCCCCAGGACTGGAGGTGGCTGATGAGGAAGAGGAAGAACAACTGTGTCCAGTGCCTGATGTATGGATGCGCAAAAGGCAGAGGAGAGGAGAGCAGTGGAATTCTATGGGACAGTCCTTGGGACAGAAGAGCCACTGCTGATACTGTAGCCCCACCCTAGTTCTGGGGATAAAAGGCAGGTGGCAAAGATGAATAGATGTGGCAGACAACTGTTCATGTCCCCTGTCAGACAGACTTGTTAGCCTGAAGTGAGAGAGATGGGTGGGGAGAGGGAGGCAGAGAATCCAAAAACTCAAAAGCAAAACAACAGAAATAGACTAATAGGATTACAGAGAGCAAAAACTGCCAATCAATGGCATTCTAATTTTAAGAGCATAAACCGCTCTTAAAATCATGTTGAAGGGGATTTCAAAATATTATATTCTCATTTCCCCCAAATAATTTTTTTTTAAATCCCTCTGAGGCTTTAAGACCTGTGGACTTCAATTCCTCTGAGGCTTTAATCTTTTTCTCCCTCCAATTGATATGGTGCAGAATAGGTGACATGATAAGAGTATTCCAGTATTCGAGGGGCTGCCACAAAGACAAGGGGGTCAAATTATTCCCCAAAGCACCAGAAGGCAAGACAAGAAACAATGGATGGAAACTAATCAAGGAGAGAAGCAACCTTTGGAATTAAGGAGAAGCTTTCCAACACAATTAACAGTGGAACAGCTTGCCACCAGAAGTTGTGGGTGATCCATTACTGGAGGTTTTTAAGAAGAGACTGGACAGTCACTTCTCTTAAATTGGATAAGGTCTCCTGCGTGAGCAGGGAGTTGGACTAGAAGAATGGACAGGCTCCATTATGGTCAAAAATCAAGGACTACTGTAGAATGACCAGATTAGTTAGATTCATAAACTTTCCTGACCATAAAAGCTGGAATGTTCAACCATGTGGAGCCCCAGAGTAACAATAGATACAGCCCCTCCTGAAATCTTCTATGGGTCCCCAGCCCACATGAGATGAAAAGAATGGGGAGGCCATATTATGAAACTCTGAAGCCAGAAGTTGGGAGACAATCTTCCTGGTCTTCCATAAAGCTGCAAATGCGGCATAATTCTGAACAGCTTTAAGTACAGATGATGGACCTCAACTGGCTGACCTTGTGGATCAAAGGTCTGGTTTTGTTAATTTTACTGATTTATTTCTGTGGTACTTCCAGCCTCCTAAGGCTTTTGAAGCAGGGCAGTACATCAATGTTTTAATCAATCAGTCAGTCAGTCAAGTTCATTGAAACGTGTCCATCAATCTTAACAGGGAGCCACTCAAATCAAAGGGATTTGAATTAGTCACGGTTTTAATCAGCTCCGACTTGATTTCTGGTATCAGACTTTGCATCCAAGGTTCTGTATCATCCACACTTTAATCTCAATCTGGTGCATCTTAGACATGGTGTTTGCAACTTTCCTATCCGTTGGTCATGCTGGTTTATAAGAGGAGGAATATATAAGTGGTACACAACTTTTAACAATTACTCTAGTGACTGTTTGAAGTTACAACAACCAGGGGTGGGATTCAAAAATCCTCGGGCCTCTGGGAAGGTGAAAACAGCCTCCCCCAGGCTCCGGAAGCCCTCTGGAAGCCGGAAATGGGCCCGTTTCTGGACTTCCAGACCTTCCAGGAGGGCCGTTTTTCACTTTCCCAGAGCCTCCACGCGGACTCTGCACTTACCTGCATCCAAAATGGGCCAGGTGGAGACTCCTGGGAGGGGCGGGCTGGGCAGGGCCCTCAACTCCCGGTTCGGCGAATCAGATGTAAATTTAACATCCGGTTCAGTCAAACCAGCCCTAACCGGCTGAATCCCACCCCCACAATAACACTGAAAAAAGTGACAGGACCGTTTTTCACATTGATAACCACTGCAGCATCCCTGTGGTCATGTGATCCAAATTCAGAAGCTTGGCAATTGACTCATATTTATGATGGTTGCAGTGTTCTGGGGTCCCGTAACCCCCTTTTGTGACCTTCTTCCGACGAGCAAAGTCAACAAGAAAGCCAGATTCACTGAACAATCGTGTTACTCGCTTTTGCAGCTTAACAAAAGTGTCAAGAAAGGCAGTAAAATGGACAAACCATTTTACCTAACAACCTTAACAACCATCTTGCTTAAAAACAGAAATGTTGAGCTAAATTATGGCCACAAGTGAAGGATTTCCTGTATTTGGAGAAGGCTGAGATACCAGTCCAACTGTGGAGTTCTTGGTGATTTCTGAGTTTGGTTGTTTTCTTACAGAAGTTTCTTTATCCAGCTAGGCAACATCTACAGTGCTAGAAGAGAGTGGGGTTTGTTCCCTTTTTATCTATAGTAACTTGTCTTGTCCTTCTTGGTAGGGATGTTATTTTCTCCTTGGTAGTTCCTGAATTAAGGTATTGGTTTCCTCTTGACTGTTTATTCTAGTGTTAATCCTGGAGTTTATCTCTGTTTATCTGCATGTTGTTTTGCTGGCAAGCAGGAAGTGTTCTGAACTTTTTGTTTCCTTTGTAGCTTTTTTATTGTCTCTTTTGTTTGCATATATGTGCCTGCTAGCACTGGAGAGGTTTACCTAGTTGGGGAAGGAAAAGTCAGAAAGCAAATAACCAAGTTCAGGGAGGACCAAGAACTCCATAGTTCAACCCTGACTTACAGAGATTTCCTTCTGTTGAAACCAGACAAATTCCAGAATCACACGAAGTACATGCTGGGTTTTTAAATGCAAGTATTTTCACTCCAGATTGCCTTAGGCCTGCCAAGTCTTTATTTAAAAGAAAGAAGATTGAAGAATAATAACCCTGTAGAGCAGAGTGTGCAATCTGCCGTAGATATCAAACAGTAGAAAAAACTGTGTAGACATGGGTGGCTAAACTTGGAAACTTTAAGACCTGTGGACTTCAATTCCCATGGCTGGCTGGGGAGTTTTGGGAGTTGAAGTTCACAAGTCTTAAAAGTTTCCAGCCGTGGTGGGATTCAAATTTTTTTTACTACCGGTTCTGTGGGCATGGTTTGGTGGGCGTGGCAGGGGAAGGATACCACAAAATCTCCATACCCACCTGACTCCAGGGGAAGGATACTACAAAATGCCCATTCTCTCCTCACCCTACTCACCTGCTTTCCAGTTCCATTCTCCTGGGCAGGGCAACAAAAGAAGATCCAGCCAATCAGCTGGGACTCAGGAGGCAGAGAATAGATGGGGGCGGGCCCAGTCATTTGCCGGTTCTCCAAACTACTCAAAATTTCCACTACCGGTTCTCCAGAACTGGTCAGAACCTGCTGAATACCACCTCCGGTTTCCAGGGTTGGACACCCTTGCTCTAGAGAATTTTGTGTCTGTCGATATTTATGTCTAGGGCAAATGACCCACATTTTTGAATTAACATCTGGTAGAGAGGGGGAGGTGGGAGAGGGAGGGAGGGAGAGAGAGAGAGAGAGAGACAGAGACAGAGAGAACTGCTCTATTTTCTTTCACGAGCTGCAAGATAACAAACTTTCTGCTCTAATCCCACTTAGATAATTATTTCCCTCTCTTATCCTGGCAAGCACCCAATAACCTGCTAGATACTTAATCATCATTAATATCTAACCTTCCTCTTGCTGCCTGAAATTAGCAGCTTCAAGACGGGAGGAAAAGAGCCAGGTTGAAGGGCTATACAACTCCTTTGTGAGCCCAGCTCCATGGAACACCATCTTCACCACTCTGGGTTCACCATGGTTGAATGAGAAAGGACCCACTGATGCTGTAAATGATTAATTGAGACAATTTTAATACTTGTCAGTCTGTTTATCTCAGCCCTGGCACCTTGCTTTAGTATACCTCCTGCTTTGGTACCTGTCCTGCAGTTTCTAAATTAGCCAGAACGTTTGAAAACAGAGAAGACGCTAATGATTAGGGGGTTTTTTCCCCCCTTTGTAGACTGTTTTTGGAAGAGTTTGATCTTCCAAGGATAATTGAACATTGGGGGTCAAGTTGGAGGCATTAAAGGGAATTTATCTACTTTGGTGACTTTGTCATTTTTGTGCCACGCCCCGGGTCATCACATTATACTTGTTTTCTCACACATGCTTGACAAAATAAATAAATAAATGAATGAATGAATGAATGAATGAATGAATGAATGAATGAATGAATGAATGATCTTGAGATCTGAGTGACAAGCCTAATGGCTGCCTGAGAATTGTTCCTTAACCAGGATTGGGATGCTATGAATTCCCAACTCTCGGGAACTGCTGCAATCAATATTTTGCACTGCACTTAGAAATATACTGGTAATCAATACGTGGGAGTACTGCAACTGGCCATTAACATATGGATCACCAGCTGCATTCTGGATCCTTTAGAAGTTTACAGATGTTTCTCAAGGGCAGTTCCATTGTGAGATATTAGCCCCCAGCAGTCTTGAGCTGGGCAAGTTAAAATATTAACAATATCTACTACAGGTAGCCCTCAACTTACAAGGAGTTCATTTAGTGACCGTTTGAAGTGATAACGGCACTAAACAAAAGACCATTTTTCATACTTAGGACCATTGCAGGATCCCTATGTTCCTGTGATTTACATTCAGATGCTTGGCAATTGTCTCATATTTATGACGGTTGCAGTGCTGCCTTGGGGGTTACGTGATCCTCTTTTGCGACCCTCTAATGAGCAAGGTGCATGGGGAAGCCAGATTCACTTAACAACCATGTTACTAACTTAACAACTGCAGGGATTCGCTTACCAAATGTGGTGAGAGAAGCCGTAAAATGTGACGAAGCTCACTTAACAAATTTCTCACTTAGCAACATAACATCTGGGCTGAATTGTGGTCGTTATGTCAAGGGCTATCTGTATAGCCAGATGTGTGTGTGCAGGACCCCTTTCTTGGTTGTGTTAATGTTTGGATTTGAGGTTTCTCAACTGCTTTGTATTTTAAGTTTTGTGGTGTTTGTAGTTGCGTTTCTCTTAATTCTGCTCACCACCCAGAGTCCCTTGTTGGGGGTGAGCGCCATATAAATTGGAGGGATGGACGAGCAACAACAGATAGTGAACTATCACAGAAGAAAAAACATTTTACCACCAGACGTAAGTGAGCTAAGCTTGAGGGTCTGCATAGCATATTGGGCTAGGTCCTGATTTAACTATGGTTTATTAAATGACCACAATTCATTGGGTTTCAGCAGCACACTGAGCTATAAACAGGAGTGGGATGCTGGGGATTCGCAGGGGTTCAGGAGAGCCCCTAGTTAAGATTCTGCGCAGTTCGGAGAACCCCCAAATCCCACTCCTGGCTGGCCTCGCCCACCCCTCCCCTCCCTTTCCAGGAGTCCCCACGTGGCCCATTTTGGATGTAGATAAGTGCAGGGCCCATGGGGAGGTTTGGGGAGGGTGAAAAATGGGCCTCTCGGAAGTTCAGGAAGGCTGGAAATGCGCCTGTTTCTGGCTTCCAGAGAGCCTCTGCAACCTGGGGAGGCTGTTTTCGCCCTCCCAGAGGCTCGAGGAAAACCTCCGGAGCCCGGGAAGGGCAAACACCCCGCCACACCATGGTGTAGGAGGCTGAGTAGGTCACGTCCACCATGGCCACGCCCATCCAGCAACCGGGGAAAGAACCCGTTGCTAAAATTTTTGAAGCCCACCCCTGGCTATAAACCCTGGTCTACCAACAAGGGGTTCAGCCATTGTTCAGCCCAAATCTGAAATCATATTACAATAATATGTAAATAAGGCCAAGGAAGCTCTTGGGGTTCATTTATCAAAATTTTTCCATTGACAAGAAAGTCTGCATTTTCAAAAAACAAAAATATTTGTTAACCTTATACTAAGAGGAGCATTTTCATTATGTCTCACTGTTTCTCAGAACTTAAAAAGAGAGAGGGAAAACCTGTTCCTTTTTTCTTGAAAGCAAAGGGGGTTTTTTTTCTTCCCCATCTCAGTTTAGATGCTACCTTCCCAGCCTTGGAAATTTTGGTTCCTCTTAATGAGATTCTTTTAACTACCTTTAAATTCTCACTGATGTTTGGCTGTGTGGAACTTCTCAGTTCTCCTTTGAAATGGAGTGGTAAATCAACTCACACCTCAGGGCCCTGCCAGATAATCAGAAGTGTCAATTCATTTTATTTATTCTTTAATTTTTGTTAAATTTGTATGGCTGCCTACCTCACAAAGAAGTGACTCGGGAAGTCTACAATTAGACCACCACAATGCTCTGAGTTGATCCAGAAGTTGGAAGGGACCTTAGAGAACTTCTAGTCCAACCCTCTGCACGAGCAGGAAGCCCTATACCATTTCAGACAAATAATTGTTCACTCTTCTTAAAATTCTTCAGTGATGGAGCACCCACAACTTCTGGAGGCAAATCATTCCACTGATTAATTGTTTTCATTGTCAGGAAATTTCTCCTTAGTTCTAGGTTGCTTCTCTCCTTGATTAATTTCCGTCCATTGCTTCTTGTTCTACCTTGTAAGAATATTTACAGTGTGACTACTATTGTGAGACAACCCAGGAGCAAAATACAGGACACAGAGGCTTTGACTTTTAACAGTGGTTTATATACAAAACTACTATATACATATATGCACGTTAGGCAAATACCAGGCAATCAATCAACTATAATGGAAATAGAACACGAGGAGAGAGAGAAGCCCTCACATGGTCTCCCTTATATAGACAGCTTCTTAAAGTGGCAGTACCCTGCTGATTCATTCTCAGTTCATCATCTTGGCTTACAGCCTTACAGCAGCTGGTCAGTTATTAAATCTTCATTAACCTGATATTTCTGATGCTTTGGAAACTAGGTTGATCCCTTCTTCTTTATGGCTTAGATATTGGAAGACTGCTATCATGTCACCCCTAGTCCTTCTTTTCAATAACCTAGATATATATACCCAATTCCCGTAATTGTTCTTGGTATGTTTTAGCCCCCAGCCCACTACCACCATCTATGGTATCGAAAGTCATCAAGAGGTCAAGTGGAGTTCAAGATGGTTGCACAACCCACATGCTACTCTCGCCAGAGACCAATGCCATACAAGATCTGATTCTTGATTGAAAGAGAACTAGAAAATCCACTTCATTCAGGGTCCTCTAAAGCTGTAGAGCAATCTGCTTTCTCAACCAATTGTCACAAAAAATAAGGTTCGACGCTGGACAAAAATAGTAAGGTCCAGTGATGCTTTCTTGGAGACCTTCTCCCAGGCTTCCTTCAAAGGCAAAAGAACAACCCACTTCATTCACAGAATTCACCACAAGTGGAACCCACTCACACAAGTTAAGAGGGACATGGATCTTAGATGGATGGGCTTCCATTCCCAGAATTCCCCAGCCAGCCTGCAAGGGAATCCTGGGAGTTGAAGTCCACACATCTGAAAGTTGACAAGATTAAACACTGAGCTGAACTCGCACCGTGAGGACCCTGTCCACTTCCTCATTCCAGGAAATACAACTGTGGGTTTTCCAGCTGCTCTCACAAAAAGTCAAAATAGGTGGCAGCTGATCTGCCTTCTTGACAGTTCGTCCCACTATGTCATCCCATGGGCTTTCTCTGCTCTCCTCTCCATGTGCTCTCCATGAAAAGCCTTTAGAGATCAACCAAGACCAGCCACGTACTGCCCTTTGTTAATGAATCCATAATGAAAACTGACACATTTAGGTTTTTACTGAGGCATGACACGTATAAAAGAACAATGTGTCTTTTAGCGGGATCAGAGTGCCTCCATCTTCTGAAAAAAACCCAATGCGCAACTTCCTTCTCTCACCACGTTGTTCTACGGGAAGTAAGAAACTAACAGGATATAGTTGACTATAAAAAAGAAAGAAAGAGCAAAAGAATTGGTTCATTGTTTTCCTCCAACAGCATTCATTAGACAGGCCATCCTGTGGTCTCTTGAGCCAAACATTTAATGTATGATGACCACACTGTGGTCATCAGCAATTCACCACTTCTGGTCACAAGCCCTCACTGGTAACCTAACCCCTATTTGCTCTGTGATGTCATTGAATCTCTGTGATGTCATTGAAGCTTTCTGAAAGACAACGGGAGATGCTGCAGGAACCTCTACGGTCATGATCTGTGGTTACTAATGGACGGTCTCTCTTCCCTTCCTAAGAGGTCAGGTCAGGATTTGCTTTCTTCCTTTCTTCTGATTACAGCAATTTACAAATACCTTGTTTGTTTTTTAATTTTCACAAGGATCCAAAATCTACCTTGTAACAAGAGCCGGTTTCTGGCTCTGCTATGAATCCTCATTGTTCACGGTGGTACCCAGGAGTGGTATTCTACTGGTTTGGCTGAAGCGGTAGCTTCAAGAATCATCTATGAGCGAACCGGTTCGCTCAGATGATCAGCTGCTGGGCGCGGCACAGCGCAATACCAATAGCAATAGCACTTAGACTTATATACCGCTTTATAGTGATTTACAGCCCTCCCTAAGCGGATTACAGAGACAGCACATGGCCCCCAACAATCTGGGCCCTCATTTGACCCACCTCGGAAGGATGGAAGGCTGAGTCAACCTTGAGCCTGGTGGGATTTGAACTGCCAAATTGCAGGCAGCCGACAGTCAGCAGAAGTAGCCTGCAGTACTGCACTCTAACCACTGAACCACCAAGGCTCTTCCGCGTGTCAGCTGTTGAACACACAGGGAGAGGATTGCAAGAGAAGGTCAGTATCAAACCCTCTGCATGCGCGCAAAGGGTGCCCACCAAGCCACACCCACAGAACTGGTGGTAAAAAAATTTGAATCCCACCACTGGTGGTACCAACGTCCTTCCTGACTGTCGACTCTGTTGCAAGCAGGTTCGACAAGTTATTCAAAAAACGGGGTCTAAAACCATCTAACAGTATTTACTACTACTATTTAACCATCCCACTCCATCTTACTCGCTGTTGTACCATGACCATCTCTTGAAAGAAGGTAGTGGGTTCTTGGGCAGAAGGCAGCTATTTCTGAAATGCTCTTCCTTTGCAAAGGCAGCCAACGCTCTTTTTTTATTAAATTATAAATGCTAGGTTACGACTTCTGGTTTGCCCTCACAGGAGTCTGGTTTGATAGAACAGCAACTCAAATGAATGGGATTAAGTGCCATTTTTATGGAATCGTGTTCTTGGGGGGGGGGGGTTAATGTGGCTTTTTGCTAACTCCACCACCGCCACCCAAAAAACCCCCAAAGCATGTTGTTTATTAAGACATCTTAAACGGATTGTTCTGTTTCTTACTGCAAGAAGCACTTGGGAATGCAATCTTAAATTGGAAAAGTGAGCTATGGGGCCATCTGAAATGATAATGGTTAATGGTATGGGTGTAGGATTCTACCCTCCGACCTGCCTCTGGTTGATCCTTGACACTGTAAAGTTAATGATACTTTAAACAAACACAGTTCGTTTTTGCTAGCCAACTAGCCCGGAGTTAATATCTGGAGCTGATTAACCGCAGCTACCAAAACCAAAGCTATTTTAACACTTTCATAATGCCCAAATGGACTGCCACATTAGACAGAAAGACTGCCCTATTATAGATATATTTTCTGCTCCCTTTTGGTTACATTGTTCATTCTGTGCAAATGAGGAGCAACTGACTTTACATGCAGTGATAAGCCAGTGATAAGCCATGGTTTGCTGAATAAGCCACCATTTTACACCAGTGGTGGGGTTCAAGTTTTACTACTGGTTCTGTGGGTGTGGCTTGGTGGGCGTGGCAGGGGAAGGATAGTGCAAAATGCCCATTCCCTCCCCACCCCACTAACCTGCTTTCCAGCTCTGTTCTCCTGTGCAGGGCAACAAAAGAAGACCCAGCAGACCAGTTGGGACTTGGGAGGCAGAGAATAGATGGGGTTAGCGGGGCCAGTCAGAGGTGGTATTGGCTGATTCTCCAAACTAGTCAAAATTTCTGCTACCGGTTCTCCAGAACTGGTCAGAACCGACTGAATACCACCTCTGATTTACATATAATTATACAGGTAGTCTTTGACTTACAACAGTTCACTCAGTGACTGTTCAAAGCTACAACGGCACTGAAAAAAAGTGACTTGTAACCATTTTTCACACTTATGACCATTGGGGCATCCCCATGGTCACATGATCAAAATTCTGACTCATATTTATGACAGTTGCAGTGTCCCAGGATTATGTGATCTCCTTTTGCGACCTTCTGACAAGAACAGCCAATGGGGAAGCCAGATTCACTTAACAACCGTGTTACTAATTTAACAACTGCAGTGATTCACTTAAGAACTCTAGAGAGAAAGGTCATAAAATTGTAGAAAATAAAAATAAAAATAGAGCAAAACTCACTGAACAGGTCTCACTAGACAACATGAATTTTAGGCTCAATTATGGCCGTAATTCAAGGACTACTATATTAGATTTGCCTGCTCCCTTTTGATTATATTTATTGTGTGTGAATGAGCAGCAGCTGGCTTCATATGCAGCGACAAACCATTGTTAGGGTTACCATGGTTTGCTGAATAAGCCCCATTCACACATAATCATACAACATTGCCATAATTCTTGGTGCAATGTGTCTATCCTTGGTAGTATTTGGGGGAACTGACTTTGAAAATCTAAAATTACAGTATGGCAAGAAATATCTACATACCAATTTGGTGCAATGGTTAAAGACTCCAGGCTAGAAATTGGGAGATCCTGAATTCTAGTTCTTTGAGTCCAAAGCTAGGTGAGTGACCTTGGGCCAGTCACTCACCTCTCAGCCCTAAGTAGGACGCAATGGCAAATCAATTGCCAAAAAAACCCCTGCAGGGACTTGTCTATGCAGTTATCAGGAGGCAACATTATCTGAAGCATGCATAAACCTACACACACAAATACAGACATGAATCTACATCTAACTAGATTTTTATCTTTATAGATGCACACACCAACCTACTGTACAGCCCTATATGCTTTCCGGATTCTATCCCATTTTTTAAACATGCTTTTGATCCTTTGTCTAGCTGTGCCGTATTTTTGATGTGAAATGATCAAAGGCAAAAAAAACTTTGCTAAGTTTTTTTAAAAAAACAAGCAGGATGGCTGGGAGAGACGCCGATGGGAATATGGGAGGAATCTACATTATTTTCAGGCGGTTGGCTCAACCGGGAAGATGATAATTATTATTATTATTATTTTGAGTCAGGTGGACACTGCACCTTTCTCCTATCTAACTGAAGACTTTTTTTTTTTTCAAACCTGGCAACTTTTAAGATGCGTAGACTTTGACCTCCCAAAATCCCCACCTACGGCAGAATC
Source organism: Bungarus multicinctus (assembly GCA_023653725.1). NCBI lineage: Eukaryota > Metazoa > Chordata > Lepidosauria > Squamata > Elapidae > Bungarus > Bungarus multicinctus. The sequence continues at coordinate 6,407,808 of CM042835.1, read as the reverse complement.
CAGAGAGTTGAATCAACTTGTTCTCAAAGATCCGGTCTCAAACCGCTTTGCGTTTTAATAGAATACCGTGTGTACTTCCTCGTATGACAAACAGTGTGGCAGATGCTTCTTGAACCAAAGAAAAAAAGCGAGCATTCTTGGACAAAGCTCTGAAATGTTTAGTGAAGCTGATAAACCTGTCTGTTTCTCTCTCTCTCTCTCTCTCTCTCTCTCTCTCGCTCTCATCTATCTACTGTATGTATCTGTCTGTCATCTATTTGTCTGTCTCTCTATCATCTCTCTCTCTCTCTCTCTCATCTATATTTATATCTATCTGCCTCTCTATCATCTCTCTATCTCTGTCTGTCTCTATCATCTATTTCTATCTATCTCTGTCTATCTGTCTCTATCACTCTATCATCTATCTATCTATCTATCTATCTATCTATCTATCTATCTATCTATCTATCTATCTATCTATCTGCTTAATTATTTGGTTTTTTTATCCTGCCTTTATTACTACATGTAGCTCAAGATGGCAAACATACATAATGCTCCTTCATTCTCCTATTTTCTCACAATAACCCTGTCAGGTGGGTTGGGCTCAGAGAGAGTAAGCGGCCCAAAGTCACAGAGCTGGCATTCATAACTAAGGTGAAACTAGAACTCAGAGGCTTCTAGTGATTGCCTCAAAGTCACCCAGTCGGCTTTTATAACTAAGGCGAAACTGGAATTCACTGTCTCCTGGTGATTGGCCCAAAGTCACCTAGCTGGCTTTCATAGTTAAGGCAGAACTAGAACTCAGAGGCTCCTGGTGATTGGCCCAAAGTCAGCCAGCTGGCTTTCATGCCCAAGATGAGACTAGAATTCCCAGTCTCTTGGTTTCTAGGCCAGCACCTGAACCACTATACTGAATTGGCTCATTCCCCAGGATTTCTCCAGCGGTACAAAGCTAGAGGATGTACAAGACATAATACGAAAACTCAAGATGATAGATACGATGAGGCAATCAAAGCCCCACGAGTTTTTAACATTTCATCCATGCAAAATCCAAGATGGCGGCAGCCACAATGCAATTAAAGTTCTGCTCACTTTGATCTCATCATCACAGCCATTTTGAATTTTTTTAAAATTGTATTTTGCAGACATCCCTTGCTACAAAGCCAAAACCAAAGACATTATAGCCCCAATTATTTCACAGGATTGTTGTCCTGGGAAAAAGAGGAGGAAGGAGTACTGGTAGTAGGTATGTTGGCATTGTTTATAAACAAGAACAGAAGTATCTCAAAAGTGCTTTTTTTCAAAAAGACAACTGGACTGGTTTTTTTGTTTTGCCTTTTGGGAGAAAAAAAGCAATTTTGCGATGACTATATGACCTGGATTACTGAGAAAAATAAAGGTAGGATAAAAATCAAATGGTGCGGGACTGATTTTATTAATTTACGGTAATAATTATAATCACAACAACAAAGCTTGGCTGGTTTAAAAACCTAAGCGATATTCCTCCGGTTTTTAGCTGGATGGGCAACCATGAGAAAAGACAGTAAAGTTTAAAAAGTCAAATCTGGAAAGCCGAAAGCTTCCCTGGAGGCAATAATAAAACCCAAGGCCAAGAAAACAAGATATAGCAGATTTGTCCTGAAATCCCCAGGAGTTGAACATGACTTCAAACATTTCTCTTCTTCTTTACCATTTTCCCAACAGAGATTTAATAATAAGACACACACACACATATACATATACACCCCTCTTCTTTGTCTCTCTCGTCAAAACAAGGAAGCGGTTGACTTTTCTGTGGCGAGGCAGTTGTTAAGATCCCTGGCATCCGGCACAGAATTTCTCATTTTAATTATTTTTAGATTGCAGACTGAGGCTTAGGCTCCCCTAAATTGTGTTTCATTGGGCCAGAATTTGGTCTGGTCTCTTCCCCAGAGTCCCAATTCAAAAGCAAAAACAGAATAAAAAATAAAATAAATCCTCAAAAATCATAAAAGCCTTTGTTGTGAAGTGCGGCCATCACTTTTGTTTTCTCTTCACTTATTTTTTCTGAAGGCCTTACGGAGAAAACCTACAACCTTGTGTGCTGTGCAATGTTTATGCCAGCAGAAATGGAGGAGGAGGGCCGGGTTGTACAAATTTGCAACATTCTCTAGGCTGGTGGAAATTCCCAGAGACGAGAAGTCTGGGTTTAAATTACTTCACCTTGAGAAACCGCAATGTTTTCGATAACCATTTTCCCCTCTTCTCTCAATTCCAGCAGCTCTTTCTCTGGCCTCTCTCTCTCTCTCTCTCTCTCTCTCTTAGTTATAGACAGGCAGTCCTCAAGTTATGACCACAACCAAGTCCAAAATTTACATTGCTAAGTGAAACGTTTGTGAAGTGAATGCTGCATCCGTAACTTTTTACTGGGCCGTGCATTCCAATTTCTAGGGCAGATTATTTTTTACCAAAGTATTTCAAATGGACTAATTTACAGAATCTGGGACCTCTGGCTCCCATGGAATTCAAACTTTTTAGGACATTAAAATGATCGTGTTTTTTACGAGATAACGCAAAATGCCGTAAAACGTTTCCTGTATTCAGCTGCTAATGTTCGTACTATACAGTGGAACATGGGCTACTTTCAAGATAGATGCATCTCTGAATGCCTCCCTTGGTTTTTAAATACATTTTCAGTAGATTAGAATCTCTGCCATTGTTGAAGGTAGGGAGGAATCTGGTAACGAAGCTGGTGTCTCTGAAGTGATCACTGGTTGTCTAGTTTGCCATTATCATTGTGTACATGTTGTATTTCACCTATACCACTCAGTGATGGACATAATGCTCCCTCCTCCTACTTTCTCCACAACAACCCTGTGAGGAGAGTTGGATTGAGAGAGAGTAACTGACCCAAAGTCATTGAGTCGGTTTTCGTACCCAACTAGAACTTACAGACCATTGGTGATTGGCTCAAAGTCACTCAGTTGGATTTCATGCCTAAAATGGGACTAGAAATTAGAGTCTCCTGGCAATTGGTCCAAAGTCACCCAGCTGGCTTTCAAACCTATGGGAGAATCAGAACTTGCCGCCTTTCAATTTCTAGTGCAACCTTTCCACCATTACATGCAATCCCCAGCAAAGGAGCCCACATTGCCTGCCCAGACTTTGCCTGGGCCAGTGACCCCCTCTAGTGGCAGGGCAAGGTGAGGGCAGCGGGGAGCAACTGACCCACGGACAACGGCAACGCCTCGAAAGGTGGTTGGAGTCTCCGGGCAGCAGTTAGAATGAAGCTGCGGGGGGGGGAGGGTTGTGGTGGACAATCCCGGACTTAGAGTGAAGTGAGCCACAGTAGGTAGCCGTCCAGCCAGCCGGCTATCCAGCTATCCATTCATCAGGTCAATTGTCCATCCATCTGCCCAGCTGTCCAGCCAGACAGCCGTCCATCCATCCATCCATCTGGCCATCCATCTGGCCAGCTGGCCATCCATCCAGTTGCCCATCCATCTATCCATCCATCCGTCCGTCCATCCATCCGTTCATCCATCCATCCGTCCATCCAGCTGGCCAGCTGGCCATCCATCCAGTCACCCATCCATCCACCCATCAAGCCGTTCAGCTGGCCGTCCATCCAGCTGGCCATCCATCCATCCAACTGCCAGCTGTCCATCCATCCACCTATCCGTCATCCGTCCATCCATCCAGCCACCCAGCTGTCCATCCATCCATCCATCCAGCCATCCAGCTGTTCATCTGTCCATCCATCCACCTATCCGTCATCCGTCCATCCATCCTGCCGCCCAACTATCCATCCAGCCATCCAGCTGTTCATCTGTCCATCCATCCAGCCGTCCATCCAACCAGCCAGCCAACCAACCAACCATCCCTCCGTCCGTCTGTCCATCCAGCCGTCCAACCGTCCATCCATCAATCCAGCCGGCCAGCTGTCCGTCCGTCTGTCCATCCGTCCGTCCAACCGTCCCTCCAGCCGTCCGGCCAGTCGAACGATAGATCAAGCAGGCAGGCAGCAACAGCAGTAGAGGCGCTTCTCACCGGGCAGGGCGAGGAAAACAACCAAGCCAAAACACACACACACAAACACACACACAAAAACCAAAACAACGCAGCAGCCCCCGCCCCGCCCCCTCCGGGACTCCTCCTGCGCCCTGCCCGACCCGAGTCTCTCGAACCGGTTTCGCCGGTTTACTGCTTCCCTTCCCCGCCCCTCGCGCCCAGCCTTGGTCAGACGCCTCCGCTGCTCCAAAAGCCCCAGAGAGCGCAAGAGAGCAAGAGGACGCGCCGGTGGCCCCCGACTTCCTCGTCTCCCCTGCCCGGCCCTGTCGGACTCTCCCCGCAAGCCCTTCCCCGCGCGATCGCCTTGCCTTTCCTGCTTTGTTTCAGCCCCGGGGCCGAGGCGGAGGAGGAAGCCCAGCCGTCGGAGCTCCATGGCGCAGTTTGGCCCTTGGGGTTGTTGGCTCTTCTTAGCCGTGGCCTTAAGCGCGACCCTCCGCTTCGGTCAAGCAGGTGAGTCAGATCGCGGGATAACCGACCCCCCCTTCCTCCTCCCTCGGGAAAGCAGGTAGCCAGGCAGGCTGGGTTTCACGCCACGGAAGAGGCTCCCGGTTGTGTGTGTGTGTGTGTGGGGGGGGGGGGTCAGCGGGTTGTGTGAACCCAGCCGCCGGCGTCGCTCAGAAGCTGAGTCAAGGCAAAAGGGCTCTCCAACTTTGGCCACTTTAAGCCAAGCGGACTTTAACTCCCAGAATTCCCCAGCCCGGTTGGGGAATTCTGGAAGTTGAAGTCTGCCAGGCTTAAAGTGGCCAAGGTTGGAGAGCCCTGGACTAGTCCAACCCTCTGCTCCAGCAGGAGAGCTTAGATCAGGGGTGTCCAACCTTGGAAGCAGAGCTGGCTGGGGAATTCTGGGAGTTGAAGTCCGCCAGGCTTAAAGTGGCCAAAGTTGGAGAGCCCTACTCTACAGAATTCTTCCCTGGGCTCACAGGAGGGAAGATTTAGTAAAACAACCGAATAAGTGAGTTGTGAAGGGAACCTTGGAGGTCTTCTAGTCTAGAGGTCTTCAGCCTTGGCCACTTTAAGCCTGGTGGACTTCAACTCCCAGAATTCCCCAGCCAGCACAGTTGGCTGGGGAATTCTGGGAGTTGAAGTCCACAAGTCTTAAAGTGGCCAAGGTTGGAGACCCCTGTTCTAGTCCAACCCTCTGCTCCAGCAGGAGAGCCTAGATCAGGGGTGTCCGATCTTGGAAGCAGAGCTGGCTGGGGAATTCTGGGAATTGAAGTCCGACAGGCTTAAAAGTTGCCCAGGTTGGAAACTTCCCAAAGCTTTTTTTTTTTCCCCCAGGAGGCAACTGGTCTTTTGAAGACATTTCGCTTTTGATCCCAGAGGCTTCTTCAGCTTCTTCAGGATAGTGGGGAATGGTGCAGATGTTGCATAATAAGGATATTTATTTATTTGTATTTATTTATTTTGTCAAAAGCTTACAATACGATAGAAACAAGAATAAACATAGGTTTAAATATAAGAAATAGGAACTAATAATTGGGGACAATAGGATAGGGACGGTAGGCACGATGGTGCGCTTATGCATGCCCCTTACAGACCTCTTAGGAATGGGATGAGGTTGATAGAGGTTAGTTTGAGGGTTAAGGAGTGGGCGTTTGAACAGGTGACCACAGAATCGGGTAGTGAGTTCCAGACATTGACCACTCTGTTGCTGAAATCGTACTTCCTGCAATCGAGTTTGGAGTGGTTTACATTGAGTTTATATCTGTTGTGTGCTCTTGTGTTGTTGCGGTTAAAGCTGAAATATTCATTAACTGGTAAGACGTTGTAACATATGATTTTATGTGCTATGCTTAAAACCAATCTTTAGCTCAAAGGTTGTCTAAGCCTAGAATCTCAAGTCTGGTGGTGTAGGGTCTTCTGTTGCGAACAGAGGAGTGTATTGGGCCAGGGCAGCCAGTTTCTTCTTGCACGGAGGGCTGGGTAGGTGGCTGGGGGAAAGGTTCCTTAAAAAGTCACGTGGGAGAGTAGGAGCAACTCCAGATCCCTTCTTGGCTGTTGAGGATCCCAACCTCCAGGACTTTCCCTTTTAGCCTCCTGCTTCTTCCCGGCCCGACTTTCACTTTCGTTGAGCGTCCCAGGGAATGCAATGCCTCTTTGACTTGCACCGTCCTAACCTCCGTAGATATACAGACGGGCAAAGGTTGTGCAAGCCGCTTTGATTGTGCAAAAAAAGGCTGTATAAATCCGACCAAGGTTTACAAACGAGGGGGGGGAGGCGGAGGGGGAGGGTGGGGGAAAAGGGGCGTGACTGCAATGCAATGCAATGCAATGCAAAACAAATCGTTTTCTGCTGGGTTTACCATGTTGATTTTTTTGAACCTGGCTCGCCCGACTCCGTTTGGGGGGCGGGGGGGGGAGGGAGGGGGGGAGACGGGGAGGTAGGACAGACGTTTCGGGCGGAAAAAAAAAAAGGGCTCCGGCTTTAGTCGCTGGAAGAGGTGAGGCGGGTCACGAGAAAACATTCTGTGTCGTTGGACATGTGTAATCTTGGTCTCAGGCATTTCCTTTTTTTTAATTTTTTAAAGTCAACCGCAGTTGAATGTTGACATTTCGGAGCGGAGGAGTTTTTCATGAGTTGGAGACGGGGGTGGGGAGAGGAGGGGAGGGCGGGGGGGAGAAAAACAGTTTTATTTTTCCCTTCAGGCTTCAAAGGGCACCGGAGCAAACACTGAAGACGGCAACTTTCTTCCTGGCTTCACAGAGACCTCCGGTTTAATCTGGCTGGGACATGTTTGTGAAAAGGGTTATCCTCTGTCTGTCTGTCTGTCTATCTTTTTCTTTCTTTCTTGTCTATATTATCTATATCTATCTATATCTTTCCTTTCTATCTTTTTCTTTCTTGTCTATCTATTATCCATCTCTATCTATCTATCTATCTATCTATCTATCTATCTATCTATCTATCTATCTATCTATCTAATCTTTTTCTTGTCTGTCTATCTCTTATCTATATATATATATATTTCTTTCTTGTCTTATTTATCTCATCTATCTACATCTGTATCTTTCCTTTCTATCTTTTTCTTGTCTTATTTATTTCTATTATATATCGATATCTTTCTATCTTTTTCTTTCTTGTCTATCTATTATCTATCTATCTATCTATCTATCTATCTATCTATCTATCTATCTATCTATCTATCTAACTATCTATATCTTTCCTTTTTCTTTCTTTCTTGTCTGTCAATCTTTTATCTATTTATATATTTATATCTTTTTCTTTCTTGTCTTATTTATCTCATCTATCTATATCTATATCTTTCTATCTTTTTCTTTCTTGTCTATCTATTATCTTTATCTCTATATCTTTCCTTTTTCTTTCTTTTTTGTCTGTCTATCTCTTACCTATCTATACATATTTCTATCTATCTTTTTCTTTCTTGTCTATCTCTATCCATTATCTATCTATATCTGTCTGTCTGTCTGTCAGTATCTATCATCTAATTTGCTTGCTGCCCATCTCACTATAGAACAATAGAGTTGGAAGGGAACTTGGAGGTCTTCTAGTCCAACCTCTGCTCAAAGCAGAAAACCCCATAGCATTTCAGACAAATGGTTATGCAACCTCTTCTTAAAAACTTCCAGTTTTGGAGCACCCCACAACTTCTGGAGGCAAGTCATTCCACTGATTAATGGTTCTGACTGTCAGGAAATTCCTCCTTAATTCTAGGTTGCTTCTCTTTTTGATTAGTTTCCACACATTGCTTCTTGTCCTGCCCTCAGGTACTTTGGAGAATAGCTTGACTCCCTCTTCTTTGGGGCAGCCCCTGAGATATTGGAACACTGCTATCATGTCTCCCTCATCCTTCTTTTCATTCAACTAGATATACCCAGTTCCTGCAACTGTTCTTCATATGTTTTAGCCTCCAGTCCCCTAATCCTCTTTGTTGATCTTCTCTTCACTCTTTCTAGAGTCTCCACATCTTTTTTTATATTGTGGCGACCACAATATAATGCAATATTCCAAGTGTGGCCTGACCAAGGCATTATAAATAATGGTATTAATACTTCACGTTATCTTGAAGCTTCAAAGCAATTCCGGGCACCTTACAACCCTAAAAGCAATAAAACCATAAATGTTTCTAAAAGCAATAAAAATACATTACTGATGTATTAATTTAAAAGTCGATGAAGGGTGTTTTCCACCTTCATGGGTCACTGCTTTGTTGTGGCAAAGTTTCTTGTGCAATTCAGAGATGTCTATGAGTTAAGCCATGCAAGGCCACCCAAGATGGACAGGTCACAGTAAAGAGTTCTAACAAACATGGTCCATGAGAGCAGGGGTCTCCAACCTTGGCAACTTTAAGACTTGTGGACTTCAACTCCCAGAGTTCCTCAACCAGAGTTCCTCAGCTTTGCTGGCTGAAGAACTCTGGGAGTTGAAGTCCACAAGTTTTAAAGTTGCCAAGGTTGGAGACCCCTGCATCAGAATAGAAAATGGCAGCCCAGTTCCATATCCTTGACAAGAAAACCCCGTAGATCAGAGGTGGTATTCAGCCGGTTCTGACCGGTTCTAGAGAACCGCTAGTGGAAATTTTGAGTAGTTTGGAGAACCGGCAAATACCGCCTCTGATTGGCCCCGCCCCCATCTCTTCTCTGCCTCCCGAGTCCCAGCTGATTGGCTGGGTCTCCTTTTGTTGCCCTGCACAGGAGAAGGGAGCTGGAAAGCAGGTTAGTGGGGTGGCCAGGGAATGGGATTTTGCAGTAACCTTCCCCTGCCACACCCACCAAGCCATGCCACACCTACAAAACCGGTAGTAAAATATTTTTGAATCCCACCACTGCCATGGATGGTACCAAAAGGCTTTAAAAAATGCTTTTTTGCCTAACCTTGAAGTTCTTTTGGATTAAAGGGGCAGATCTATAAGATCTATGTGAAGAAATCATTCAGCAGGACAAATAAAGAGGGGGAAGAAATGAGGCTGTTATTAAGAAGTAAACAGTCCTGAATTATCTCCAGCGAACCATCCCGGATTATCAGTTTTGTCTGCAACTTTTCCTGGGTTGCGCTGAACATCAAGGCAAGATTAAAACCACGAATTCTTGAATTATACTAGCTTGCCGGTTGGTTAGATTGATATCCTGTCCTTGGTTAGCACAGTAGAATTTGCAGCAGGTGTCAAAATTTGCAAGCTCAGGGTTGCAATTTTGTAAATTTTCGAGCGTTCCTTCACCTTCCTCCCCCCCCTAATAACTTAGGAAGTTGGCTGGACAAAGAGGGTGTGATTGGCCCAGAGTCACCCACAAAGCTTCTAAAAGTGAAGAAAAATCGGGGTCCTTCTGATGTCACTCCAACACCAATCTCTCTGAGCCATCCTGGTGCAACACTCAAAGTAGAAAACTGCCAAAGATCTTAGTGTCAGAGGCAAAGCAGACGGTGAAAAATGTGGTATTAGACTAGCCGGTTTCTCCCAACCTCAATTCTCAATTTTTAAATGTGGGGATACAGATGCTTCTCTGTAGGGTTGTTGCAAAAGATATAATAGGATAAATTTGGTTAATCTGCGCTGCTGATTAACAAAAAAGAGAATTTGGGGCCACAGGACTGTTTGAAGTTTTTGTCTTCTTGCTAATCTATTGGTGGGTAGCAAGAGGTGCATTGATTGATTGATTATGTGCCATCAAGTCAGTGTTAACTCTTAGCCACGTCCTACAGGCAGTCCTCAATTTACAACCAGAGTTGGCACCAGAATTGTCAGTTGTTAAGTGAGCCATAGCTTTATTTTACGACGTTATTGCCACAAGTCACTTTCGTTCTTCAGCGAATCATACTGTCATTAAGTGAATCCAGCCTATCCCATTGACTTCATTTGGTCTCCAGTGGGAAGGTCGCAAATAATGATCTCATGACCCCCCCCCCCAGTCCCCCGCCCAAGATGCTGCAATTGGTGTAAATGCCAGTTGCTAAGTGCCCAGATTTCAATCAAGTGAACATAGGGATGCTACAACAGTTTTAAGTGCAACAACCTGTTGTAAGTCACTTTTTTTTGGGGGGGGGGGGGCTGTTATAACTTCAGTAGTCACTAAAGAAAGGGTTGTAAGTGGAAGACTTCCTGCAGATGGATTTTCTCCATGATAATCGGTCCCTAACCTGGTCTATCAAGTCTGTCAAACTGTGCCCCCTGCCCCATTACAGTGGTGGTATTCAAATTTTTTTACTACCGATTCCATGGGCGTGGCTTGATGGGCGTGGCAGGGGGAGGATACTGCAAAATCCCCATTCCCTCCCCACCCCACTAACCTGCTTTCCAGCTCTGTTCTCCTGTGCAGGGCAACAAAAGACTCAGTCGATCAACTGGGACTCAGGAGGCAGAGAATAGATGAGGTTAGCGGGGCCAGTCAGAGGTGGGATTTGCCGGTTCTCCGAACTACTCAAAATTTTCGCTACGGGTTCTCCAGAACTGGTCAGAACCGTCTGAATACCACCTCTGCTCCCCACCCCACTAACCTGCTTTCCAGCTCCGTTCTCCTTTGCAGGGCAACCAAAGAAGACCCAGACAATCAACTGGGACGCGGGAGGCAGAGAACAGATGGGGGCGGGGCCAATCAGAGGTGGTATTTGCTGGTTCTCTGGACTACTCAAAATTTCCGCTACCGGTTCTCCAGAACCGGCTGAATACCACCCCTGCCCCATTACCACCGTAACTGTGAGCCCATCCACCCGGCTGCCTCTCTTCCCTCCTACTTTTCCAGCGCTCGAGCCTTTCTCTGCACAGCAAGGCCTTCTCCGTCATGCGTGTCTGAAATGTGATATTTTGAGCCTAGCCATTCAGGCTCCCAGGAAGGACTCCGGATCGATTTGTTCAACGATCCTTTTGCTTTTGTTTTCTTGAGTCTCCAGAGAAGGGAGTATTTGAAGCCTCAGGGTTGAAAGGAGTGGTTCTCGCTGGTCCCTGAGCTTGGTGGTTTTCTTGCAGACGTTTCATGACCCAACTAGGGGACGTCATCAGAGCCAGAAGGGAGTGGAGCATGTGTGGAGGAGGAGGGGGAAGGAGGAGGACTGTGAGGTCCTTAGTGTTCTCTGAGCTTGGTGGTTTTCTTGCAGCTGTTTCATGACCCAACTAGGGAACACCAATGCCATGAAATGCCTGCAAGAAAACCATCAAGCTCAGAGAGCACCAAGGATCCCACTATCCGTGATCCTCTCCACCACTATTTTCCATGCTGCTATATCCTAACAGTTCCGGACAAATTTCCAGAAAGTGAGAACAATTAATCAGTGGGGAAGGGCTTGCCGTTCTGAAGTTGTGGGCGCTCCGTCACTGGAAGTTTTCAAGAAGAGATTGTTCGGAATGGTAACAGGGTTGGACTAGAAGACCTCAAAGTCCCTTCCAACTCTGTTGTTCTACTACTGGATCCAGCCTATGGGTGAACAGTAAGGAGCAAGACCCCCAAACTGGAGAACGAATGGTTAGGGATCTTAAATCTGCAGGTGGGAGGGAAATGGTGGGTTGGAGGGTTGCTGCACAGGGAGAAGAAAAAAGATGGTGCAACTTAATCCTCTCCTTCCACCTTTATAATCCAGGCTTCCCCACCATCCGTCTGATTGACCAGGAGGGCCCCATTCTGGAGGGCAACAATGTGACTCTGGAATGCCTGATCAGTTATGGGGATAATGTGTCGGACTTCACCTTCCAAAAATATAGCAAGGTAGGTTAATCAAAGAATTTGCTTTGGCCGTGCTTGCCTTTAGCAAGCAACCTTTGTTAGTAGAATTAGAATTATTGGGTTTTTTTATTTTTGGAATTAGAATTAGGAATAGAATAGAATATAGAAAAGAATAAGAATTAGAATAAGAATAGAATAGAAAATAGAAAAGAGTAAGAATAGAATAGAGAATTGAATAGAATATAGAAAAGAATAAGAATAGAATAGAAAATAGAAAAGAATTAGAATAGAATAGAATAGAATAGAGAATTGAATAGAATAGAATATAGAAAAGAATAAGAATTAGAATAAGAATAGAATAGAAAATAGAAAAGAGTAAGATAGATTAGAATAGAATAGAAAATAGAAAAGAATAAGATAGAATAGAGTAGAAAATAGAAAAGAATAAGATAGATTAGAATAGAATATAGAAAATAATAAGAATAAGAATAGAAAATAGAATTAGAATAAGAATAGCATAGAATAGAGAATTGAATAGAATATAGAAAAGAATAAGAATTAGAATAAGAATAGTATAGAAAATAGAAAAGAATAAGAATAGAATAGAATATTGAACAGAACAGAATAGAACATAAAATCAAACAAAACAGAACAGAAAAGTACAGTATAGTATAGTATAGTATTGTGTACTTTATTTGGTTAAGTGTGATTAGACACACAGGGAATTTGTCTCCAATGCAGAAGCTCTCAATGTACATGCAAAGCAACAGAGTAATAATAATCACAATATGATACCAATAAGATTTAGCTTTAAATCAGGGTTGTCCAACCTGGGCAACTTTAATCCTTGTGGACTTCAACTCCCAGAATCCCCCAGCCACAAACAGCTTTGGCCAATTTAAGGCTCACGATCAACATTGCTCTTTCTCCCATCTCCAGTGGCTCCATTCTTGGATCTCTTTGGATGAATCTCACGACTTGCGTTGCTGGTTTTACGACGTCGCTGTGAATCATGACAACGGGCGCCTCCTGCTGACCATCAGCGACATCCAATCTTGGCACGCCGGACCCTACCGCTGTACCGGCCTGAACGCCACCGACAACACCACCATCTCAGAGGAACTGGACTTGCAGATGGAGTGTACGTGGGGGTTTGGATTCCCCTTAACAGATAATCAGAGTTGGAAGGGACCTTGTAGGTCATCTAATCCAACCCCCCTACCCAAGCAGGAGACCCTACACCATTTCTGACAGGTGGGAGTCCAATCTCTTTTTGAAAGCCTCCAGTGATGAAGCTCCCACAACTTCCAAAGGCAACTTCTGTTCCATTGGTTGATTGTTCTCACTGTCAGAAATTTCCTCCTTATTTCTAGGTTAAATCTCTCCTTGTTCAGTTTCCATCCATTATTCCTTGTCTGGCCTTCAAGTGCTTTGGAGAATAGCTTGACCTCTTCCTCCTCTGTGGCAGCCCCTCAAATATTGGAAGACTGCTATCCTGTCTCCCCTGGTCCTTCTCTTCCCTAGACTAGCCATGCCCAGTTCTTGCAACCGTTCATCGTATGTTTTAGCTTCCAGTCCCCTAATCATCCTGGTTGCTCTTTTCTTACTTTTTCTAGAGTCTCAACATTTTTTTTTATAGTGTGGTGACCAAAACTGGATGCTGTACTCTAGGTGTGGCCTTAGTAAGGCTTTACAGAGTGGTATTAGTACCTCACTTGATCTTGATTGTATCCCTCTGTTGCATGGGCTTTTTTGGCTGCTGCCCTTCTAGCCACCAGAGGGCAGTAGATAAACAGGAGATAAGGACTAGGAGATTGCGTTACTCTTTCCTTTTAGATCAGGGGCCTCCAACCTTGGCAACTTTAAGCCAGGCGGATTTCAACTCCCAGAATTTCCCAGCCAGCAAAGAAGGGGAATTCTGGGAGTTGAAGTCCACCAGGCTTAAAGTTGCCCAAGGTTGGAGACCCCTGACATAGACTACATTCCTGCAGTTCACACTCTGCCTATCTTTGGGATCTGCAGTAGAGTGTTTATCTGAAGAAGACCGAGAATGGGAAGAGAAGAGATTTGAAACGCCAATAAAAAGCACATTTATGAGCAGAGGGGGTGGGGGGAAATATTCTCGCAGGCACGGTTGATTCTCAACCAGCACGGCTCCATTAACAGGACAGATTTAGAAGCAGAAGCAACCGACGTGGAGCCATGCTGGTTCTTTACAGAATGATATATGTAGGCATGCGTGGGTGGGTGGGATAGATGGAAAACCGCTTCGGAGCCCCAGCAACAAGAGTCCCCGAACCCCCCTACCAGGCTGGCATTCCGAATTGAGAAGGGGCGGGGATGCTGGGAAAGGAAGAGAGCTGACTTCCCGCGTCTTCTCCCCTTCCTCAGATCTGCACAACGTCTTTATCAGCAATTCCAACTCCTGGTGTGGTACCATAGGAGACTCCATATCGGTCCTCGAAGACGACAACCTGCAGCTTCAGTGTACAGCGGACGCCTCCCAGACACCGCGCTACGAGTGGATTCGAGAGGTAAGGGAGCGGGAACAAGGCTTCAGAACAGAACCGAATAACAGTGACGGAAGGGACCTTGGAGGTCATGTAGTCCAACCCTCCACTCAAGCAGGATAACGTAAACCGTTTCGGGCCCATGATTATCCGATCTCTTCTTTAAAACCTCCAGTGTTGGAACGTTTTACAACTTCTAGAAGCAAGTTGTTCCCCTGGTTTATGGTTCTCGTGCCCAGGAAATTTCTCCTCCGTTTCTAGATTGGTTCTTTCCTTGATTGGTTTTCATCCGTTGCTTCTTGTCCTGCCTTCAGGTGCTTTGGAGAATAGCCAAAAGTTGTGGGAGAGAAGTTTTTTAAGCATAGTTCTTTCCCTCCGGGTCATTTTGTGGTCAAAGTTTCCCAAATCATCCCAAAGGTGGTTTTTCAAGAGGCAACTAGACTTTTCTTGTTGTTTTTCTTGAAAACCTTTTACTTCTCATCCCAGAGGCTTCTTCAGTTCTGGCTAAATGTCAGGGAATGAAGGATTTATATTCTTTGCATGTCGGTCGTTAGCTCTGTTTCTCTACCATCCAGCCAAAACTGAAGAAGCTTCTTGGATGAAAAGGCAAAGCATTTTCAAAAGGGAAAGAACTTAGAAAGTCCAGAAGGGGTTTTTAAAAAAGCACCTTTGAGACAACCATGACCTGGATGGTTGAGAATCTCTGTAGACAACTTTCCTAAATCATCTTTTCAGGTGTCAGAAAGCGAGCTGAGTTTCATAGCTTCATGAAGGTGATCAAAAGCTTTTTGTTAATGGTTCTTTTCTCTTTTTTTCCTCCTATAAATAGGGCGAGGACTGGATCCTGCCCTCAAGTTCCTTAACTCTCTACAAGGTAAACCAGGAGCAAGCCGGGACCTATACTTGCCAAGCCCATCATCCAACTTTGCCACAGTTGACCAAGAGCAAATCAATCCGCTTGCTCGTGGAGAGCTCCAAGCGAAGTTTCAGTTTTGGTGAGAAGCCCTGAATTTGGATGTCCATTATGAAGTCTGGCCACTTGGTATCTTCCATATTTGTTGGGGAGAACTTCCAGGAAAAAAAGCCCATCAGGTGTTTGAGGCCCTTGTTGAGATTCGTCATCTTTAAGCAGGAATATTTGAGCTTCTCCACATAGCAGTGACCCCTGAACCCAACCAAGTCCATTTCTCTTTTCCTGCTGCCACAGACAACAATATTTACAGTCCAGCCCTGCATACGATTACCTAGAAATTAAATCCTACTGTTTAGTAAGAGTTACTTGCAGACACCTTTCTATGGGATTGAGATCTTAGGTGACTCTTTTGTGAAAAGAGTCAGCCAAAATGTACTCAGCTAAGACTAGCTTACTATATGGACACAACCATGGAGGTTTGTAAAACATAATTCATTACTGTGAAAACAACCTCTTGTGGTTAGCTCAAACTATGGTTAAATGATGACATAGTATGATGTAGAAAACAGGATGTTGGCTTGGATCTAGATTTCGTCAGCCAGGCCTCATTCATCTTCCTGAAAGTCGTAAAAACGTGTCCCCTCAATGGGTTTTTAAGGGCGATTAAGGTTCCTCTCAGATTGACCCTTTCAAAGTGATCAGTGTCCCTCAGCCAACGTTTTAATTTGTAACACAGCCTTCTTTTAATAATGGCAGTATTGCAAAGAATAGAAAGACCTCTTAGGATCACATGTAGATCACATAAGCCAGGGGTCTTCAAACTTGACAGCTTTAAGACTTGTGGACTTCAACTCCCAGAATTCCTCCTCCAGTCATGTTAGCTCAGGAATTCTAGGAGTTGAAGTCCACAAGTCTTAAACTGGCCAAGTTTGAAGAGCCTTGACATAAGCTGAGGGTATATATCATTCCAGTATCTGATATTTTTTTAAAAAAATATAAATGGTGTTTCATTTCAATGGTTAGATGGCCTAGACCAGGGGTGTCAAACTTGTGGCCTGCAGCCCGGATGCAACACGTGCTGGCCACGCCCACCCTCAGTTTAGTGAAAGGGGGAAAAGTCACGATACATTATGTGATGCCTCAGTTATGCCGCGAGTTTGACACTCCTGGCCCAGACATCGTTATTTGAACATGGACTTTTTTAACATTTATATTTTGTGTTTTTCCTAATCTAGATGAAATGTTAATATATATTGCAAATCCATGTATGATAAAGATAAAGGAGACTCTGCACATTTTACTCTGTTAGTCATTGCCAACCATAGGGGGAAGTGTTTTCCATTTTAAGACCATAGAGACTTGACTGAGGACATTTCTGCGGTCATGTGACCAGCATGACATCACGAAGCGCTATTACCTTCCCATAGAAGGGGTACCAATTTATCTACTTGTACTTGCATGCTTTCGAACTGCAGGAGCTGGGGCGAGAACGGGATCTCACTCCGTCCTGTGACGCTCGGGTCTCTAACCCGGGCTACCGACTTCCCAGCTGACAAGCCCAGTGTCTTAACCACTGAGCCATCATGCTGCTCTCATGTATGACATGCCGTACGCTAAGTAAATATAAATAAACCTATTAGGTTTGCAATAGTGGTGAATATCTGTAGCTCGGGTGTAGGATGAGAGTAAAGGTTCGTTCTCTGAGCTTATGGGTTGGTTTCTGATTCCCACAAGTCTTAAAATTGCCAACTTTGGAGACCTCTGCCATAAAGTGATCACTGCCCTTCATTACCAGACTAGATAACATCTTTAGCAGAGATTTAGGGGTTACACGGTGGGTCAATGGCTAAGACACTGAGCTTGTTGATCAAAAAGTTCGGCGGTTTGAATCCCTAGCGCCGCATAACGGAGTGAGCTCCCGTTACTTGTCCCAGCTTCTGCCAACCTAGTAGTTTGAAAGCATGTAAAAAAAAATGCAAATAGAAAAATAGGAACCATTTTGGTGGGAAGGTAACGGCGCTCCGTGCACCTTTGGCATTTAGTCATGCCGGCCACATGACCACGGAGACGTCTTCGGACAGCACTGGCTCTTCGGCTTTGTAATGGAGATGAGCACCGCCCCCTAGAGGTGGAAACGACTAGCATGTATGTACGAGTGGAACCTTTACCGTCAGTGTTCTGACATCCCCTAAATCTCCACTGAAGATGTTACCTAGCTAGCCTGGTAACGAAACGTTCAAAAACCAACCCACAACCTCGGAGAACGAACCTCCACCCTCAAACCTACTAGGATTTCAGACACTCCGTGTAATCTGGCACCTCTTTTACGGGGAAAAAAACCTCAGGAAAACTACCCTGTGGAACCAGTCCTGCCTAATTTGAAGGCTTGCTGGTGCCACTCCTCTTTTAAAAACATCTTAGCTCCCTTCTCCCTGTGGGTGATCCTGGGGGCAGGGCTGACCACCTTTCTCTGCCCTCTGATGGAGGCAGGTGGGTGGAGGGCACCGGAGCTGTTTCCTATTTTGATGTTGACCCTTTGTCTTCTCCAGAGTCCATGCTGTCCCTCAGCACCCCAATGCTGGCCCTGGCAGTGGCCCTACCAGCTGTGCTGCTGTTGCTGTTGATCTTGGTCTTCGCTTTCCTTATTCCCCGTCACCGGGCAGCTGCCCTGAAGAAAATGGTTTTGTGAGTATCCGGTGGGATTATTTGGGGGCTGCGGTGGTCAGGGATGGGCCTGATCTGGTCCCAGGCAGGGATTTGGAATTCTTTGTGCACCTGAAATTCAGCCCATCCCACCTGAGGACATTAGCTGCCATTCCTGCTACTGCTAACGAGGGTCCATGGCAAATAGTGGAATCTAAGAAGATGGAATTGGTCATGATTATTTTTCCTTTAAGCAGAGTTTAAAATTGATTCTGCAGGTGCAGAGAATTCAAGTCCAGCCAAAACATTGTTTTTTTACAGAGGGTTTTTATAGAATATATATAGATGGGAATAGGAAATAAAATTAGAATTAGAATGGGGATGGGAATATAACACAGCACAACAAACACCACAACACAACAAACACAACAACAACACAATACAATGCAATACAATACAATCTGGAAGGGACCTTGGAGGTCTTCTAGTCCAGCCCACTGCTCAAGCAGGAGAACCTATATCATTTTAAATAAATGGCTGTCCAGTCTCTTCTTAAAAACTTCCAGTGATGGAGCGCCTACGATTTCTGAAGGAAAGCTATTCCACTGGTTAATTGTCCCCACTGTTAGGAAATTTCTCCTTAATTCCAGGTTGCTTCTCTCTTTGATTAGTTTCCATCCATTGTTTCTTGTCCTGCCCTCTGGTGCTTTGGAGAATAAACTGACCCCCACTTCTTTGTGGTACCCCTTTAAATACTGGCACGCTGCTATCCTGTCACCCCCAATTCTTTTCTTTAGACTAGTCACTAGCCAAACCCTGGCTTTGGGTCTTTCTACTGCTGAGCTTAATGAGGTTTGTTGACTACCCCTGGGAAGTGAGAATGCAAGAAACAAATATGGAGTGACCGGTAACCTACTTTGCCTCGTTCCTCAGACCAGCCTAGGCCACGTCTTTCTCAATTTGTGTATTTATGCATCAGTGGGGACAACCAGTTAACATTGGTCTTTTCTTTTTTAGGGAGGAATCTGGCCAGCGTACCCCCATTTACAAAGGCAGCCTCGACTCTGTGCCTTCTGTTGGGGGAGACACCCAGCCTCTGGTGATGTGAGGCAGATACACCGGTTAGTAAACTTGCATAGCACGATCTATTTCTTTTTAAATCCTGGGAAGATCTCTTCACTCTTGATCAGAGTCTACAGAGATTCTCAGTCATCCTCAGGTCGTGGTTGTCCCAAAGGTGCTTTTTTTTTCCCAGGAGGCAACTGGACTTCCTGGTTTTTTTTTTCCTTTTGAAGACGTTTCGCTTCTCATCCAAGAAGCTTCTTCAGCTCTGACAGGATAGTGGGGGGATGGAAGGATTTATATCAGGAGTGTGCAACTCAAGGCCCAGGAGTCAGATCCAGCCCGTGGGGTGCTTAGATTTGCCCCACGGGCAAATAGCGAAGGACCAGCCCGCGATGCCTCTGCCAGAAAAAACAAAGTGGCCGTTGCGGCCGGAAACAGGGCCTGGGGAGAAGGCACATGTGGCCCACCCAAGCTCCATTTTCCCTCTCAGAGCACTCGGGCCGCCACAGGTGCCCCTGACACAAGTGACAAGCCCACCCTGGCCCCCTCCTTTGGCCCCACCCTGGCCCCATCCTCTCCCCGGCCCCCGAGGTCAAACACAACCGTGGTGCGGCCCTCATTGAAATCAAATTTGACACCCCTGATTTATATTCCTTGCAGACAGCTGGTCATTTGCATCCTTTTAGAGGGTCGTTGAGGCCGCTTGGAATGTTTATCTGTGATTTCATTCTTGATAGTTCTTCAGTTCAAATTTGCATAAAAGAGTACAGCTAGTCCTCACCTTTTGAAAAACCTAGTTCTGAAGTTTCAGTGGCTGCCCCGCCATAGTCACATGACTTCATGTTGGGCACTTGGCCGGCCAGCTGGCATATATAACCATTGGCAGTGTCACATGGTCACATGACTGTATTTTACAACGATTTTGCCAAAACCTGGCATTTACTTCTGTTTTGGTAAAATTGGCGCTTAAAAAAAATCATTGTTTTTTTTTAACATCGCAGTGATCGCTTTATGGCAGAGGTCTCCAAACTTGGCAACTTTAAGACTTGTGGACTTCAGCTCCCAGACTTCCTCAGCCAACATAGCTGGCTTAAGAATTCTAGAAGTTGAAGTCCACAAGTCTTAAAATTGCCAAGTTTGGGGACCCCTGCTTTATGACCACGGTGGTCACTTTAACGATCCCCAGCAAAAAACCAGGTTGCTCACACAGACAACCTGTTTCACAATGGTCACAACTTATGACCATGATAGGCAGGTTCTAGTACAGTCATAACCCAAGGACTATTTATATAAACCAATTCACAAAATATTTTCATTTGGGGGGAAATGGGCAGACATTTTTCCTTGATATGTTGGTGTCTGGAGGGGAATCTGATCATTCAGATATCTATGGAGGGTTTTAAAAATGCTTCCCTCATGGCATTGCCTGAGGTCGATCTGACTTTATAGTTCAGGCAGCTTAAAAGAGGAAGATATTAAAAAAGACGGTTATTAAAAAAATGAAATTGTTTGGTTCTCCTTTAGAATGCTGAGAGAGATAGGAAGGTCAGCAAAAAAAAAAAAATCACCTGACATTCTGCTTAAAAGTTGGCAAACCCTTTTAAACATTCGATATTCCACCAAAAACATGGCCTCAAACATGACCCTTTCTCTACACAAGTCCTAAAATTAGCTTAGGAGATCATTTCCTGCAACAAATCAATGAATAAGTATAATGTTGTGGGTTTTTTTTTTAATTGGGTTGTCTGTATCTTGTGTTGTGGTCCGCCAACTGCCAGATTCGGACACTGAGGAGGTGGGGGAGGAATTCGGGCCAGTCCTGGAGTCTGGGGAAGGCTCTGATGGATGCTCTATGTTGGAAGCAGAGATAGGGCCAGGGCCATCCGACATTTCCCAGCTGCCTTTGGTGTCAGAGATAAGTGGGGAAGAAGAACAGCTGGGGCCTGTTCCAGATGCGTGTATACGCAGAGCTGTCAGGAGAGGAGAACAACTGAGGAATGGGCTGACTCGGGAAGAAAGGCACACGTTCCTGGGGAATAAATAGAAGCAAAAGGGGAGTGGTGGTTGCAGGAGACAATAGTTCTTATTTCGTTTGGAAGATTTGCTTATCGTGGTTCGTGCCTCACAGAGACTTCTTAATTTACAGCTTTGCGACTGCAAGCTCTCGGCCTGGCAACTATCCAAGGACTCGTAAGATCTGTTCTTGCAATTAATCCGTTGGAAGGATTATTGCTGGGACTTTTCTGTGTGTGAATGCCATGAATTCACAGTAACTAAATAAAGAAGGGTTTTTCGGGACAAGGAGTCTGTTTCTTGGTTCCTGGGTCAGAACATCTTGTTTTAAGACATGTAGAGAACAGATCTCATTTTAGGTCATGTTTACGCAGTAATATTGGAACGTTCGAAAGGATTCATCTATTTTTAAGCACCACTATAGAAGTTGGAGCAGTGAGGTGCTGTTGCTGGAAATAGTTAGGATTTCCTCATGAAGTTTGTTTGCACTAACTGGAGCGTTGTTTTTCAATTTTGGCAACTTTAAGACATGTGGACTTCAACTGCCAGAATTCTCCAGCCAGTGTGGCCAAGGTTGAGAAACACTGAATGGGAGAATTTGGGTATCACGATCTTGATATTGGAGAATATCAAGCCAGGGACTGTTCATTAAACCTTTTAGGATCCCTCTAAATCAGATTTTTCAAACTTGGCAACTTTGAGATGGGTGAACTTCGACTCCCAGAATTCCACACTGACTGGGGAGCTCTGGGAGTTGAAGTCCACATAACACCTTAAAAGTTGTCCAATTTTGAAAAACACTTGAGTTAAAATATCCTTCTCAACAACTACCAGCTGCGTTAACCTTTTTTGTTTTTTCCCTTTCCGTAGGATGAAATGAACTTTTTCAAGATCCAACTTCTTTTCCTGTATTGATTATAGACTGGCAGAAATATCCTCAGTGTACAGTAACTGGTTGTTTTTGTGTATATTTAGGGGAATTGTTATCCTGACTTTTGGGGGGGGGGACCCGTTTGGAAAAATTGAGGGGGGCAGCAGTGATATTGGGGTTCCTGTGAATCTCTCCTTTCCAGATACATTAGCTGCTCTTTGCCTGCCATTCTTTCTAAGCTAAAATACTATTTTTTCCCCCCCGGTGGCTCATTTGGCCAATATCTACCCTGACAAGCATTATTTCTTTCATGTTTGGACAGATGCTGTCTCTTTATATTTTTCACTTTTTAACTTAAGAGTCAATGGGTGAAGAATAAGGCAATGAATTATTATACCTTTTGTTCGTTGAAAATAAACAAACATTGGCTCTTTTCTACAGTAGCGCTTGTTCTCCAGCAGAAGAAAAATCGTAATAAAGAGAGAAGCCTTAATTTAAAAAATCAAAACAAATCCTATCCAAGGCAGGAAGATTCCGATTATGAAAGACAAAGTTAACATTCCAGAAGCAAGAGAGGGTCAGGGCCAGGATGGGGCATCTGGGGGTTCGCAGGGGTTCGGGAGAGCCCCTAGCTAAGATGCTGTGCAGTTCGGAGAACCTCCAAATCCCACTCCTGGCTGGCTCCGCCCACCCCACCCCACGTGGCCCATTTTGGATGCAGGTAAATGCACACGGAGGCTTGGGGAGGGCGAAAAACGGGCTTTTGAGAAGGCCAGAAATGGGCCCATCTCTGGCTTCCAGAAAGCCTCCGGAGTCTGGGATAGCCGTTTTTGCCCTCCCGGAGGCTCGAGGGAAACCTCCGTGGTGCAGGAAGCTGACTAGGCCACGCCCACCCAGCAACCTTTGCTAAACATTTTGAAGGCTACCCCTGGTCAGAGCCTCCCAAAATGGGTGGGTGCTGGGGAGGGGAGGCAGATTAACACTCTATCAACATTGTGGTGTTTTCCTTGTTTCCTTGTTTTCCTTGTTTGTGGTGGTATATTCTGCACCCCATCTCCTCACATTTCACGTGTGATCCTCCGTAGGCCCCTCTGCAAGAGCCTGCAAATACACCTTCGCCTTTTCTGCAAAACACAGCTTGGGGAAAACACGGAGGGATTAAAAACAACCGCTTATTATTTTAGGAACCTCACGGAAGGTCTCTCTTTGACCTGGAGTTCAGTCCAACATCTAATCCATTTGAAGTTTTTTTTTGTTTTTGTTTTAATCGTTCTCCTTTTAGACCAGGAGTCTCCAATCTTGGCAACTTTAAACCTGGCGGACTTCAACTCCCAGAATTCCCCAGCCAGCTGAGAGTTGAAGTCCGCCAGGTTTAAAGTTGCCAAGATTGGAGACCCCTGTGTTAGACTCTTGCCGTGATCCAGAATCTTCTGCAGCTCTGCATCGTGACCCTGAGGGGTGTTTTTTGTTAGAGCTTTGCAGTTCAGTCTTAAGGTAATAACGCCTTGAATTTTTAGCGGTGTTTTGCTATTATTTGCATACGAGGGCATGCAGACAAAGCAGGGAGGGGCAGCTGATGTGCGGGGGAACCAGTATATATCATGCTGTCTCCACACTATGCAGTTTAAATGTCGTCGTCCCCCCAAAATCCGGCATTTCCGTTCATCAAAATAAAAAATAACAGAATCTTGCCACGGTAGCGGTTCAGAGCATCAGGGTATTTTCTCTTCCTCCCACCCCTTTTTATCACCCGCATTGTCTATGGCGCCCCAGGGGCCTATAAACCAGGCCGAGCCAAAGACAGCGCAGAGCGATGTACCCCCAACTTGGTACAGAAACCAATCATAAAAGGCCTCCGTTGGATATTCAGTGCTCGTAAAAAAAACAACCTGCGCCGTCTCTTCCATCTCAAAAGCTGGGCCTCTCCATCATCCCAAATCAGCGGTGCTCCCATTATCGGGGAGAACAAATTGGGCAAGGGGATGATGATTACGGTTAAGCGTTGCGTTTTGCACCACACCCCACCCCCAAAAGGCACCCCTCCCTTTGTCAAGGTACCACCCGGACTACCGTAACCCCTAGTTATCCATAGAAGATCCAAGATAACTGGGTTGCCTTTCAGAATTTATGTTCTTGTTCTTGGGGGGAGGAAAAAGGGGGAGGGGAGCTATTGCTTGCTTTTCTGAAATAGTATAGTTAAAACAAAATGAAGTCCAATTTTAAGAAGGGTCTTGTTATCCCCCAGGGAAATGGGAACTTGTGAAAATTAACATGGAATATAATAAGCAGCGCGGAATCTCGTGCACTGTTGCAGGGTTTCTGAATCCGAGCCACTTTAAGCTAGGTGGACTTCAACTCCAGAATTCCCCAGTCATCACATGCAGACTTCAGCTCCCAGAATTCCCCAGCCATCATGCGTAGGCTTTAGCTCCCAGAATTCCCCAGCTATCACAGGCAGACTTCAGCTCCCAGAATTCCCCAACCGTCACAGACTTCAACTCCTAGAACTCCCCAGCCATCATGCGTAGGCTTTAGCTCCCAGAATTCCCCAGCTATCACAGGCGGACTTCAGCTCCCAGAATTCCCCAACCGTCATAGACTTCAACTCCTAGAATTCCCCAGCCATCATGCGTAGGCTTCAGCTCCCAGAATTCCGCAACTGTCACACATAGACTTCAACTTCCAGAATTCCCCAGCCATCATGTGTGGAGCAGAACTCCCCAGCCAGCATTCTGGGAGTTGAAGTCCACACCTCTGAAAGTTGTTGAGCTGAGAAATGTGGTTCTATTAGAAGTTGATAACTGCTATTGATAATGATATTTGGGCTGTAAAAAAGAGAACCGAGTCTCAGCTAAGGGGCTGACTGGCATTCAGGCAATCTGCAATCTAGGGCAGCCCATTGTAAATGCAAACAGGAAGTACTTTAGCCGAACCAGCCCCAGAGGCTGGATTTGCACACCTAAAGCTAAGCTGTACTCATGTCGCCTGTCGCAGCCAGAGAAATCAACCGTGTTTTGACAAGGTGATAATCCGGTTCGTAAAACACGTGAGGACAAGACATGTTAGATTTCTACCCAGTCTTCATTTAGCTTATCCTAGCTTAGCTTAAGATATTGTGAAATCTACATTATCCGCCTTTATCAAGGCGCCTATGCTTTGACAGCTCTATAACAAGCAGCAATGAAGCCAGTTAAGGGTTTGGGATTTTGTGTGTGTGTGTTTTTTTTTTCTGCTCCAGATTTGCATGTCATGCTTGTCATCTGGAAACTGAATACATCCCAGTTCCTTTCCCCAACAGGGCATCCTTTCAGCTTTCAGGGGAGGAAGGTGGGCACGGTTTCGACAGCAGAGGAACGATTGACAGCCTGGGTCAATTTTCTCTCGGATTGTATAAAAGATTAGATCGTAAAAGAGCAATGCATTTTTAAGAGGAGGAGGTGATTACATCATCAGATTCAGAGAAACAGATGCGCCTAACATTGCAAGTTCCTTGCCACCTGGGCTTCGCCTTCGCCCTGGGTGTCCCCTCAAATCGTGAAGCTAGAAAGTAGCTGGCAAAAACGGCACCTGAGAATGGGTTATGCATGAGGCCACCCTGAGCAAATCCATCCAACTGCTCTGCCAGGCTTCCCTTCCTTGTCATTTTCCATCTTGTACTCTGGGTCTGTTCTGCAGACACTCAGCCACTATTCAGCTTCCCAACAGGAATGAATACCCTGAGTTTGAATAATAATTGTTTTTCAAAAACAAAAAACAACCCCAACTAATCTTCCCAGGAGGCCACCAAGAAGAAAACTCACCATCCATCCATCTGGTGTTTGCCCCAAATCACCCAGCCAGCTTTCCTGCCTAAGGCAGGACCAGAACTCACCTTCTCCTGGTGATTGGCCCAAAGTCACCTATCCAGTTTTCACACCTAGAGCGGGACTAGAATTCTCTGCCTCCGGATGATTGGGCCAAAATCACCCAGCTGGCTTTCATGTCAAAAGCAGGACTAGAACTCACGGTCTCCTGGTGGTTGGCCTAAAATCGCCAATCATGCCTAAGAGGACTAGAACTCACCGTCTTCTGGTGGTTAGTCCGAAGTTTCCCATCCAGTTTTTATATCTAGAGTGGGACTAGAACTCACCGTCTCCTGGTGGTTGGCCCAAAGTTACCCAGCTAGTTTTCATGTCTAAAAGCGGACTAGAACTCACCATCTCCCAGTGATTGGCTCACCCAGCCACTTTTCATGCCTAACACAGACTAGAACTTACTTGTCTATTGATGGTGAGCCCAAAGTCACCCAGCTAGTTTTGATGCCTAAAGTGGGACTAGAACTCACTTGGTCTCTTGGTTTCTAGGCCAGGCCAAACTGGCATCTCGTCTCCTGCCCTCCTGATGCCAGCCTCCGTCACTGCTTAATTTAGATCTTGTTTTCAGCCTCCCACTTTAATCCTGGATGACAAGAAGAAGAGCAAATAGCTCACCCTACAGTACCTCTGCCAACAGCTATGCCCACAAGCAGGGCACACATGTGAGCTGATGAGGATTCATAGAGAAGGGGGACCATGTTTAGATAGGGAAGACTTCCGTACCCCACGATTTCATGTTGGAGGCTTCCTATCAGAGGTGATATTCAGCAGGTTCTGACTAGTTCTGGAGAACCGGTAGCGGAAATTTTGAATAGTTTGGAGAACCGGCAAATCCCACCTCTGACTGGTCCCGCCCCCATCTATTCTCCGCCTCCCAAGTCCCAGCTGATTGGCTGGGCCACCTTTGGTTCCCCTGCACAGGAGAACGGAGCTGGAAAACAGGTTAGTGGAGTGGGGATTTTGCAGTAACCTTCCCCTGCCACGCCCACCAAGCCACGCTCCCAGAACCTGTAGTAAAAAAAATAGGAATCCCACCTCTGCTTCACACCCTCTTCTACTAATCCCCCCCTTGAAAGGCTGCAGGTAGATTGGATTAGGCAAACCAATGAAGCCCAAAGAGCAGAAGGCTGCAAAAGATGCTTACCTATTAATGAGGAAAATGAGATTCGTTAAGAACAATTTCCTTGTTAAGATGAGTTTGCTGCCCCAGTGAGCAGACACTATCCATCTTGGCTCTGGCAGCTGCCATAATTTTTAGCGTTAGGGAGAGACGAGCCCATTGGTTTTGATTCAAAAAGGGCAAGAGAGCAATATGGGACCACATACCTGGGAAATCATTGCAAATCAAAAGGCCAGTACAAGGGCAGGAAGGATGGAACCATTTCTATCCTTCTGGCATTTTTTTTTTTTTTAGTGATCACCTAAAATAACTATTTAGAAAAGCTGCTCTCCATCTCCAATATGGTGTGTATAACAGTTTATAAAACTGAGATATATTTACTGGCAAGCAGCAAAAATAGGAACCCACAGTCTGTGAATCTCAGAGGAGGGCTAAGGATGCGGAGCCCAGATGGTGCCAATGGTTAAGTGCAGTATTGCAGGCTAATTCTGCTCACTGCCAGTAGTTTGAACCTGACCAGCTCAAGACCGACCCATCCAAGATGGGTAAAATGAGGACCCAGATTCCAAGCATATTGGGGGCAATATGCTTGGAGGGGGGCTGCTGGGGGTTCAGGAGAGCCCCTCGCTAAGATTCTGTGCAGTTTGGAGCACCCCAAATCCCACTCCTGGCTGGCCCCGCCCCTCCTCTCCCAGGAGTCCCCACGCGGCCCATTTTGGATGCCAGGTAAGTGCAGGGCACACACGGAAAGGGGAAAAAATGGGCCTCCCAGAAGTTCAGGAAGACCGGAAACAGGCCCGTTTCTGGCTTCCAGAGAGCCTCTGAAGCCAGGGGAGGCCATTTTTGTCCTCCTGGAGGCTCAAGGAAAGCCTCTGGAGCCCGGGGACAGCAAAAATGTCCCCCCCCCCCGCCCACTGTAGTGCAGGAGGCTGACTAGGCCATGCCCACCGGGGTGGGATTCAAATTTTTTAACCGGTTCTGTGTGTGTGGCTTAGTTGGTGGGCGTGGCTTGGTGGTCATGTGACTGGCTGGATGTGGCCAACTCAATATTACTCACATTGAGGCACGCATCTCCTCACCTGGCCTCTCATGACTGTGGGGATGCTGCAACAGTCGTAAGTGTGAAAAATGATCATAAGTCACTTTTTTCAGTGCCATTGTAACTTTGAATGGTCACCCCACACAAGCAAAGTACCAGCAAAGGAGAGGAAAAAACTTCCAGAGAGGTTCCTGAGACAGGAAGTCTAGCCCTGCCAAGAATGTAATAAGGGTTAACGGAGAGGCAGTTTCTGTAAGCAACACCAGAATGTTTTCTTCCTGCCTTTCTTACAGGATTAGGCCAGGAATTTTTTCTAACAATCGGTTCTCCACACTGCTTAGAATGTTAACAACTGGTTCTAGCGAATAGGTGCGAACCCGTAGAATCCCACCCGATACCCACCCAGCAACTGGGCAGAGAACCCTTTGCTAAAATTTTTGAAGCCCACTCCTCAATACGCTGACTCTGTAAACTGCTTAGAGAGGGCTGTAAAGTACTATGAAGTGATATATAAGTCTAAGTGCTATTGCTACTGCAGCCTTCCCTGACATGCCTTCCAGATTGTTTGGACTACCCACTGTGGGCTATTGGCATTCAGCAGGACTAATGAAAGTTGGGAGGGGAAAAAACACTACTTGGGAAAGTTAGACTTTTTAAAAAAAAAAATCAAGATGATTGAAAACCAGGAATTGGGTACATAAAATTCTACTAAAGAAGAACATGAGGTTGAGAAGCGATTGGACAGCCATTTGACCAGATTGGTACAGGGTCTTCTGCTTGGCGGAGAGGGTTAGACTAGTAGACCTCCAAGGCTCCTTCCAACATGATTATTCTGTAATTCTGTGATGTGTAGTAGCAAATCCACTTAAAATTATGGCAAGGGGAAGTCCATGGGATACGACTTGGAAAGGCCCAGACTGATCTAGAATGAAAATTAGGAGGAAAGTTGTGATTATGTGATGTAATCCAAAGAATGGGCACTCAGCCAAAGACCCTCGAAGCTAATTCTGGTAGGGAAATGATAGTTGCACATCAGTGAAGCATGGTGCAGGGTTCTGCTGCTTTGCCCCAAGTATTTCAGCGCCATCATTGTTTCTGTAAAAAGAGCTACAAACTATAGAATTTATACCATCTTGTTTAACATTAAATCCCCACCCACCCACTTCTCCGATTGTTTTAAAATATTTTTTTTTCCCCTGGGAGCTCCCAGCTGAAATATTTTCCAGCAGAAAAGAGTTTTGTACAGGATGATAGATGGCAGCTGGGCAGGAACCCTCTGGAGTAATAAAAATCAGAGCGAAGGAAAGAAATGGAAAGCAGCGGAAAATGTGAAACGCCAGAATGCCGTCTCTGTTTTCCAGCCGAATCGGACTTAAATACTTGTTTGTTGCAAGACTTCGGCTGAACCACGAGCAGCGCAAAATGTGGGCTCAGGGTGTGGAAGCAACAAAGCCCACAAGATGGTGAGACGCAGCTGCGAGGATATGAGGACCTCGAGTAAAGGCTGAGCAAAGTGCACATTAATGGTGATTGCAGGGAAAGGAAAGGACCAGAGGTGGGATCCAGCCGGTTCAGACTAGTTCTGGAGAACTGGTAGCGGGAATTTTGAGTAGAAAATTTTCAGAGAACCGGCAAATACTGTCTCTGGCTGGCCCTGCCCCCATCTATTCTCTGCCTCCCATTGAGTCCCAGCTGATCGGCTGGGTCTGCACAGGGGAATGGAACTGGAAAGCAGGTTAGTGGGGTGGGGAGGGAATGGGGATTTTGCAGTATCCTTCCCCTGCCACGCCCACCAAGCCACGCCTATAAAACTGGTAGTAAAAATGTTTGAATCCCACCAGTGGAAAAGACCTGCCAAAGATTCTAGGGGTCATCCTCAACTTAGGACCACAATTGTAGCCCCAAATCCCTGTGGTTAAGGGAGACAGTACTTTAAATTATTGTTGCCCCATTTTACGACCTTTCTTGCCACAGTTGTTAAGTGAATCACTGCAGTTGTTCAGTTAACAATATGATTGTTTAGTTCTTGTCAGAAGGTCGCGAAAAAATTATTTGCACAGTATTGGAAAAAAGAGGAAATTAGATTGCACAGAAATGGATAGACTGACATTAAAGATAAAAGAGAAGGAAGATACAGAATATTTTCAAATAGGGGATTTGTTTTACATAAATAGTTGGATAATAGAAGTAGAAATTGGGAGTTGGGAAAACTTTACTATGTAAGCAACTGAGTCAGACAATACACTGTTCACAAAGCACATATATATTAATTGAAAATGTATAAATAAACTATATAAAAAAGATCGCAAAAGGTGAACACATGAGCCCAGAGCACTGCAACTGTCATAAATACGAGCCAGTTGCCAAGCGCCTGAATTCTGATCACATGACCATGGGGATGCTGCGATGGTCATTAAGTGTGAACAATGGTCGTAAGTCATTTTTTTCAGTGCGTTTGTAATTTCGAATGGTCACTAAATGAACTGTTGTTAAGTCGAGGACTAACTGTGGTGGAGGCCTCATTTAAATCCCTCCTCAGGTACACAGCTTGCTACTCGTCCAAACTCCCTTGCTAAGGTTATTGAGAGACAGCATGGAGTGTCCCCTTGGCAACAGAAGGGAAGGTGCTTCAGAGAGCAGACAAAGATCTAGGCTGATCTATTTCTGTAGTGTGATCCATGTGGATGCTTAGGAAGTAAGCAAATCTCTCATTTCCCTTTCTGAAAATAGAAGTAATCTCTAGAAACAGTCTAATATTAAAGTCCAAGAGTATGAGTCATGTGGCACAGCTGATATTCCTGCTTTATTTTTATTTTTAAATTCCACCACTAAAAAGTAGGACTTGAGAAGTATAAATGTAATATCCAATTATGGATAAGGTACCAACCAGAGGTTCTGATCGGTTCTGGAGAACCGATAGCGGAAATTTTGAGTAGTTCAGAGAACCGGCAAATACCGCCTCTGACTGGCCCCGCCCCCATCTATTCTCTGCCTTCCAAGTGCCAGCTGATTGGCTGGGTCTTCTTTGGTTGCCCTGCCCAGGAGAACGGAGCTGGAAAGCAGGTTAGTGGGGTGGGGAAGGAATGGGGATTTTGCAGTATTCTTCCCCTGCCACACCCACCAAGCCATGCCCACAGTAAAATTTTGTGAATCCCACCACTGGTACCAACAATGCTGGGGCTTTGTTGGTACCACCAAGAGCCGTGGTAGCACAATGGTTAGAATGCAGTACTGCAGGCTATTTCTGCTGACTGCCAGTAGTTCAATTCTGACTGGCTCAATATTCACTCAGCCTTCCATCCTTCCGAGGTGGGTCAAAGGAGGACCCAGATTGTTGGGGGCAATAGGCTGACTCTGTAAACCGCTTAGAGAGGGCTGCAAAGCACTGTGAAGCAGTATAAGTCTATGTGCTATTGCTTGTAGGTGGACAGTCATAAATTGTTTAAAATGTAGGTAACCCCAATGCTTTTCAAGTCCTCGTGGTATTGCAGTTGGGTAACAATGTCAACCTCTTCCAAATTGTTTGGTAATCCTTGACTTAGCTGACTGTTCAAAGTTAGAACGGCATTGAAAAAGTGACATGACTGGTTTTTTCACACTTACGACCTTTACATGCTTGCGTGATCAAAGTCCAGAGGGTTGGCAACTGACTCGTATTTATGATGGTTCCAATATCTTGGGGTCCTCCTGTGAGGGCTTTTTGCAGCCTTCTGACAAGCAAAGTCAAGATTCACTCGGCCACCGGGTTGCTGTCTTTAACAACCGCAGTGATTTGTTGGACAAAATGTGGCAAGATCGTAAAATGGGGCAAAACTCACTTAACCAGAGAAATGCTGGCCTCAATTGGGGTCATACGCTGAGGACTAACCTGTACTTCAAAGAGTTTCAGGGCCCTTCAAAGCTGTCTTCTCTTCCACAAGGGAGAAGCAGTCAAATGCCCCATT
This sequence comes from Bungarus multicinctus, assembly GCA_023653725.1. Taxonomy (NCBI): domain Eukaryota; kingdom Metazoa; phylum Chordata; class Lepidosauria; order Squamata; family Elapidae; genus Bungarus; species Bungarus multicinctus. The sequence continues at coordinate 6,376,196 of CM042835.1, read as the reverse complement.
CAGCGATGGCTCTTTCCGAGGGCATCAGGCAGAATTCCTGAGCACAGGGAATTATGGCCCTTTTATGAGCTCTGGACTTCAACTCCCAGAATTCCTGAGCCAGTATGGGGAACTATGGCCCTTTCCTGACCTCTGAACTCCAACTCCCAGAATTCCTGAGCCAGCATGGGGAACTATGGCCCTTTTATGACCTCTGGACTCCAACTCCCAAAATTCCTGAGCCAACAGGGGGAACTATGGCCCTTTTATGACCTCTGGACTTCAACTCCCAGAATTCCTGAGCAAACCATGCTTCATTCTGGGAGTTGAAGTCCACAAGTCATAAAAGAACCATCGTTCCCCACCTCTGGCCTAGCGGATGTAACCCGTTCTGTACCGGTTGCCCACTCCCCCTTCCACCCTCTTTGTTCTGCAACCTTCACTGCAGGCTTGCGCACGCTCATGAACAAGGATCGCACAACCACTGGTGTTAAAAGAATTAATCAGGGGGATTTATTGAAGTATCAAAGGTGGTTAAAAGGCAGACATAGATATTTACATATATATTAACTTTCGGGCACGGGGGAAACAGTCTTGGGCTGCAGAGGAATAAGCCCCTCTATACACATCCCAATCCCCAGTTATATATTAATTATTATATTTTTCCTTTTTTTTTTTTTAATCTCCCCTTCTTTCCAAGACACAAACAATATAAAATAAAAAAACTGCGAGCCAGAGACGGACACAGAATCACACGGTCAGTTTCTTCTTCTTCTGTTTTTGTTTTGCAAGTTTTCTCCCCGGACAAGAGACAAAGGGGAAGGGGGGAGGGGAGGGGGAGATTTTCAGGAGAACGGCAGGGAAGGGTAGGCATTTACTGGCACAAATGGAGAAAAAGTCGGCAAAAAACCTGGAAGGAACTATCGGGAATCACCAGGCGTTAGGACGTGGTCAGAAGTTGAGAGAATGTGTTGGAAATGCCCCTTTTTTGGGTGGGGGGTTGGACCTGGGCAAAGCACAAGAAGAGGGCCCGGGGAACGGCAGCTGCCGTGGGAATGGTGAGAAAGGAAAGGCGTTCCACCAAAATTCAGCTATTCCAGGCATTTTTCTCTCTCTTTTAAATCCGCAGCAGTCCATTTCAATTGTCCCTGGGGCAAAGCAGGCGTTTTTTAAACAGTGGCTCCTGAACCCATCTTCTACCACAGCTGCCATTTTAGAAGGGGAAGTTCATTGAAACAGGATCCAAGCTTGGGGCTGAGTGGTCTCTCTACTTTCTGGTTCTGGTTTGGTTTGTTTCGTTTTGCAGAGTGGCCAAAATCAGCTTCTTCTGAAGGAGATGGACTGGGGAGAGGGAGAGGAGGAGGAGGAGGAGGGGGGGGGAAGGAGGAGGAGGAGGAGGAGGAGGAGGAGGAGGAGGAGGAGGAGGAGGAGGAGGAGGAAGAAGAAGAAGAAGAAGAAGAAGAAGAAGAAGAAGAAGAAGAAGAAGAAGAAGAAGAAGAAGAAGAAGAAGAAGAAGAAGAAGAAGAAGAAGAAGAAGAAGGGGAGAAGGGAAGGAGAGGAAGAGAGAAGAAGGAGAGGAAGAGAAAGAGGAGAGGGGGGGAAAGAGAGAAGGAAAGGAGAAAGAGGAGAGGGTCGCCTAGGCTAGGGGTCTCCCACCTTGGCCACTGTAAGACTTGTGGACTTCAACTCCCAGAATTCCTCAGGCAGCAAATTCTGGGAGTTGAAGCAAAACTGGTCGAGGAATTCTGGGAGTTGAAGTCCACAAGTCTTTAAAGCGGCCAAGGTGGGAGACCCTTGGCCTAGGGGCTCCCCATGTGGTCAAAAGGGAAGGAGGAGGAGCCGGAGACAAGTCAACTTTAATCTGCATTCACCAATATATTTCAGCCGGCCGGAGTTGAAAACGTAACAATAAAAACATCCAGGTCTTCCACCTCCCGCAGAAGCCGGCCCAACAAGCTGTGCTGTCCAGATGGGATGGATGACGAGGCGACCATGGCATGGGAAGTGGACTTTGGGGGTCCCAATTCCTGCCCTCCGGCCAAGAATGTCACAATAACAAGGATGAGACAGACAGACAGACAGACACCCCCTCCCCCCTGTCCTCGTCCTCCCTCCCCCTCCCTCCCCTCGCCCTCCCCAAACTATCATGGCTTTGAAGAAATAAAACCTGCTTCTGACAGCCCAAGAGTCCTCGAGCAGCCCGGCCCTGACCGGGAAAAGCATGCAGCCGAAAAGAGACACCCCACCCCACCCAAAGACATCCCCAAGATGCCCCTCGTGGCAGACGGCCATCACACCGGCACTCCTGAAGGGCGGAGGGTGAGGAGCACGGACACAAGGTCTCCAGGGTCATCCAGAACTCCAGGTCAAGGGTTCTCAAGAGTTCTCTATCCATCCAGAAGACCAGCGTACCTTCCCCCTCCCAAAGCTACCCCCCATTAGCCCTGCCTCCCTCCCCAGATACTGTGAATCTCAGTGCTAAAATACCTGGGAAGGTCGGACCTAACAAGCAGTTTGGGGGGTTGGGGGCGGGGGGCACAGGGATGTCCCTCGCCTTTCAACATCCCATGGGGGGCGGGGTGTCTTCCACCTCCCGCCGTTAGGACTTTATTTACAAACAGCCCCCTTCCCCCAAAAGGACTGGTTCCTCCCCAAAAGCGGGGGGGGGGGGGGGAGGGAAATACAGCAGCTCTGCCCCCCTCCCACTGTTTTTGGAGTTGGGGGGGGGGAACAGAGCTAAGCATGCCTGCCCAGCCCTACCGAATGAACAGGGTGAGGAGGAAAGTGGTGGGAAGAGGCATCTGAAGGCCGAGGGAGTGGGGGGGGGGTGGAGTGGGTGGAGCTTCCTGGATAAGGGGAGGGGTTTAAAAAAAATCCTCGGTTTTGGAAAATCAAACCGGGAAAGAGAGCGGGAGCCGCCGGTGGTCGGTTTTGTACAAGATGGGGGCTTTGTGTTCCTTAAAGCATCTTTTCGTTCGTTTTTCCCATATTTTTTTTTTTTTTGAAGCCAGTCCTCCCCACCCACCCCCAGCCGGAACAACAGCTTTTCTGCAACCCTCTCCCCTTTCCAGTGCACCCCGTCCTTCGCCAGCTTCTCCCAACACCCCTTCCCCCCCCCTTTTTCTTCCTCCTCCTCCTCCTCCTCCTCTTCCTTCCCCCGGCTTAGATGAAAAACTCCTCCTTGCGTTTATGACCATCTCCGCCGTTCAGAAAAGCCTCGCGGGCTTCTCCGTGCTCATCCAGCCCGCTGGCCTCGTGCGTCAAGTAGGAACCTGTGAGGGCAGAAAAGTGGGGGGGGGGAGTGGGGGAAAGAGAGAGGGAGAGAGGGGTGGATTAAGCGCGTCCCTCAAACTGGCTCCACTCTTGTCTAGTTGATCCTTAAGTCAGTGTCGGGTGCAAACAACCGGGTCCGTAGTCAAAGTGCAAAATTACTGATTTATTGCTCAAACGTATGCATAGGAATCGCCTCAGAGTATTGGTTTGCACATGGGTAGAATTAAATAAAGGTCTGTGGTTGTTGGGAGGGGTTAGATTTGGTCCTTTTGTGACGACATAAAGATTCTAAACTGATGACCCTCTTGACTCCTCCCCAGGGGTGGAATTCTACTGGTTTGGACTGGTTTGGACGAACCGGATGTTAAATTTGCATCTGGTTCCCCAAACCGATATTTGAACTGACTAGCGGGCCCCTCCCCTCCCAGGAGTCTCCACGTGGCCCATTTTTGATGCAGGTAAGTGCAGGGTCTGCGCAGAGGCTCCAGGAGGGGGAAAAATGGACCTTCCGGAAGTACCAGAAGTCTGGAAACGGGCCTGTTTCCGGCTTCCAGAGGGCCACCAGAGCCCAGGGGAGGCTGTTTTCGCCCTCCAAGAGGCCCGAGGGAAGCCTCTGGACCCTTTGGAAGGTGAAAAATGGCCCTCCCGGAAGTTCTGGTAGGCCACGCCCACCATGGCCATGCCTAGCCAGCAACTGGGCAACAAACCGGTTGCTGGGAGTTTTGAATCCCACCCCTGCTCCTCCCCGTGGCTCTGCCAGTCTCTCTCCTACAGCTGATCCTTCTCCTAGAGGTGATTCTGGCACAATTATTGTTGGTTGAACAGAAGGTTCCCTCGCGTTCTGCCGCTTTTTAATATCTTAAGCAGCGGAGGGAGAAATGAAAATCAGCATTGCTCCTCAGTGAATTGGAAGGTAAGGAAGCTGAAGGATTAAACATGATGGCTGTTCTCCCTGCTGACGTCGGTGGAGCTGATCAGATGAGCTTTGGATGCATGGCAAGGGGTAAAACGATGAGGAACCTTTGAGGAACCTTTTTTTTTACTCATTTCAACAACCGTTGCTGGTTGAGGTGGCTACAGAAGTTGATTCAATCAACCAACCAACCCAGAATGCCACTCCGATTGGACCACCCTCCAATCAACTTGAGGAGTAATCTAAGGATGGTTGGAAGAACAAGAAGCAAGAGTTGAGGGAAGACACTCAACTCTAGAGACCTCCCTTCCACAAAAAGAAAGTTCCAGGCAAAGAAACTAGGCTGTCCTTTCACTAATACATTTAACCCATATCACTGGATCATGTCATGCAGCCTTCCTCAACGCTCCAGGTTTAACAAGGTTGGAAGGATAAGCTTGTTATTATTCTCTGGGCAACATAACAAAGATGATAAGGAAGAGCCAGCCAGGGACCTGGCTTTATAGTTTGGGCAGCCTTTGTCAATCCAGTACCCTTCAGAGGTTGTGACCCACCAGCCACAAGAGACATAATAGCTGTGTGGCTGCAATAGAAATCTTACAGCTGTGGCTCCAAGATGGGACTGTTTTTCCCTGGAAGATTCGTCTTTAAAATTTACACGTGAGATCACAGCCCATCAGGGCTGAATCCAATTCAACTGGATGCCAAAGAAACAGCAGCTTCAGTCCAGGAAGACAGACCATAATAACTCTTGCAAGCCACAGGAGAACCAGCAAACCATGATACTCGTAGATCATGTCGAGTGCCATCATATTTCAACCCAACTCACACACCTACATGCTGTTAGCTCTGGCACATTATTTAAGGCATGTACAAGGCCAAGTTATTTGTGAGGCTGAAGGTATCTGCTCATCCCACTCGGTCATGTAGAATAAAAATTATATTGGGGAGGGGGACTTCAGAGGCACACCGTCTCTATAGACACCCCAGACCTTCAGAATAGTCTACTGAGATTCAGGGGCCCTTACCTTCTAGCCTTCTAAAAGACAGAGAAGACCTGGTACTTCCCCCTGGAAATGGGCTAGAAGGGGGATGAGTGGAGATCAACGATATGATTGTTGTTGCACCTGGTGGGAAAGGCTTGCTCTGTTTTTACTCTTGTTTTTATTGACTGTGCCTAGGATCAGAGGCGGCCTTTGGAGAATAGCCAAAAGTGGCCATGGTGCAGAAGAGGCCAAGACAGAGCAGATGAATGGGCACTAGGAAGCTTCTCTTGGCTGTGTTGGTTCTACGTTTTAGAATTGGAATCTGACACCGGGTGGCTTGCAGAGAGATTTATTTATTTATTTTATTATTTCGATGCCCTTCCCTCCTTCCCAAATAACCCACCTGGCATCAGCATCTCAACCTGATGCTCAATCCCCAAATACATGCTTGCAATGCCCACTGAGAAGCAATCTGAAAAAAGAACACCAGCTTCATATTGGCCAGCACTGAGGGACGAGGTTACTTAAGAAACTCTCCTGGGTTCCCCCTTACTAACCTTTTTGCCGGATGGAGCACCAAACCATGACGATGAGTACGCAGATGACAAGAAAGACGAGGAGAGCCAGGATACCCCCCACGATGGCATAGGGCACTGACGTCTGGGCCTCTACAATAGCCCCAGGATCTGCCAAGGAGAGAGAAGATGGTGAAGACACGAACCGAAGGTAGAAACGTCTCTTGCAAAAATTGCGCTGCTTTGGAAAAGAAAGGAGGAAGGGTCTCCAGAAGTGGTATTCAGCAAGTTCTGACCAGAAAAGAAAGGAGGAAGGGTCTCCAGAAGTGGTATTCAGCAAGTTCTGACCAGTTCTGGAGAACCGGTAGTGGAAATTTTGAATAGTTCGGAGAACCGGCCAATACCGCCTCTGACTGGCCCCACCCCTATCTCTTCTCTGCCTCCCACTGAGTCCCAGCTGATCGGTTGGGTCTCCTTTGGGTGCCCTGCACAGGAGAATGGAGCTGGAAAGCAGGTTAGTGGGGTGGGGAAGGAATGGGGATTTTGCAGTAGCCTTCTCCTGCCATGCCCACCAAGCCACACCCACAGAACTGTAGTAAAAATTCTTTAATCCCACCACTGGTCTTCTCCGTTTTTTTCAATTTCTGGCCACCCTCCCTCTTGCAGTGGGGAGCTAAGGACCCGAGTCAGCAGCCATTTCCATAGCTGGCCGAGGTATTCTGGGAGTTGAAGTCCATAAGTCTTAAAGTTGCCAAGTTTGTAGACCTCTGCCATAGGACAACTCCACATAGGATAATTCAACAATTCAATTTAATTAGTTAAAATAATCTTAAAAATCATTTTAATTTCTGTCATTCACATATCACTTCATCCCTCCTTTCGCATCCTTTCTTGAATGATTATATTCCACCATTTCTTTCGATATTCGTGTTAAATCCTGTTCCACAGCAAATTGTCCCGCAGCAAATTGGCCCTGGCGAGTTGTCCTAGACCAGGGCTGTCACAAACAAGATCCGCGGGCCAGATCCAGCCCGCGATGAGATCAGATCTGATCCACGAGACCGTCCTGGAAAATGTAAGGGACCAGCCCATATTGCTTCAACCCGGTCTACCCAACGCAAAGAGGAAAAATCGGGCCAGCAGTCTGGGGAGTGGTGTCAAGCTGGCCACGCCCACCCAGTCAACCATGCCCCACCGAGGTCAACCACAGCCCTGATGTGGCCCTCAATGAAATTGAGTTTGACACCCCTGTCCTAGACCCAAGTGCAAGGGCTGGACCTGGGACCACAAAGACCAAAAGGAGCAGCTGCAGAAGATTGGAAACATGAGGTTCTAGGTCAGCGGTGCCTAACCTTTTTGGGCTCCTGAACCAAAAATTGTGTGTACGCTTGCGCGCTCGCGTGCCAGCCCCTTGAAGGCAATGCACGTGGCCCCGCCACACTCCCTGCACATGCGTGTGCGATCCCCCCCGCTGCCCCCTTATCTACACTGCGTCTCCCAGCTGAGTTTTCGGGCTCTTTGAGGCCTTTTTTGGCCTCCCAGAGGCTCGAGGGAAGCCTTTGTAGGCCAAAAAATGGGCCCGTTTCGTCACTTCCAGTATTTCCAGAAAAAGAGGAAGTGAGGAAATGGGCCTTTTTTTCACCCTCAAGCCTCTGGCAGGCCGAAAAAAGGCCTCAAACGTCCTGAAAAAATCAGCTGGGAAGCGCGCGCATGCGCAGTGAGGTAAGTATGCCCGGGGCTCGCATGCCTGCACAAAATGGTTCTGCGTGCCATAAGTTCGCCCTCACGATTCTAGGTTGAGGCAAAAACGGAAGAAGCTGCAAAAATGTTCCTTTGACTTACCATAAACCACCAGCACGTATTGGTCCGAGGACCGTCCATGTTTATTGGCCACTTGGCACGAGTAGGTGCCGTTATCCAGCATGCTGAGGCTGGGAATAGTCAGGACTTCGCCCTCTGTTAGGGCTCGCTCAGGCAACGTTTCGTTCGCTCGGCTCCATTTAATGTCTCTGGGCCTGAAAGGGGCACCCAAAAGAATCTATCAGAACCATGCCTCCCCTCCCCGCCTCGGCCCCCTTCTCTGGTGCCGCCTTCTGGCCAACAGCGTAGCATCCTTGCCACCTCCACACACACACTCTCTCTTTTGAAAAAGCAGCTCTTTTCTCTTCAAGGTTATTCGCTGCCAGACCAGGTAATAGATGGACACGTGAGGCAGCGGCTGGATCAAGGGGCACTCAAGTAATAACTCTGCCCAGGAATTGTACCCATCATTCAGGCGGGTCAGGGAGAGCGGCAAGGACAGCTTGTTCACAAAAGGGTGGCGGGAAAAAAATGAGGTTTGGGTCTCAGCACCCGAAGCAGACATTTAGGCAAAATGGCTGGCTTTATAATATTAATGGTAGCCACGGCCAGGGCAGGAATCCTTTAAAAAAAATTTATTTTTTAAAAAAGTTAAAATACAAAACACCAAATGTTGAAGAAAAAAAGAAAAAAACACAAGAAAGAAGAGATTAAAAGGTGTCTTTTAAAAATAGATAAACACACATACACATCCAGTAGCATCCTTCCTAGTTGAATGCTGATTAATAGAATGAATCAGCATTCAGCTGATTGGGTGAATGTTCCACCGCTTACAAAACAGGCCAAAATAATTTTATACCAATAATAAAATAGTTAAGAGGGAAGACAGTAGTGATACGAATAATAACAATTAAAAATTAATGAAGATTATCCATAATAATGGGGGGAGGGAAAGAGGCAAGATTAAAATCTCCCAAACCTTCTGTTAACAAACTATCATCCCCCCAAATTAAACCTAATTGATCCCAGATCCGATATCCATGTCTAGCAATTATCAGTTGCTGATTGGTTAAATACACCAAATCCAATCTTCAAAGCCAATCTGCGAAGGACAGAAATCCTGTCTCCTCTTGTGTCTGTTGGCATTAGCAGCAAAATATAGAGACGAAAGACCAGAATTGTTGACACACTGCGCAGGGAGCAAGCAAGAGGTTTGTTTCCTGTCCTATTTTTGCATATTCTTTTTTTTTTAATCAAACAGCGTCTCCTTCACCAAGGTTATATAAAAAGATGCCAAACCCGATCGTTGGAGGAGAAAAGTGACTCAATGTGCACGTGCCACCAACGGCTATTCCTTTTCTAAAATGCCATTGGCTGTGAACACTGTCTCCCAAGTCTCATTTTTCACACATGCACGCATACACCTGTTTTTGAAACAGCTGATGCTCCAAAACAGAGAGAAGTGAAAATTGAAATCAACATCTCCTGGAAGAGAATGGGATCGTTTGCGCTAGATCAAAAAGGTTGTCGGCTGCTTTACGCGTAGTGGCAAAAACCAATAGGGCTTCCCATCACTAAATTGGGCCAATCGAATGGTAGGAATTATGATTTAGATTTGCACGGTTTCTTGAAATCTTCTTCTTCTTCTCCTTCTCCTTCTTCTTCCTCTTCTCCTTTTCTCCTTCTCCTGTTATGCAGTGTTTCTCAACCTTGGCCACTTGAAGATGTAGGGACTTCCAGAATTTCTTAGCCAGTCATGCTGGCTGGGGAATTCTGGGAATTTGAAGTCCACACATCTTCAAAAATCTTATTTTGCAAATGGAATCAGATAGTGGACTATGAAATCTTAGTTTTGTTTTGCTTTTTAAAGGCAGAACCTTCAAAGTTAAAATCTGCCCGGTTCTTTTCTAAGGCATCCTATACTCTGGGCTACAGGGAGGGTGAGAAATTTATTTAGTAGATTTTTTATCCTGCCTTTATTATTTTTATAAATAACTCAAGGCAGCAACCATAGCTAATATTCCTTCCTCCTCCCATTTACCCCACAACAACCCTGTGAGGTGGATTGGACTAAGAGAGAGACTGGCCCAAATTCATCCAACTGGCGTTCATGTCTAAGGTGGGACTAGAACTCACCAGTTAGCTTTCATGCCTAAGGCAGGACTAGAACTCACTGTCTCCTGGTGATTGGCTCAAAGTCACCCAGTCGGCTTTCATGCTTAATGCGGGACTAGAACTCACAGTCTTTCCAGTGTCCTGCCTGGGGAATTCTGGGTGCTGAAATCCGCACAGCTTAAAATTGCTAAGGTTGAGAAACACTGCTCCACAATTCCACACCCAATGGCCACTGGCCATGCTGGCTGACAATCAGAAATCTACAACTTCTCTCCGAGGTTCCCAGGCTGGCTGATCAGCTGCTCTCCAGGAACTGCTCCCCCCATCAAGAGCCCCAAAAGTAAAAGGGTCTTTTGTGAAAAGTTGGGTTTTTGATATATTGTTTTAGTTAAAATGCAGACAGAAGCAGATTTCATCTAATAATCAATACCCTTGGTTGACGAAGTCCAACATATTCCAATATCTTACTTGACAACTCTCATTTGTTAGAGGTCGCCAATTTCAGCTTTTCTCAGCACCAGATTTGGGTTTTTAAATAAATGTCAGTAAAAATCAGGGTAACCGCTACCACGACCATGTACTACCTTTTCCCAAAGCCTGTTTTTTTTGCATGAGATTCTTTCCTGCTGCCACCAAAATAAGTCTAAAATTTTCTTTTTTCCACCCAGAAGAAGGACTTACAGTGGGTTGCCATTTACAGCGCAGGTCAGAATTAAAGTATCTCCTTCCCTCATGACTCCCTGAGGGGGATGAATTCTGGCTGTGGGTGAATCTAGAAAAAGAGAAGAAAAAAATAACAGAAAATAATAATAATAATAATAATAATAATAATAATAATAATAATAATAATAATAATAATAATAATATCATCCTAATAATTATTTGTATGCAGTACAAAATTTGCAGACGACCTGATTCTCAAAGACCCTGAAGATTCCTGTCTTTTCTTGGCTTAAAAATGCACAAAACTCTTCAAGATGCAAAGTATAGGAGCAATTGTTCCTACAGATGTAGGAATGCAGTCAGCCTGATCTGAATTATTTGCAGGTAGCCTTCGAGTTACAATTATAATGGAACATGCCCATCATGGTTATAAGTCAGTAAGAGTCATAAAAAGGATCGGTCACATCACCAACCCGATTTTACGACCTTCTTTGTGGTGCTTGTTAAGCTAATGTGGTGATAGAAAGTGAATACGTTGGTCACTGAGCAAATGCCTTGGTCGTTAAGTGAAGCTATTGTAAGTACCGGTTTGAGGCATAAACTATTATCGTTACGTGACTATAGGATGCTACAAATGGCCATATATGCAGCCATGTTGTCGAGCACCTGAGGTAATAGGATTGCGTGGGAGGGAGGCAATTGTTGGCACTTCGGATTCGGGTCATAAATCCCCTTTTTGAGTCGGTTGCAACTTCGAACTGTCACTACATCGTAAGCCGAGGATTAGCTGCGTTCCCCTCAGTAGCATTTCTTTAACGAGGGTTGTCAAATTAAAGACAAGAGACAGAAGCTGGCTTCCGTCAGAAATTCAGATTGGCTCAAAATGTTTCTGACAGCTCGCTGAAGGAATCTCTTTGTAGCCATTGTCGGAGGGAACTCAGGGAAGCAAAAAATATATCACAGCCCGGTCGCCCTTATTCCGACATACTGATTTGAATCAAAGGCAGAAGCTTGAGGGAGCTGCAGCTTTTGTGAGCCTTTGAATCCTAGCGCGGGAGTCGGAAAAGGTGCTCCTGATTTCCTTCTGATCTCGGGAAGGAATCCTGGCATTCGTCTCGGTGTGACAGCCTTTCAGATTTCTGATGACTTGCTATCCTTGTTCCTTTTAATCTCTCTTCACAAGGTTTAGTTTCCACTCCTCTGACCGTCTCCTCACACTTGTCTGAACTAGTTCCAGATTGCCTTTCCCCCCCCCACTTCCTTTTTTTTGACTGATATCACAGGGCTGTCTCAGATGTCTGTCTCTACTACATTAGCCCGTAAGTTCTTTTCTGCAAAAAAAAATGCAGAGCCAAGCCAGAAATTCCCCTCTCTGAAGTGGTGCAATTGATCCGTCTCCTAAAATATTAACTTTGCATTTGACAACGTGTCTGGCCTCGCAGTTACTTTCTGCCAGGGGTGGGACCGGTTTGGGCGACCCCCCTAGCTCCGAAGATCAGCTGGGAGTGAACCAGTTTGCTCCGACGATCATGTGGGTTCGCCCGCCTGCCCCTGTGTGCTGTACTGGCCTTTATCATCCCAGCTGATCAGCGTGGAAGAGCAGATTGCCGCTCCTCAGCTGTGTTACTCCCCAACCCATAGCAGGTAAGGATTTTTGCATCGCTGTTCACGCGCGATCACCGAAGCGGTTGTTATACCGGCCGCATCCCAGCCCTGCTTCCTGCCCCCTTTCCCAACTGATCAAGATTGTTTTGAATTTTATTTCCATCTCCTTAGAATATTAGCTAACCCGCCCAGCCAAGGGTCATCCACAAGTGATCAGCATTCTCTCTGCTCCCTCATCAAAAGTCATTAAAATGCTGGAGAGCCAGGGCTGAACCATGGGGCATCTTCGCTCCCCTCTGATGAAGAACCTTCTCCGCGCTCTTTGACCTAAGATTTTCAAGCCAGCTATCTGTCTACTTCATGTCACACCACCCAGCCTACACTTAACTACTGTGCTAATCAGACTATGGTAGAGTGTACTTGTTCAAATGCTGCTTCTGGGCTTCTCAGTGGCATCTGGCTTGATCGATGGGAAAACAGGATATTGGATTAGATGAGTTTTTAATCTGATCTAGGAGAGCTGCTCTTGCTGTTTGTTCCCCAGTTTAAAATGCTGGAGTCAAGCTATTCTCCAAAGCACCTGAAGGCAGGACAAGAAGCAACAGGTGGAAACTAATCAAGGAGAGAAACAACTTAGAACTAAGGAGAAATTTCCTGACAGTGAGAACAATTAATCAGTGGAATAACCTGCCTCCAGAAGCTGTAAATGCTCTAATGCTGCAAGTTTTTAAGAAGAGATTGGCCAACTCTTTGTCTGAAGTGGTGTAGGTTTTCCTGCCTAGGCAGGGGGTTGGACTAGAAGACCTCCAAGGTCCCTTCCAATTCTGTTATTCTATTCTATTCTATTCTATTCTACTACTTGCTGGTTTTTTATATATATCCAAAATACAGCACAGAACCCTTCAACTCCCAGGCTTTGTTAGAAAATATCTATCTATCTATCTATCTATCTATCTATCTATCTATCTATCTATCTATCTATCTATCTATCTATCTATCTATCTATCTATCCTTTCTTTCTTTCTTTCTTTCTTCTTTCTTTCCTTCTTCCTTCCTTCCTTCTTTGCACCAAGACAAATTCCTTGTGTGTCCAATCACACTTGGTCAATAAAGAATTCTTTCTTTCTTTCTTTCTTTCTTTCTTTCTTTCTTTCTTTCTTTCTTTCTTTCTTTCTTTCTTTCTTTCTTTCTTTCTTTCTTTCTTTCTTTCTTTCTTTCTTTCTTTCTTTCTTTCTTTCCTTCCTTCCTTCCTTCCTTTCCTTTCTTTCTTTCCATGCTGGATTTGTAATTTCTATAGCCAGAAGTGTGAACGTTTTACATCACTATCCCCTCAGAAACGGCATCCCTCATTAATGCCTTTAAAAAAAAAAAACCTACACATTATTTATTGTCAACAACCTTGGAAAGCTGCTAGTAGGCAGAAAAGCAGAATTTAAAAAAAATCAAAATGGCATAACTTAGTAGAAGCTTGTTTTTCAAGCATAACACAGCGGAATAGCTAAATAAAATATTTTAAAATAATAAGCCAAGAATTAATATCGATATTTGAGGGGAGGGAGAAACAATTAGTAGGAAAGACTTGCAGGATGAAGTGGTACAAGAATCTGGAATTGTGCAGAATCCAATCCAAGGTGAACAGGCGACTCTATTAAAAGTGTTTTTGCTTAGGGATCATCTTCCTGGATCTTGTACCAATTAATTAGTGGGCTGAAGTACAGGACAAATAGTGGTTTGAATGAAATCTTAGTGGAATATCTGTCCCTTTTAAAACCCCTGACTTTTGGGTATCTCTTTTTGTCAGCTCACCCCACACACAGATAAACCAAACAGGAAACACAACTTAGATTAACTAATTCTACTTTAATAGAATTTTGCAAGCCTGAAAGTATTTCAGACCTTTGAACAGCCTGTCTGTTAGGCCTGGTCCTTGCTTAGTTTCTTCCTCTGACCATTAAGCCACAGAGGGATCATAATGGTTATCTCCTTCATTCAAACAAGACGGGGGTGGGAAAGGGAGGATGCAAAATGCAACATGGCTCCATTTCTCGATCTCACTAACCTGAGCCTGGCTTACAAAATACCCCTCCCTCCCTCCCTAGGGAGCTCCAGCGGTCACTTACACTGTACATCTAGCACGTACTGCGTCTGCTTCCTCTGGCCACGCAGTGCCGGGTGGATGGCTTCGCAGGTCACGATGCTGCTGTGGTCTTTGCGATCCACTCGGAAACGCACCATGCTGGTGATGCTGAACACTTTCCCATTTTCTTGCTTGCTGCTTGTTCCTGAAATACACACAAACAACCCGTCAGATAACCCTAGCAAGCACTGGACCACTCCCCTTTAAGTCAGGGGTGTGTGTGACCTTGGCAGCTTTTAAGATCTGTGGACTTCCGCTTCCAGATAGGTATTATACAAAAAATCTCAACAACTTGACTCTGGGTGGACTCAAAATAAAAACAATTTAAAACATTACAAAAGTTAACATGCATAACAGCCAAGAACATGTGTGTGTGTGTGTCTGTGTGATATATAAAAGGCAACTGGACTGTTTTTTGAGGGAGGAGGAGGAGGAGGGGGGGGGAGGGAGGAGGGGAGGAGGAAGGACAAGGGATGGAGGAGGAGAAGGATGGGAAAGGAGAAAGGGAGGAGGAAGAGGATAGGGAGGAGGAGGAATGGAAAAGGAAGATGAGAAAGGAGGAGGAGAGGAAGTGGAAGAGGAGGAGGAGGAGGAGGAGAAGAAGAAGAAGAAGAGAAGAGGAAGAGGAAGAGGAAGAAGAAAATAATAATAATAATAATAGTAATAGCTGTTTCGCTTCTCATCCAAGAAGCTCCATCCATGATGAAACATCTTGGATAAGAAGTGAAATATCTTCTTCTTCTTCCTCAAAAAACAGTCCAGTTACCTTTTGAGCACTTTTGAGACAACTATGACCTGGATGACTGAGAATCTCCATAGACATATAAGGTGGGAAGCATCCTCTCTCATCACCCAAGTGGAAGAATAGGATATTCCTTAACTTGGAATTCAAAATTGCCTTTAGGCCAAACGCCAACAGAAGAAGAAGTGCCTGGATCCCACTCCCCAGGAAATACATTTATTTTATTTGTCATGTGGTTTCCACAGGGGCCCAATTCAGCATTTGGAATGATACCTTTTATCTCTTTCCGATCCCGGTACCAGCGCAGGGTAGCCGCAGGGCGTGACCTGGGAACGCTGCAGGTGAGTTCAACTTCTCCTCCTTCTACCGCCTGTTCCTTCACCTCCACTAAAGGACTGTCTGGGGGAACTGGAAGAAGAAGAAAAACCAGGCAGATTATTAGTCATCCTCTCCATCATTTCACATCCCATGGCTGAATCCTTCACCTGAGTACCTGAACCGCCTCTAATGCGGCAACTTTCCTAATTAATATTTCAACGGCTAGTGATAGTAGGAGGAGATGTCTTCACCCAAGCTTCTCAATTCTGAGAAGGTCATTTTAGGAAGGAAAACCAGAACTTAGCCTTCTATAATGAAGCTAAGAAGAAAAACAAAGAGAGACCCAAGAGGTGGGCATGCATTTCTGAAGATTACAAGGGTTTGCTAAATCCCTCGACCTCCATTTGTTCTTCTGCAACGTTTTGTGCTTGCAAAATCAGTTTTTTTTTTTTAAAAAAAAGGAGATATAGGTTTTATTTCATCTGCATCAATGCTTCTGCTGATGTTCTGCTAAGGAAGAATCCAAATCTTCTCTCTCACTGTCTGAAGATTATCGGCTCCCCTACCGCCAAAGGCTGACCTTGAAAAACGATTGTGTCTTCTAAATAGTCTTTTGTCTGGCAGGTTAGGTAGATTCCCGAAAGTGTGACTTTCAGGAAGGCTACAGCTCAGCATCAAAGCACATGTTCAGCACGCTAAAGATCTTAGGTTCAATCTCTAAGCTCTCCTGAGAGGGATAAAGAAGATGGGTCTGAAATTCTGGACAGCCATTGAAGTCTGTCTAGACAATCGTATGTTCGAATGTCCTTTGTACTGGCAGCTTCCAAAACATACCTGATTTTTTTCCTCCCTTTGGGGCGTCTGCAGTCTGAGTTAGAGGGGTGAAATTTAGAGGGATGAGCTTTAAGAAATGGGTGAAAACCCAGCAAGCAATTACCAGGCACATATTATCACATGTGGTGGGCATGCCAATATGCAAGGAGATTCTAGCAACAGATTCAGAAGTGGGCTAGAACAAATGGTGAGACAACATCTAGAGTTCAAGCCGGAATTATTTTTATTAGGACTTACAACAGAGGGTTACAGCAAAGGATCAATTTATTTAATACTACACGTCCTGACAGCAGCAAGAATGGTATACGCCCAGCAATGGAAGAGCGAAAACCAGAGATGGTATTCAGCAGGTTCTGACCAGTTCTGGAGAACCGTTAGTGGAAATTTTGAGTAATTTGGAGAACCAGCAAATACCACCTCTGACTTTACAGTATCCTTCCCCTGCCACGCCCACAGAACTGGTAGTAAAAAAATTTGAATCCCACCACTGGTGAAAATACACCTTTAGAAAGAGAGATAATAAAAAAATACTAGTTTGCGCAGAATTAGATAAATTAATTCTAGAACTAAAAAATAAAGGGGAAACTGAGTACTACAATACATGGAATAAATTTTACAGGTGGTTGGAAGCGAGAGGTGGAAATTGGAACATAAAAGAGCTAGGATAAATAGACCCAAAATGTGATACTATTGATGAATACACACTGAACAGACCTTCTAACTCGTTTGGGGAGACAAAGGGTTCCCCTAGGCACATTATCAAGCAGCAACTGATTCAATTGAGCACTGTAATCTCAAGGGATTTAACAGATTAACAGAGTTGTAAGGGACCCTGTAGATCATCTAGTCCAACCCCCGCAACCCGAGCAGGAGATTCTACACCATTTCTTCTCGAAAGCCTCCAGTGATGATGAATGACCCCAGCAGACCTACTGGTTTTAATCTGGAGCAGCCCCATCCTGGTCGTGGTGGTGTGGGAGGGGATATTCAGTTTAAAAGACTGAACTATGGGTGTCCAACCTTTAAGACGTGTTGGACTTCAACTCCCAGAATTCCCCAGCCAGCCAGTTGCTTAGCAGGGTGATGCCTACCCAGCACTGTAAGGATGGCAATCTGGTGGTGAGTATCTTCTGTGTACAGCTGGCAATAGTATCCACCTTCATCTTCCAGACGGGCGTTGGACAGCACAATGCGGACCTGTTTTTGGGTGAACTCCACCAGCTGGAAACGTTCATCCTTCAAGGCTGTAAGGAGCAGAAGGGAAAATGCCTCAGTGGTGGACGAATAAAACAAACACGGATCATCTTCTCCCAGGTCACAACAAGCCACAGTCATGGTTCTGAACACTCCAGCCCTGGACAACTTCGTAGATCAACACAGAAGGGACATCAAGAAAGTAGATGACCCAACTTCCATGTGCTGAACTCTTTGTGGCTCTTTAGCTCAAACCGAGATCCCATGCAGCCCACAATTTGACACCTTGAAGCCTAGAAACAAGGTTACCTCGTGTGCCGTTGAAGAAGAGCGTCTGCCGGGATGGATTCTGGATCACCACGATGGAGCCATCGTATTGGTGCAGCTTGCAATTGATCTCAGCCTGCCCGCCTTCTGCTACCGTGACATTCTCGGCTTGGACCTCCTGAGCTCTAGCTAGGATGGAGAAAAAGAGAGAAGGGGTTGTTACCAGCTTTGTTTCCTGGAGAAAGGACATCTGGTCACCATCAAGGAAGTCTGTTTACTGGGTGGACCTATCCTTGTCAAAAACAGCTTCTTGCAAAGGGAATAGTTGAGGTGCATCAAGGTAGCTTTGGAAATTCCATGTCGGTGAGAACTAACTCAAAATAAGGATGAGCAAGGTACATCCCTACGAAATGACTTAGCAATAGCACTTATATACTAATTCATAATGCTTTCCAGCCCTCTCTAAGTGGTTTACAGAATCAGCCTCTGGACCCCAACTATCTGGGTCCTCATTTTACCCACCTCGGAAGGACGGAAGGCTGAGTCCAACCTTGAGCCTGGTGAGATTCGAACTGCCAAACAGCAGGCAGCCGGCAGTCAGCAGAAGTAGCCTGCAGTACTGCATTCTAACCACTGCGCCACCGCGGTTCTTATTTACTACGACTTCCAGAGTGTTCTCTGAGTAAATCTCAGAGGGGAGCAGAAGAGATCAGAAAATGAGACAGAAAAACCAACTTCGGGGTCCCTATCTGGGTTGCAAAACCCTCCCTGGCCATTAGATGCCAGGAGAGAGTAAGAGTTCTTTGCTATTAGCTGGTGTTCATCTAGTAATCTTCATTTTTGCCAAATATGGCTGGGGTGTGTTTGTGTATGTGCATGTGTGTTTATTATAATTTTGTCCCAATAAAGGAGAATATTTATAGCTCAGGGTTACACAACAAGGACTTGAATGCTAGTGCTGTGATTAGCACTGATGATGTTACCTAGTTTGGATAATGAAAAGTCTGCAAGAAAACAACCAAGCTCAGAGAGCACCACGGATCCTTTATTATAATTTTGGCTTGTTTATGTGAGGCCATCTAGAACTATTCATCTGCCTAAGTGCTTTATGCAGACTATAATCTGAACGATAATGGTCAGTGGTCAGCGGGTGGATAGTCTTGCCAAGGAGCTAAGAGCCGGAGGGAAGACCGGCTTCTCCTCTTTTGAAGCTTAACTAATCGTCCTTCCCATCCTCACAAGTCAGCTATTAATTCCACAGAGGCATAAACAAGAGGACATCGGAGTAACACAAAAAACCGGCAAAGTAAAACGTGAAAAGAGAAGGGCATGACAGGTGTGGTTGGGAGAATTCCTTATAGGAACAGCCTCATCCCGGGTGTGTGGATTACAAGGCATTAAAAAAAATAGCAGGTTGCATGGACTCATGCAGGCATCTCGGGGACTGCGTGCAATCTTAGGAAAATACACAGCGCTTCAGTGAACCCAGTCCCGACAGGTATTTATTTATACCTCTTAACAATCCCCTCTCCCTGCTTGTAGGAGAACATGCAAAATATTAAACCCTTTTTTATAAACAGCACAGAGACAAAAAGGGCCCCAGGTCAGTGTTAGAACCGTTTTCTTCCCACAGCATGCTTCAGCCATGTTAAATAAATGCTAAATAGTGGAAACCTCCATGTTATTAATAGGCTTAGCGTGATTCCAAGGTTCACCGGTATTATCCATGCTAAACGCCAAGAGTCAGTGTACACAACCCTGCACAAGACAAGAACGACATAAACTGAGCTTTAAACTTGGGACTTATCTGCAGCCTTAACTGCAATGCTTTTGCTCCATGCATGTTGGGGAGGGTTTGTATTAATTAAAAACTAATAGAATAGAATAATAGCTGATCTCTCCTCTCCTCTCCTCTCCTCCCCTCCCCTCCCCTCCCCTCCCCTCCCCTCCTATTTTATTTTACTCTATTCTATTCTAGCTCTATACCCATGCTTCGCTACAAAACTATGTGGTTGGGCTTAGTTTTTGGGGAGAAAAAAAAGGGGGGAATCTTCCTCTACCTACCAGCATCCATCTGGATTGCATCCTGTCAGTGGGTGAGAGAGTCGAGGGCTGTTTGGAAACTGAAACAGTATTTGCTGTGTGAGCAAGAAGGAGACAACAAGAAGCCTGGGTGTGGCTTAGCTCAACTGTTCTGTACTAAATCTGGTTGCTGCTGTGAAACTAAAATTGAAACTGAAACTCCTCTCCTCTGTTTGTGTTTTGCATTTGGAAGAGATTTCTTTTCAGGTGGGGAGGGGGAGTAGAACTCCTTAGCATCAGAGCGTGTTAATAATATACGAAATACTAAACTCTGATGGTCGTTTCAAAAAATCCTTTCTTAGTGAGCCCCTAGAAGCCAAGAGGAACATACATGCCAAATTTCAAGCTTGTAGGCTTTACGGTTCTGAAGATTTTGTGATGATGCATGAGTGATCTTTTGGTTTTATATATATAGATTCTATTCTATTCTAATTTCTATTCTACTCTATATTCTCTATTCTACTCTACGCTACTATATTTTATATTCTGTTCTAATTTCTGTTCTACACTACTCTACATTCTGTTCTATTCTAATCTACTTTCTATTCTACTTTACTATGTTCTATTCTAATTTCTGCTCTAATTTCTATTTCATTTTATTCTTATCCTACATTCTATTCTGTTCTGTACTCTACTCAAAATGTGGAGGGTGCAAAAGTCTATCAAAGAAGAGAGGGTGTGAGAGATAGCGTTCCGATACAAGAGGACCTGGGGCGATGCAGACAGTCCTCGACTTATGACCACAATGGAGCCCCAGATTTATGTTGCTAAGCGAGATATTTGTTAAGTGAATTTTGCCCCATTTTACGACCTTTCTTGCCACACCCAAGTGAATCACCGCAATTGTTAAGATAGTAACACATTTGTTAAGTGAATCTGGCTTCTCCATGGCTTGTGAGAAGGCCGCCAAAGGGGAATCACATGGCCCAGGGTCGTAAGTTGTGTAAATGGTCATGTCTCTTTTTTCAGTGCCATCGTAACTTTGAACGGTCACTAAATGAACCATTGTAAGTTGAGGACCGGGACATGGGAAGTGTTTTTCTAAGTAGCAGTCAAATTGGAGAGAGAGGATGAGCCAGCCCAAGTGGCTATTCAGTATCAAGGTGGCCTCACCCAAAAGCAGGGGTGGGATTCTACCAGTTTGTACCTATTCACTAGAACCGGTTGTTAATATTCTAAGCAGTTCGGAGAACCGGTTGTTAGAAGAAATTACTGGCCTAATCCTGTTAGAAAGGCAGGAAGGAAACATTCTGGTGTCGCTTACAGAAACTGCCTCTCCGTTAACCCTCATTACATTCTTGGCAGGCCTAGACTTCCTGTCTCAGGAACTTCTCTGGAGTTATTTTTCCCTCCTTTGCTAGTACTTTGCTTGTGTGGGGTGACCATTCAAAGTTACAGTGGCACTGAAAAAAGTGACTTATGACCATTTTTCACACTTATGACTGTTGCAGCATCCTCACAGTCATGAAAGGCCAGGCGAGGAGATGCGTGCCTCAATGTGAACGATATTGAGTTGGCTACGCCCAGCCAATAACATGACCTCTAAGCCACACCCACCAACTAAGCCACGTCCACAGAACCAGTTGTTAAAAAATTTGAATCCCACCCCTGCCCAAAAGTGTTTATCCGGCATCTCGAAAACCACGCACAAACATTTCTGCCTGAAGATAACCCCCTCTTGTCATTCAGAAGGACTCTTCCCCACCCCCGGGTTGCATAAATTATGCATTTGAGTGGCAAAGTTCCTCACTTTAAAATGATTACACGGTGTCGATTATTCCTCCCCCGTTCCACTCCGTATCCCATCACCGCGCCGTTCAACCGCAGAATTAAAAGTCTGAAAGGCATCTGTACCCATCACCATCTGCATACACCCGAAGACAACAATCGATGCTGCCCCAAGACCCCTGAAGGGCACCCGGTTCCGATTCTAGCCTTGCAACCTCCACTTTGTGAATGTTGTTTTGGCTTTTAGGGAGGTCTCAAAGCATTATAGGAGCGAGCAGAGTTGGGAACAAAAAGTCACACAAACAACTCACAGGTGCAAGGACAAAAGAGCACACAGGCAAACGTGGGCAGGAAATGTCTCCAGAAAAGGCCTGTGTTTCTCCTCAGCCATGCCCTTCCTTTGTGAGGTGGAGTGTGCGCAACTGAATGGCGCTAGCAAAGCATTTACTGGCCGGATGCCCTTCCTGTTGCCAATGAGGAGTTTAGTTCAGCAGATATATTCTCATTGTGCCCAGAGAGAGAAATAGCTGCCTCTACCTATTAGTTGAGGGAATAGAAGGGGAACTTACCAAATTTGCAGATGATACTAAGCTGGCAGGAATAGCTAACATCCAAGAAGATAGACTCAAGATCCAGATGGATCTTGACGGGCTAGAACACTCGGCCCTATCTAACAAAATGAAATTCAATGTAGAGAAAAGGAAAGTCCTACCGTTAGGCAAGAAAAACCAAATGCTCTCCCACCTCTCCAGCCTGCAGATGGGCAGCAGATGGACGATGCCAGAAAAGTACAGGCAGTTCTCGACTTACGACAGTTCATTTAGTGTCCGATCAAAATTACCACGGCACTGAAAAAGGAGTGACGTAGGACCGTTTTTCACACCTCCCACCGTTGCAGCGTCCTCATGTTTACGCGATCAAAATTCAAATGCTTCGCAACTGACTCCCATTTACGACCGTTGTTGTGTCCTGGGGTCATGTGATCATCTTTGGCGACCTTCTGGTAAGCGGTGGGGAAGTTGGATTCACTTAGCAATTGTGGCAAGGAAGGTTGTAAAACCAGGGCAAAATTCACTTAACAAATGTCTCCCTTGGCAATAGATATTTCGACCTCAACTGTGGTCATAAGTCAAGGACTACCTGTACTATCTTGGGTGAGGTTTAGTGGTTTAACAACCGCAGCAGTAGTGAGATTCAAAGAGTTTCACTACAAGTTTACTACAAGTACTACAAATTTTTACTACAACTAGATGCAGTACTCTAGGCATGGCTTGATAGGCGTGGCTTGGTGGAAGGGGAAGATTACTGCAAAATCCCCATTCCCTCCCCACCCCACTAACCTGCTTTCCAGCTCCATTCTCCTATTCGGGGCAACCAAAGAAGACCCAGCTGATTAGCTGGGACTCAATGGGAGGCAGAGAAGAGATGGGATTGGCGGGGCCAATCAGAGGTGAGATTGGCCACTTCTCTGAACTACTCAAAATTTCCGCTACCGGTTCTCCAGAACTGGTCAGAATCTGCTGAATACCACCTCTGCTCCCCAACCCATTAACCTGCTTTCCAGCTCCGTTCTTCTGTGCAGGGCAACAAAAAAAGACCCAGCTAATCAGCTGGGACTCAATGGGAGGCGGAGAATAGATGGGGACGGGGCCAATAAGAGGTGGTATTCTGAACTACTCAAAATTTCCGCTACCGGTTCTCCAGAACTGGTCAGAACCTGCTGAATACCACCTCTGCTCCCCAACCCACTAACCTGCTTTCCAGCTCCGTTCTTCTGTGCAGGGCAACAAAAAAAGACCCAGTTGATCAGCTGGGACTCAATGGGAGGCGGAGAATAGATGGGGACGGGGCCAATAAGAGGTGGTATTCTGAACTACTCAAAATTTCCGCTACCGGTTCTCCAGAACTGGTCAGAACCTGCTGAATACCCACCTCTGAACTGCAGCAAAAAAAAAAAAAAAGATTATACTCATTAAACAACCACCTTGCTTAACAACAAAAAATCTGGTCCCAATTGGGATCATAAATCAAGGACTATCCGTATGTTGTAGCAGGAGTCCTCAACTCCTGGGTCACAATTCATTCCTGGGCCACGGCCACGGGAGAAATGGGCAAGAATACACACATGAAACACGAGCGACGGACAAGCACGAGAGAGAAACTCTGTTCGCTCACTTGAGTGGAGGTTTGCACGCAAGTGTCTTCCACTCACACACAGACACACACACACAGACACACACAAAAGGCCGGGCCCCCAAGTTGGAAAGGTTGGTGACCGCTGTGTTGTAGCCCACGCTTTGAAATGATAGGGAAGAGATCTTATCTTTTTCTTTTAATCTGACATCTTTTTATAAGGTTTCATTACTGTATTCCCCCCAGGATCTTCTCTTCTCAAGTCTGAGCATACCCAATTCCTTTGATTTTTCACAGAGTTAGAGAGTTGGAAGGGATCCCAAGATTATCTAAACCAATCCTTTGCGATGTTTAGGAAGGCCAATTAAACCCTCTGTGAGAAGAGGCTGCCAGAGATAGTAGAGGTAGACTATTCCGCTTTGAATGAGATTCTCAGTGCCAGGACATTATTTTTTCCTGACATTTGAAGGAAATTCAGGTCGTTGCAAACCTACACCGGTTATTCCTGGACCTAGTTTCTGGGGCTATGGGGAAAAAAAATGCTTTTGACCATCTTCTTATGTTCCTGCTGCTTCCCGGGTCTTAATTTCTACTCCTTGCTTCAAATCATAATTGGGAGTTGAACGCTCATCACTAAGCAAGGCGATCGTCAAGTGAGGGTGTCCAATTTTATGATCTTTTTTGCCAGGTTCGTTAAGCGAATCATTGCAGTTGTTAAGTAAATCATATAATCCAGTTCCTCCTTGGAATTTTGCTTTTTGAAAACCAGCTGGGAAGGTCCAAAATGACCCTGGAATGATGCAACCATAATAAATCAGCTGCCAAGGGCCTAAATTGTAATTGCATGACCACGGGGACACAGTGATGGCCGTAAGTGCAAGGACTGCTCCTAAGCACCATCATAACTTTGAACAGTGGCTGAACAAATAGTTGTAAGCCGAGGCTACTTATATTTGGACTCAAACCCACCTGCCTAAAAAGGGAACTAAAAGAGATTTGTAGAAAGTGAAAAGCTCTGTTGAACACCTCATATCTCATCTGAGAAAAAGGCACCGTTATCTTTTAATGAAGAAATGAAACAAAAAGAGAGGATGAAAAGGTATTTAATTCTCTGGAAGAGTGGAAGGAAGAGGTAAAAGCGATCTCTGTGGACTTTCTGGTTTTTCTTTGAAGACGTTTCGCTTCTCATCCAAGAAGCTCCTTCAGCTCTGACTGGATGGTGGAGAATGGACTTCAGAGCTGAAGAAGCTTTTTGGATGAGAAGCGAAACGTCTTCAAAGAAAAACCAGAAAGTCCAGTTACCTTTTGAAAAAAAAAAAGCACCTTTGGGACAACCATGACCTGAATGACAGAGAATCTCCATAGACACGTATCTCTGAGTCTTATCATCTATAACTGTCTGATTTGGTTCTGCAACCCAACAGGACAGACACAGACTTCAGAGGATAATTAGGACTGCAGAAAAAACAATTGCTACCCACCTGCCTTCAATCGAGGACCTGTATACTGCACGAGTCAAAAAGAGGGCTGTGAAAATATTTACAGACCCCTCACATCCTGGACATAAACTGTTTCAACTCCTTCCCTTGAGGCGACGCTGTAGAGCCCTGCACACCAGAACAACTAGACACAAGGGGAGTTTTTTTCCCAGAAGCCATCACTCTGCTAAACAAATAATTCCCTCAACACTGTTCAACTATTTACAAAGTTTACACTACTATTACTGTTAATCTTCTCATCACTCCTTATCACCTCTTCCCTCCCACTTATGATTGTATGACTGTAACTTTGTCGCTTGAATCCTTACGATTTATATCGACTGTTTCCTAGTAGGATTTGATTGCTGATTTTACCCTATGACTATTATTAAGTGCTGTACCTTATGATTCTTGACTCTTGATGAATGTATCTTTTCTTTTATGTACACTGAGAGCATTTGCACCAAGACAAATTCCTTGTGTGTCCCATCGCACTTGGCCAATAAAGAATTCCATTCTATTCTCTGTGGAGATAAGCAATGCGAGGTTCTACTCTAGTGTAAGGCATCTTATTCCTCTCCCAATTGTTGTCTTTATCACCTTCTTCCAGTGGTGCTATTCTACCAGTTCAGTCTGGTTCTGGCGTACCGGTAGCGCCAAAGATCAGCTGAGACTGAACTCTCTGACGAGCTGCTGTTGGGCCCACCTGCCGGCCAGGGCTCCCATACTGACTTTATTCCCTGCTTTTGAAGTGCAGCTCCTTTGTGCCACACAACAGATTGCTGCGTGTCAGCTGTTGAAGCTACAAGGATTGCAGGAGGTGAGTAGGAAAGTCTCTGTGCATGCGCAAAATGCCCATTTGGTGTGTGCAAAGTGCGCCCACCAAGCCACGCCCACCAAACCAGTGGTAAACCTCTTTGAAACTGCCTCCTTCCAACATCCAATATCCTCTGCCTGCCTGGAATTCCTGGGGAGACATTTCCACCATATTTAGCTTGCTAAAGCTAAAACTTGAAGATGTCGACCCATTCCACAAGGCACCATGCCAGAGATGGAAGACTTAAACCGGCTGCCCCAAAGGATCTTCCAGAGCACTGGAAATGATGGCAACTAATCTAGCCCAAAAGACCAGGACCACCAAGACTTGACTCTCTTTTGACTGTCACAAAACTGGGCACCAGTTTCAGACAATGACGCCCAGAGCCTGCTTGCTCAATCTGAACCAACCAACTTTCCGGAATGGCAGCCAGTACTAATAGGTTTGACCAGAGGCCTCCTCTGCAGAGTCTCCCTTCGTTTTTTCCAAGCAACTTTGCCCCCAACAGCAGACCCAAGAAGAGAGGCAAGAGACAGTAAGATTATTATTCATGACCACCATTCCCCTCTGATCTGTCCCCAAGAGCTACGGGCCAGCTCGGGTAAGCAGCGCACATCCATTTTTAAGGGAACTGCAGAGGAGAAAGAAAAAACACATCCAAAAGATTGCGCCTCTCAGAGAAATACGCTAATTTGTTGTGTCAGCAAAAAAGCGGACCTAAGAGTACGGGGTTGGGAGAAGAAACGGGTAGTTCTGTCCAAGTAATACATCTACATTATCTCTGACTTTGGAATAAGCCCACGGGGGAGCAGAGGGATGGTTTCCTTTGCTGGACTGTCCAAACCCCTCCAAGCAGGGGTGGGGCTTCAAATTTTTTAGCAAAGGGTTCTCTGCCCAGTTGCTGGGTGGACGTGGTCATGGTGGGCGTGGCCTAGTTGGCCTCCTGCACCACGGGGGTGGGGGGCGTTTTTGCCCTCCCCAGCAGTGGTGGGATTCAAAATTGTTTGGTGGGTGTGGCTTGGTGGCATGGCAGGGGAAGGTTACTGCAAAATTCCCATTCCCTCCCCACCCCACTAACCTACTTTCCAGCTCCCTTCTCCTGGGCAGGGCAACCAAAGAAGACCCAGCTGATCAGCTGTGGGCATGGCTTGGTGGGCGTGGCATTCTGTGGGTGTGTCTTGATGGCTGTGTCTTGGTGGGCGTGGCAGGGGAAGAATACTGCAAAATCTCCATTCCCTCCCCACCCCACTAACCTGCTTTCCAGCTCCCTTCTCCTCTGCAGGCCAACCAAAGGAGACCCAGCCAATCAGCTGGGACTTGGGAGGCGGAGAATAGAAGGGGACAGGACCAGTCAGAGGCGGGATTTGCCAGTTCTCCGAACTACTCATAATTTCCACTACCAGTTCTCCGGAACTGGTCAGAATCAGCTGAATATCACCTCTGTTCCCTGTGCTCCGGAGGCTTTCCTTGAGCCTCCGTGAGGGCAAAAACGGCCTTCCCGGGCTCCGGAGGCTATCTGGAAGCTGGAAACGGGCCCATTTCCGGCCTTCCAGGAAGCCCAGTTTTGTGTCCTCATCACATGCCCTGCGCTTGCCTGCATCCAAAACGGGCCACATGGGGACTCCTGGGAAGGGAGAGGTGGGATGGGCGGGGCCAGCCAGGAGTGGGATTTGGGGGTTCTCCGGACTGTGCAGAATCTTAGCTAGGGGCTCTCCTGAACCCCTGCGAACCCCCAGCAGCCCAGCCCTGCCTCCGAGAAACATCTGGAGTGGTGAGTTTTTGCTGCATGAACCTCCCTGCGAGGCAAATGCATCCGGCAAATATAGCTCCATTACCTGAACTAATAAATCTGTCAAATTTCTCAGGCTGATTTTTAAGCGGTCTTGATCAACGCACGCTCCATTCCGCAACAGCAGGGCAACAATTCATTCACGACGGTTCTGGCTGAGCTACGCCAGTGGAGAACGCTAGCCTGCGGCTGCGTTCAATGCGGCTAACTTGCCGGACCTCCTGAAGGGAGAAAAGAATGGCCTCCGAGCAACGAGGCGGAAACGTCCTTGTTGTTGTTGTTTTTCTTTTTTTAAAAAAAAATGGAATATTTTTTCATTCCCTGGGGGTCACCACCATCCTTGGCCAACCAAATGTCAAGCCACAAGATAACCCGACTTAGGCGTGTGGGAAATTCACCGGGCTTTTTGTCCACTTAATAGCATGACGGGAGAATAAATCGGAAAAGCGGAGCCAGAAATTAAAAACAGCAGGGATGGATTTGGTAGAAGAGAAGGGCAGAAGGTGGAGAAGCATGCAGATTTCATAGCTCTTTTTCCAACGAATGCGACAGGGTTCACTTAGTATTTTATTTTATCTTTTGGCTTTCGCGCATAAAGATGAGAGTACAGGCAGTCCTTGACTTAAAACGACCACAACTGAGCCCAAAATTTCTCTTGCTAAGCGAGACAACGGTGAATTTTTGCTCCGTTTTAACAACCTTCCTTCCCACAGTTGTTAAGGGAAGCACTGCAGGTGTTACGTCAGCCCCACAGTTGTGAAGTGAACCTGGATTCCCCATTTTGGTTTTGCTGGTCAGCAGGTCGCAAAAGGGATCACATGACCTCCAGGACACGGTTATGAAAGCATTTGAATTTTGATCGCGTGACTTGGGGCGAACCTGCAACGGTGTGAAAAACAGTCACAAGTCACTTTTTTTCAGTGACATTGCAACTTTGAACGGTCGCTAAACAGAGTTATAAATCAAGGACCAGTACAGTAAAAAAAAAAGCTATTTCTCAGTGGAGGTTAAACCTCCATTTTACAGAATGTTCGACAACAGGATGGTTGCAAAATTAATGTGAAAGTTTTTTTGTTCACCTCAGAGTGAGAGACACAAAGGTCCATCAGTGCCACACAAATGATCCATCAGTGGCACAAATAGATATCTTTGTTATTTCTTCCTCACTTGTATCTAAGAGTGAGCAAGATACCAAACAACACAGGGATTGTGTGTCCTTTCACAGAAATTCAGTTCAAATAATGCCTCCTCGTTTCCTTGCTGAAAGCTGAAGAAGGAAAAAGAACAACCACCCTATCAATGTGAAGTCTTTTTTTTAAAAGTATGTTTATTCATCCTGAATAAGTTTAACATGATTTTGGCAGACTGCGTTTTTTTTATTTTTCACAAAAACAGGGTTGTTTTTTTCCCCTTTTGTTTTCATCTTATTTTCCTGTTTGGGTTGTGAATTTTTAGAGTGCTAGTCTGAGGAAAGGAGCGCTGTGAATTTTTATTAAACGGTAAGCCATCCTGGGAGATGTTTATTTTTATTTTTGGTGAGCCAATTTAATCTAATGGCTAAGGCGCCAAGCTAGAAAACCAGGAGATGGTGATTTCTAGTTCCCACCTTTGGCATAAAAGATGACTTTTGGCCAATGACCAGGAGATAATGAGTTCCAGTCCCACCTTAGACAAGAAAGCTAATTAGGTGACTTTGGGTCAATCACCAGGAGACTGGGAGTTCTAGTCCTTCTTTAGACAAGAAAGCTAATTGGGTGACTTTGGGCCAATCACAGGAGTTCTAGTCCTGCCTTAGGCAGGAAAACCAACTGGGTGACTTTGGGCCAGACAACAGGAAATGATGAGTTCTAGATTCGCCTTAGGCATGAAAGATGGCTAGGTGACTTTAGACTAGTCCCTCTCTCTCAACCCAACCCACCTCACAGAATTGTTGTTATTATGGGGGAAATAGGAGGAGGACGGAGTACTAGGTATTTTTGCCACCTTCAAGTTAAACAAAAGTCAGTCTAAGGACTGTTAGCAATAAGGAAACCAAGCAAAATGTCAGTAAGAGTGCATCAAAATATTCCGAACAAGGAGGCCTGCCAGTTCACAAAACTAACTAGGGATAGCCTACAGCATGATTTCTCAACCTTAGCAACTTGAAGATGTCTAGACTTCAATTCCCAGAATGCCACATCTAGCATGGAATCTTCTGGAAAGACCCCATGGCTGGCTGGGGAATTCTGGGAGTTGAAGTCCACGCATCTGAAAGTCGCCCAGAAACACTCACCTAGAACTCGTAGCTTCTAGGATTATTTTTAACCCTTTAATACAGAGGTGGGGGAACTATGGCCCCTTTATGACTTGTGGATTTCAACTCCCAGAATTCCTGAGCCAGCTGGCTCAGGAATTCTGGGAGTTGAAGTCCACAAGTCATAAAGGGGCCATAGTTCCCCCATCCCTGCTTTAATATGACTCCATGAAGTTGGAAGGGATTAAAGAAAGAGCCCTCGTCTTCATTCCATCCATAGCAACCTATAAGCATCTCCAAGGCTCTTAACCCTTTGACCAAGACTGCTCTGTCGCTCTGTCTCCATGGGTTTCTTTCCTAATCCAACAATTTCTACGGCAATCTCCGGAGCTGATTGATGGAAAACGAGGCTGCCACTGAGCAGGAGAGCGCCCAAACGGACAGGGGACACAGCGATGTCCTTGGCGGACGGCCATAATTCAACGCCAGCCAATGAGAAGGAGCTGAGCTTTGAAAATATTCTTCTCTACCCCCTCCCCCCCTCGCCCTGCCACCCACCCCTCTCCTCCTTCAGCTCATTCCTTCCAACAGCTGCTTCATGCATTCTTCCCTTCCAGAATTGACAAGGGTCGCATTCTTTACATAGCAATGTTTGGTTCTCAGGATCCTGGATTTTATCCTCAGGTCTAGAAAGGGAAGGACCCTCTCGGTCCTTTATCCAGTTTCCACAGGTTCCAATCAGCTGCAACAAGAACCAGAGCAGAAACAATCTTCTTCCAGATCAAGTGTTCCCCAATATTAAGATGGGGGGACTTCAATTCCCAGAATTCCTCTAGCCAGCTGAGCCATATTTGGGATATTTGCATGGCTGGCTGGCTAGGGGGGGGGGGATTCTGGGAGTTGGAGTCCACCCATCTTAAAGGTGCCAAGTTTGAAAAACTCCCGAGCAGCAGGCATAACCTCAAATAGCACCAGCAAATGATGAGAAGATTCATAAGGACGAACAGTTTCGAGAAGAGATTGGACTGTCATTTGTCAGAAATGGTGTAGAATCTATGGCACACAGAGCCAGTTGTGCAGGCATGCGAGCCCCAGCCAAACCTACTTGCACTGCGCACGCGTGCACCTTCCAGCTGATTTTTGGCCAGTTTGAGGCCGTTTTTGCCCTCCCAGAGGCTCAAGGGAAGCCTCTGCAGCCTTGGGAAGCCGAAAAACAGGCCTTCCAGAAATACCGGAAGTGCAAATGGGCCCATTTCCAACCTCCAGAGGCTTCGCTTGAGCCTCGGGGAGGACAAAACCGGCCTCCCCTGGGCTCCAGAGGCCCTCCGGAAGCTGAAAACGGCACTTCCGGTATTTCTGGAGGGCCTGTTTTTCGGCCTCCCGAGGTACAGAGGCTTCCCTCTAGCCTCCGGGGAGGTGAAAATGGCCTCAAACGGGCTGAAAATCAGTTGGAAGGCGTGCGCAAGCACAGTGTAGGTAAGGATGGGGGGTGTTGTGCGTGGATGCATGGGGGGGGGGGCAGGGCGCGTTGCATTGTGGGTGCTGGCATGCGCACATGCTTTCAGCACATCACAACAAAAATGTTCACCATCACTGGTGTAGGATCTCCTGCTTGGGCGGAGGGTTGCCCTATCTTCAGTCAGACAAGATGAAGTGACATCATCAGATGCAGGTATTCCTCGACTTACGGCCGCAGTTGAGCCCCTTGCTTTCCGTTGCTAAGCAAGGTGGTTCAGTGAGTTTTGCCCCATTTTACGACCTTTCTAGCCGCCGTTGTTAAGTCAATCATTGCAGTTGTTAAGTTAGTAACAGGGTTGTTAAGTGAATCTGTTCTCTCCATTGACTTTGCTTGTCAGAAGGTCGCAAAAAGGAGATCACATGACCCCAGGACACCGCGACCGTCGTAAATACATGCCAAACGTTCGAATTTTGATCTCATGAAGACAGGGATGCTACGACGATTGTTAAGTGTGAAAAACGATCGTAAGTCACTTTTTTTCAGTGCCGTTGAAACTTTAAACAGTCACTAAATGGACAGATGTAAGTCAAGGATAACAGGTACCATGTTTCCCCGAAAATAAGACCTGGTCTTAAATTTGTTTTTGCTTCAAAAGATGCAGTAGGGCTTATTTTTGGGGAAACACGGTAATTAGAGGTGTTCAATGAGACCAACAGATACACCTGGGAAAAAAAAAATTCCCCAGAAATGAGACTCTGCAGATGGTCTTATACCATCCCACGGAAATGGACAAAGTTATGTGGTCTGAGTTGACGCAAGGGCCTATAAAGGCTTTAACCCACTTTTTTAAAAACATAAAATAAATAAAAGCAATTATTCATTTGTTGTGTACACTGTTGTGCTCCCAAAGGAATTCTGGCGGTTTTCAACAGATATGGAAAAAAAAAACAACCCCAGTAATTTAGCCCAGCAACGGTTAAAACGTCATCCAAGACAATGAATTCCGCTGGGATTTATGCAGGGGAATAGGCTGATGGGTAAACAGTTCCTTTAAGGCAAGGGCATCTGCCGTTTAGTATTTGTTTTCTTTCTCTCTTGGGTCGTATCAAGTGGGAACAGCGTATCAGAGACATTAGGCTAAACAGAACAAAAACGTACAAACGGAGGAAAGACACAAACTTGGTTCCAATCCTGCACTGTGCGAAGTTTTTACCATTCACCCTGTCACCACGTATACCCCCTCCTGCGTTCAACATAAGATGGAGAGAAGATTGTCCGCAAGCCTCACCCCAGAGTCAGAATAACAGAATAACAGAGTTGGAAGGGACCTTGGAGGTCTTCTAGTCTGACCCGCTGCTCGAGCAGGAGACCCTATACCCGTGATGGCGAACCTATGGCATGCATGCCGGAAGAGGCAGGGAGAACCATTTCTGCCAGCACGCAAGCCGTCGCCCAGAACTGATCCACTATGCATGTGCGCGCACCTCCGCCAGGTAGCTGATTGTCGGATATCTGCCGCGCATGCAGGGGTGGAGATGTGATGACCTGTAGTGTCTCAAAAATAATACAAAAACTAAAACATGAATCAAGGTCTTGTAATGCCTTCAGCTTAGCTTTGCTGTTTTATTAGTCACAGTTTAAATTCAAAAAGTAGATAAGGAAGCAAAAGGAAACCAAAAACAGACCACATTGACGAGAGTTCCAAGGCAAACCAAGATAATTTATTCACACATTCCAGGAAGATAACTGGGGAGAGTCCATGGGAAGAATGCCAACAAAGATAAATCTCACACAAGGAAAGCACTAATTTGACTCCAGCGTCTGTGAACACGCAGTTCCAAACTCTTATACAGAGCTGACAGGTGCAGCCCATGAAGAGGCTCAAGGCCCTCTCCTCCTGAGTAGACCACGTTTCTCCCTTTTCCTCTCCTCCCTGCATACCTGAGGATGGAAAGGGGATGGGCCTGGGTCCTCCTCTGACTGCCCAGCCGGCCTCTGCCCTTCCCCAGCCTCCTCCACAATCTCCGGAGCCACACTTCCACTCCCTGTCGGCTGCTCCTCCTCTTCCTCAGAGTTAGTCTCCACCAGGGGCATAACAGGAGATGCGCATGCACGTGCAGAGGTGCATGGCATGGGGGTCATGCGCACATGCGCAGAGGTGTGTGGTGCATGCACAGGGAGGTCGCATGCATATTCAGGCGCGGGGAGGGTGTCGCACACGCATTGCATTATAGGTGCAGGCATGCGTGCGCACTTTTGGCACACAACGAAGAAAAGGTTCGCCATCACTGCCCTATACCATTCCAGACAAGTGGTTGTCCAGTCTCTCCTTGAAAGCCTCCAGTTATGGATCACCTACATCTTCTGAAGGCAGCTTGTTCCACTGGTTGATTGTTCTCCCTGTTAGGAAATTTCTCCTTAGTTCTAGTTTGTTTCCAGAGGTGGGATTCAAATTTTTTAACAACCAGTTCTGTGGGCATGGCTTAGTTGGTGGGCGTGGCTTGGTGGTCATGTGACTGGGTGGACGTGGCTTGCTGGTCATGTTATTGGCTGGGTGTGGCCAACTCAATATCACTCACATCGAGGCACTCATCTCCTCACCTGACCTCTCATGACTGGGGATGCTGTAACAGTCATAAGTGTGAAAAATGGTCATAAGTCACTTTTTTCAGTGCCATTGTAACTTTGAATGGTCACCCCACACAAGCAAATTACCAGCAAAGGAGGGGAAAAAAACTCCAGAGAAGTTCCTGAGACAGGAAGTCTAGTCCTGCCAAGAATGTAATAAGGGTTAACAGAGAGGCAGTTTCTGTAAGCAAGACCAGAATGTTTCCTTCCTGCCTTCCTTACAGGATTAGGCCAGGAATTTCTTCTAACAACCGGTTCTCCGAACTGCTTAGAATGTTAATAACCGGTTCTAGCAAATAGGTGCGAATTGGTAGAATCCCACCCCTGGTTGTTTCTCTCTTTGATTAGTTTCCATCCTTGATTAGTTTTCCTAGAATGGAGGGGTCTTTTTTCTCTTCACCCTATATAATCTGCTGGCTTAATGCTGGGCAGTAGATGAACAAGCACAGGGCTGAAGAAAATAGAAAGATTTACCGATCTTCTTCCTGCTCTCTGCAACTTGTGATCTTGGTCTAAGACCTCAGGTCGCCACCGCACACGGGCTGGGGAATTCTGGGAGTTGAAGTCCACCCATTTTAAAGTTGCGGAAGTTGAGAAACATTGCTTTACAGGGGAGGATATATATGATACAGACAAGCCGTACCCACAAAATCAGCAGGGCTACGATTTTCGGGGGAATTTGCTCTGATTGAAAGAAGTGGGCTCTTTTTAAATATATATACATATAACTAAGCCAAATTAAGCCTCTGCTTTTTCAGTGGCACAACTGGAAGAGATTCACAGGCTGCCTGCTGTTCTATAGCTCTTCCTGGCTTTCATGGGGATGGGGGGAGAGCAGGGGAGGGCAGCCAGCATGGCAAGATCAAAAACGTGCGAATCAAGTTGGAGGAAAATGAGGGAGAAGACCAAACACATCTTTTTGCAATATTTTGGCTGCAGTAGCGCAGAAGTGCAGTAGCATCCTTAGCTCTATAGACCATTCACAGCTGTCTCTGGGATATGCCATGCCTATAAAGACCTGGCAGGAATCCTTCAGCTTTAATGGGCCTTGGAAATTTCCCTGGATTGAGACCATCTGTTGTTCTTGGCCAAGCGATCTGGCTACTCAACATAGATAGAAGCCACCAGGATTCATGGGACAGGCCCAGGCCGGCAGGGACAGCTGCAAAGCAGAGTTGGTATTCAGCGGGTTTTGACACGTTCGGGAGAACCGGTAGCAGAGATTTTGAGTAGTTCGGAGAACCAGCAAATACCGCCTTTGACTGGCCCCGCCCCCATCTGTTCTCCGCCTCCCAAGTCCCAGCTGATTGGCTGGGTCTTCTCTTGTTGCCCTGCAGGGGAGAAGGGAGCTGGAAAGCAGGTTAGTGGGGTGGGGAGGGAATGGGGATTTTGCAGTATCCTTCCCCTGCCATGCCCACCAAGCTACGCCCACCAAGTCATAGTCACAGAACCAGTAGTACAAAATTTTGAATCCCACCACTGGGTCATAAGTGTGAAAAGTGGTTCATAAATCACTTTTTTCACAGCCGTTGTAACTTTGAGCAATCCCTAAAAATCATCCAAGGACTATCTGTATAACTGAAGGAGGAGAGAGTTGCATTCCTGAGGACAAAGAGACGGTTGGGTTGGGAGGAAGAAGACCAAGGTAGCTCCTCCCTAGAACTTCTCAGGTTACACCTTTTATGAAGCAAGTACAAGTACTAGCAAGTAGTCCTCAACTTATCACCACAACTGAGCCCAGAATTGATGCTGCTAAGTAAGAAACTGGTTTTGCCCCATTTTATGACTTTTCTTGCCACAGTGACTCACCACCATCGTTAAATTAGTCACATGGTTGTTAAGTGAATCTAGCTTCCTCACTGACTTTGCTTGTCAGAATGTCGCAAAAGGTAATGACAGAACTCCGGGATGCTGCAATCGTCATTAATGTGAGTCGGTTGTCAAACATCCGTATGTAAATCACGTGACCAAGGGGATGCTGCACCGATCATAAGTCACTTTTTTTTAGTGCCGTTGTAACTTCGAACAGTCACTAGACAAATTATACCTGTTATACCTGCAATTGCTTTAGTTGGCCAAGGTTTCTGTCCCTAGACGAGGAACCACTGAGAAATAACTCTGTCTTTCTTGGGTTTTAGAGCTTGACAAAATCCACCAGAAATCACATCTACCATATTTCCCTGAAAATAAGACCCTGTCTTATAAGTATTTTTTGCCACCAAAAAAAAGGCACAAGGTCTTATTTTGGGGGGATGTGATCACTTGCATGCATCACTCCCAGCCTCCTTTTCGCTGTCCGAGGCCTTCAGGAACTTCTGTGGCCGGCAAGTCTTTCCTGAAGGCCTCTGCAGCTGATAATGGAGCTCTGGATCAATCCAGAGCTTTCTTATCAGCTACAGAGGCCTTCAGGAAAGCCTTGCCAGCTGCAGAAGAAATGGGCCAGCAAGGCAGGTATCGGGGTGTGCAAGGACTGGCTACAACTGTCCAAAGATAAGTAGTAGGGCAGCTCCAACCTCCCATCGCCACCCTAGCTTAATTTTTACCCATCCACTCTGGAGTGGGTGGGATCTTAATTAGGGCTTATTTTGGGGGTAGGGCTTATATTGGGCATGTGTATAAAAATCAAGCTAGGACTTACTTTCAGGGTATTTTCAGGGAAACAGGGTACAAAGCTAAGAACCTAAGCTAGAATCGGACGCTTCTTCAGCGCCACACTTAAAAACGTAGGGTTCAGTTGGGGCAGTTTTGCTGCAAAACAGTTGATTGCAAAGACTGGCTAACTGGACGTGAACACCAGCAGGCAATCAATGGTTTCAATTCTTCTGTGGTGGGAGAAGAGCCCTCTGCACGTGCTCAAAGGCCATTGCCCTTAATGAGGGGACAACGGGGCCACCTTCTAGCACCTGCAAATGAGGCTGAAGGTTCACAAGCAGGTTAAGTTGTTTGTGGGCAGAAAGGCTTGGCTGGCTTAATGGGACAAAGTCAATTGACTTCTCCACATTTAGTGCCATAATTGCACAGAAACATTCCCACCACCGCATAAAATGTGCAAATAAGGCATCATCAAAACAAAAATAAGAGGGAACGCTAGCGTCCAGCGACACCTCTCATCAAGTTATGATTCACCACTCAAACGGAAATGTCATTGTTTTTCCCTAACAATGTGTCCCCTTGGATGTCACAAAATTAAAGGAGAGAATGAGCAAAACTATTCCAAAGCCATCCAGACATGGCTCATCGCCTCGGATGGGCCACACAGCCATCTATACGATCAACCACAAGAAAATTGGGCGTGTAAATAACACCTGCACTCTGTAGGTTTTTGCAGCCATCCTCCTACCTGTGGTTTTCCAAGCATTAATAAACAGAACTCGAGAGGGTTTGGGGGCTGGTTGCAGTTTTAAGCACGTGCCTACACCACATCCCTGGCGTTTCGGCAAAAGAAGCCAACATGTTAAAGAGATGACAGCTTCAAGTTGGCATTGAAGCTGCTTCCAAACATGAACATCTTCTGGGCCTTGTCCGCTCCTATCTTACACATGGTCTATAAAAACTCAAATTTCATTTGGAATCCCCCCGTGTTTTATTACTACTGCTTTCGTTTGCTTGCTTTCTTGCCTTTTTGGTCTCTTTGATAAATCCTTGGAGGGTTTGGGGGTTTTTTTGCCAAGGAGTTTAGAAACAGTCTGCCACTGCTTTCTTCCTAGGGCTGAGAGAAAATAAGTGGTCCAAGACTCCAATTGACATCTTTGGGAAGCCCCCGCCCTGAGAATGAAATATTTTTGGGGATATTAAAAGAGGCAGAATATGGAGAAACATACTGTTAAAAATGGAAACACTCTGCCCACAAAAGTGCGTATAGTCAAGGCTCTGGTTTCCCCAGTTGCATTGTAGGCTGTGAAAGTTGAACTATAAGGCAGAGAACCAAAGAATGGAGGCCTTTGAACTCTGGTGCTGAAGGAGACTCCTGCAAGTCCCTTGGACTGTAGGCCATCCAACTGGTCAGTCCTAGAGGAGATCAACCCTGACTGCTCTTTAGAAGGCCAGATCCTGAAGAGGAAACTCAAAGACTTTGGCCACCTGATGAGAAGGAAGGACTCCCTGGAGAAGAGCCTAATGCTGGGAAAGATTGAGGATAATACAAGAAGAAGGCAACGGCAGAGAAGGAGGTGGCTGGATGGAGTCACTGAAGCAGTAGGCATGAGCTTAAAGGGCCTCCAGGGGATGGTAGAGGACAGGAAGGCCTGGAGGAACGTTGTTCATGGGGTTGCGATGGGTCTGACACAACTTTGCAACTAACAACAACAAAAGATGGAAAGCAGCCCCAGTCTTTCCTTAATAGACCCCGGCAAATATTTTGTGCTCATTAAGAAGGACTGGGCCAGCCTGTTCACAAACCAAAGACCTTCACCTCCAGTGATAGGATTAACATTTACATTCGCCTCTACCCAAATTCTAAGAACAGGACATGACCTTTTAGGGCATAATAGGATGAACCCATCACCATTTAGCAAAAGACACAAAAGCGTCTTCATTGCACAATCCCCAGAACAGTTTAAACTTCAGTGTCACAGAAACCTATAAAGATCCATCCACTCATTCTACCATTTTGGTCAGCTGCCCCAGAACCCCATGCTGTTATTTGTTCTGCTCATCAATAAGCAGAATCCTTCTTTCCAACCAGTCTCCATTTTACTTCCAGCGTCTTTCCTCCCAGCTTGGAACTGGACCTCGATTTTTCTTCCTTATGCATTCATGTCCAAAGCAACATTAAAACTCGTGATTTCCCAGCGTCTAGTCCATTGCTTCTTACCACTATATCAATTAGTTCTTATTTACTAGCCGACTCCCATTTATATGATGCTTACATTATTAATAATTTATTGGGGGAGGGTATAATTTTAGACAGCCTAAGATATTTAATTCTTTTTAACTTTTATAATTGTAATAAAGTTTTACGGTTGGCTGTACACCGCCCTGAGTCCTTCAGGAGAAGGGCGGTATATAAATATTAATATTATTAATATAATAATAATAATACCACCAGATGTGAAAATAACATCGGCAACAAAACAAAGATCGAAACAACACCATGGCTGCCCAAGAAATATGTAACAACATCCAGATCCATAACGATCATGAACATATTTTGAAGACTCTCTTGAATAGCTTTCTTGATGGCTTTTTGAAAAACCCAATAAGTTTGGAGCAAGTTTAAGCATGGAAGGGTTGCTGCTCCAAAGAACAATGGAATCCTGGAGGCTCTCCCCCAGGATTCCCTGAAGATCACATTCCAAATGAGAACAAATTCAGAGGGAATTTGCCATTCCTCATCTTACTGGGTGGGCAGGAACCACTGGGAGAAGCCAATTTTCTACATGAGGGTTTCTCAGTCTTCAGCAAATTTAAGATGTGTAGACTTCAGCTTCCAGAATTCCCCAGGGATCATGCTTTAAGATGTTTGGACTTCAACTCCCAGAATTCTCTAGCCAACATGATTTAAGATATGAAGGCTGCAACTCCCAGAATTCCCCAGTCAGCATGTTGCCGATTTGAGAAAAATGTTCTAGATATCCAGGTCCTAAGCCACACTGGACTTTAACAATGGCAGCCAGCAGCATCTATTGTGTGGATTGGTGTGTGTGTGAGAGTTAATGTGTGCCTATAAATCAGTCTTGACTCCTAACAACTGCCTGGGCCAGGGGTGGACAACCATGGCTCCTTTATGACCTGTGGACTCCAACTCTCAGGAATTCTGGGAGTTGGAAGTCCACGAGTTGTAAAGGAGCCATAATTGTCCACCCCTGGCCTGGACCAATCCATGCAGTTTTCTTGGCAAGATTTTAGGAAGTGGTTTGCCCTTGAATTTTTTCTAGGACAGAGTGACTGGCCTAAAGTCACCCATGGACCTCCAGGCCTATGGCAGGACTAGAACTCACAGGCTCCTGGTTTTTGGCTTTACACCTTTCATCACAACCTCAAATTGGCTATCTTACAGACTCTGCTTCTGTTAATCAATCAAACAGATGAACTTATTACATAAGCAAGCCTTCATTATACCACCATTTCTCGTGGATGCTCTGTTCATCACTCATTTGGTTTTTTAATCTATGTTGTAAACAATCTTAAAATTCATGCATCCATCAATGGAAATTGCCAAATGAAGACAAGCTAATTAGTGTATATTTCCTCATTTCACCTTTATCAGAACTGCATTCCACTTGTAATTTTGTACTAAGGTAGTCCTCAAGTTACGACTGTAACGGAGCCCAACATTTCTGTTGGCAAGTGAGACCAGTTGTCCATGGAGTTTTGCCCCATTTTGCAGCCTTTCTTGCCACCGTTGTTAAGTCAATCGCCGCAGTTGTTAACATGGTTGTTATGTGAATCTGGCTTCCCCATTGACTTTGCTCGTCAATGGGGTCACAAAAGGGGATCACAAGATCCCAGGACATTTTAAGAGTCATAAATAGGAGCCAGTTGCAAAAGGTCCAAATTTTGATCATGTGACTCTGCTCAAGGTGCTTTACACAATGCTCCTCCCTCTTGTTTTCCCCACAACAAGAGAGCAACTGTCAACTAAAAAGATACTCCTTTGGTCTTTTTAGCTGCCAGAAAAAGGGAGTGCGGGAAAACAGTGCATTCCCTAAATGCCTAGATAATCACCCTGGCAGCCCAAATTTGTTGGAGCGCAAGAATATTACTGGAGAGCATGACTGATGACTCTTGGCTATGGATGTGTCCCATTGGAGAATATACATCCAGGAGGTTGGGAGGAAGACCAGGGTCAAGGGGGAAATGAATGGTGCATTTTAGTATCGGCTGCATCCAGCTAACATCAACATGGCCACTTCTAATAAATCAATTTTATTTTCTTTGAGAGATGCAGCTAGAGACTTATGATTTGAATGGGGGTGGATTTGTTGGAGTCCTGACTGCAACTGGCCAAAAAGGCTGCTTTCCACGCTTAAGGAAGGACTAGAACTCAGAGGTTCCTGGATTCTAGTCTAGCACATTCACCACTACACCAAACTGTCCCTCTAAATTTTAAATGCCAGCCACAGATAGCTTGTGAAACCTAAGCTACCTTAAAGACCTTGAAGGTTAGCCTTTTTCTCAAATAACAATTGCCTGATTTAGCCTTCCCAACCTTCAGAGGTGTCGAACTACGAATCCCAGAATCCCTTTGACCAGGGAAAAGCTGCAACCAAACTGTAGCATAACAATTTCACGCTGAAGTGATGATGATGATGATGATGATGATGTTATATCCATTCACTCATGTCCGATTTTTGCCAATTCTACAAGCTAGGTCTCTCCACATCTTCTGATTTTGCACTATTTCTTCGAGCTTTTCTATGCTCTGGCTGGTGTCAGCTTTGATGGTGTCCAGACACTGTATTCTTTGACAACCTGGTTTCTTTTTACTGCTAAATCTTCCCAACCTAATTGCTTTCTCCAGTGACTATGGAGATTCTCAGACATCCAGGTCAAGGTTATCCCAAAGATGGTTCTTCAAAAGGCAACTGGATTTTCTTTGTTTTGCCTTGAAGATATTTCGCTTCTCATCCAAGAAGCTTCTTCAGTTATAAAGATTTTCAAAGGGAAAAATAAAGCAGCAATTCCTTCAGAGGCTTATCCATCCCAGCTGGAGAAGCTTCTTGGATGAGAGGCGAAAGATCTTCAAGGAAAAACAAAGAAAACCCAGTTGCCTTTTTGAAAAATCACACCTTTGAGACTTTCTCCAGCGAATTTCCCGGCATGACACAGCCAAAATAAATGAGATCAGAGGTGGTATTCAGCAGGTTCTGACCAGTTCTGGAGAATTGGTAGTGGAAATTTAGAGTAGTTCAGAATGCCACCTGGCCCTCCCCCCATCTATTCTCTGCCTCCCAAGTCCCAGCTGATCAGCTGGGTCTTCTTTTGTTGCCCTGCACAGGAGAACAGAGCTGGAAAGCAGGTTAGTGGGCTGAGGGAGGGAATGGGATTTTGCAGTAACCTTCCCCCAGGAGTGGAGAGGGACTGTGGATTTCATAGTATCCTTCCCCTGGAATGGGGTGGGAATGGAGATTTTGCAGTATCCTTCCCCTGCCATGCCCAATAAGCCACGCACATAGAACCGGTAGTAAAAAAAAATTGAATCCCATCCCTGAATGAGATGCACTTTGGTGATTTGTCCTTCCAGTAACACACCTGGTCTTATGTGCTCTGGTACTTGGTTGTAGTCACCTTTGCTATCCAAGGAATACGCAGGCGCCTTTTCCGGCACCACAGCTGAACTCAGGGCAAAAC
This sequence comes from Bungarus multicinctus, assembly GCA_023653725.1. Classification (NCBI taxonomy): domain Eukaryota; kingdom Metazoa; phylum Chordata; class Lepidosauria; order Squamata; family Elapidae; genus Bungarus; species Bungarus multicinctus. The sequence continues at coordinate 6,334,216 of CM042835.1, read as the reverse complement.
CGCAACCGAACTGGGACAAACAATTTCACTCTGAAGCCAAGCCTGGAATATTTTAACTTTGAAGTTAGTTGCGCTGCGTTCAATCTGTACCCACCATTGCATCCTCCTGGAGAAATCCGCTGGTTTCCATCAAGAATTACAGTAGTTATATTCTCCAGGATTTATGTACCAGTTGGAGGAACGCAGCTAGTGCTGCTTGCCGACTGAGCAAGACGAACAAGAGTCCTTCTCTGGATAATCTTACCATTCAGACATTCAGGGTTTTGGGGAGGGAGGGAGGGAGGAAGGGGGTGTTAGCCTGCTGCTTTGTCATTGGCTTCCAACCTTTTTTCTCCCGTGTAGAAAAATACCTAATAATGACACCGTCTCATTGTAGCTTTTGCTATTCTTCTTTATAATTTTTCTCTCTTCCCATCTGAGGTTGCGAGGTAGCTGAGCTGAGATTCCAGGTACGTCAAAATGGGATTTCCAGCAGAGGCTGTCCTCCAGGGTCACTTACACACAAAGCTCATGTGGCTCTTACAAGATAGAGAAGGAACAAAAACCCTTACGCAGCCCTGCCAACTGTTAGACACCAGCAGGGAGTAGGAAAGAGTTCAGATTTTCCTCCCAGCTTCTCCTGAGACTCTGGAAAGAGTGCAGAGAAGAGCAACTGAGATCATTAGGGGAGTGAAGACTAAAACATATAAAGAACCGTTGCTGGAATGGAGTTTATTGAAAAGGAGGACTAAAGGGCGACATGATAGCAGTCTTCCAATATCTGAGGGGCTGCCACAAAGACGAAGGGGTGTGTGCGCATCAACCTATTCTCCAAAGCCCTGAAGGCAGGAAAAGAAGTAATGGATGGGCACTAATCGAAGAGAGAAACAATCTAGAAGACCCAAAGGTGCTTTTGCAAGAGGCAACTGGACTTTCTGGTTTTTCTTTGAAGATATTTCGCTTCTCAACCAAGAAGCTTTTCCCACTCAAAGCAGAAAGTCCATTTGCCTCTTGAAAAAGCACCTTTTGGGAACAGCCGTGGCCCGGATGACCGAGAAATCTCCACAGACATCAAGCAACCTAGAACTAGGGAGAAATTTCCTGACAGTGAGAACAATTAACCAGTGGAACGGCTTGCCTCCAGAAGATCTGAATGCTCCAACCCTGGAGGTTTTTAAGAAGAGATTGGACAACCACATATAGAGTTTCCTGCCTGTGTCAGGGGTTGGACTAGAAGACCTCCAAGCTCCCTTTCAAGTCCGTTATTCTGTTATCCTGCCTGCTGAGATGTCTGCTTAGGATTTCACCATGCAGAAACATCCAACACGCAGAAACATGAACGGTTGCAAGAACTGGGTATGTCTAGTCTAATGAAAAGAAGGACTAGGGGAGACGTGATAGCAGTGTTCCAATGTCTCAGGGGCTGCCCCAAAGAAGAGGGAGTCAAGCCATTTTCCAAAGCACCTGAGGGCAGGACAAGAAGCAACAGGTGGAAACTAATCAAGGAGAGAAACAACTTAGAACTAAGGAGAAATTTTCCTTATTAGTGAGAACAATTAATCAATGGAACAACTTTGCCTCCAGAAGTTGTGAATGCTCCAACCCTGGAAGTTTTTAAAAAGATGTTGGATAACCATTTGTCTGAAGTGGTGTAGGGTTTCCTGCCTAGGGAGGGGGTTAGACTAGAAGGCCTCCAAGGCCCCTTCCAACTTCGTTACTCTATTCTATCCTGGTTGTACCAAACCACGTAAACAAGAGTTGTGCCTTTGCGAGCACTCTGCAATTTGCTGGACACAACTTGGGCACGAAAGAAAAAACAAGGACCTTGGGCACGCAAGGAAGAAAAAGCGAAGGAGAACTCAAGCTTGAAGTGCTTTTCTCAAAAACCAGGGAAGCCAGAAGTGCATTGTGCACAGTTCCGGTCCATTTCCCTTTCAAGAATCCTGTTAAAGAAACCTTTAAAGAAAGGGAGATGAAAGCGACAACAATTATAAAGATTTCAAAGTGAAAAGGAAAAAAAAGAGAAAAAAAAAAGCAGCAATTCCTTCGGATCTTATCCAACCCCAATGAGGCTCAGATTTTTACTGCCTTCTGTTTACCAGATACCAGGTTTGCCCTCCCTTGTCTTCCCCAGTGTGACTGGGAGAGTAATTGAGGAAGGAGGGGGGGGGGGGTTTCTTAGCAGACAAAGTAATTGACGTTTACCTTAATCGGTTCTTATTTTTCTGTTCAGACTGACAGGGTCCTGCAATTATTTTCCATTAGATTCACTTGCCTGCCTTCAAACCAAGGAACTGTTTAACTTTCTCCCCCAGCATTTATCTCAGTCTTTGTGCTTTTTGTTTACTGTCGTAAGATGCACGCACACACGGGGGACGTGTGGTGAGCACGGGCGTGCACTCTGGGTCTGCTGCGATCCTTTTTGCTAATCCTTTCTGGAGTTTTTTTTTCTTTTTTCTTCAAAATCAATCGGGGGAGGGGGAGGGGGGTGGTCTTCAATTGTCCCCTTCCCCTCTTCCTTCTTTTTAAAGAAATGTAATTATTTATTTGTCAGCGCTCCTATCGCGTTTCACCTCCGGAGAGCTACAATTTTTAAAACCACCCAATTAAAACAATAATCGGGAAAGGAATAGCCCAGAATAAAAGCTGAGATGGATGCCCATTAACACATTCTAACTCTCTTTAATGAGCTTAGCTGCCAGACAGACACAACCAGAGCCTTCTGGCTCCTTTCTGATTTAGAATAGAATAGAATAACAGAGTTGGAAGGGACCTTGGAGGTCTTCTAGTCTAACCCCCTGTTGACGCAGGAAACCCTACACAAATGGTTATCCAACATCTTTTTAAAAACTTCCAGTGTTGCAACTTCTGGAAGCAAGTTGTTCTACTGGTTAATTGTTCTCACTGTCAGGAAACGTCTCCTTGGTTTTAAGTTGTTTCTCTCCTTGATTAGTTTCCACCCATTGCTTCTTGTCCTGCTTTCAAGTGCTTTGAAGAATAGCTTGACTGCCTCTTCTTTGGGGCAGCCCCGGAGATATTGGAACACTGCTATCATGTCTCTCCTAGTCCTTCTTTTCTTTAACCTAGACATACCCAGTTCCTGCAACCCTTCTTCATATGTTTTAGCCTCCGGTCCCCTAATCCTCTTTGCTGCTCTTCTCTGCACTCTTTCCAGAGTCTCAACCTCTTTTTTACATCATGGCAATCAAAACTGGATGCAGGATTCCAAGTGTGCCCTTACCAAGGCATTACAAAGTGGTATTAATGCTTCACGTGATCAATTTTGGGCTCAATTGTAATTTGTAACACGAGGACTACCTGTAGTTAAGACACTTTCCTAAACCTCCCTCCCTTCCTCCCTCCCTCCCTCCCTTTCCTCCCTTCCACTCTAGCGTTCTTCACTCAACCTTTGAGCATTGAAGTTTCCTCTGAGCAGCAACTCAGTGTGGAGCAATTAGCACATCATCGTGTTTTGCTTCATGCCACAAAAACTTCCTGAGTTGGCTGCCGCTCACCAACTCCGTTCAAAGCACTGGGCAGGCCAGGTTGTTCTTTTCTCCCTTGGCATCTCTGCCTAGGTCTGGCAGCCATCCCTCTGGGGTTGGAAGAGAGACCCCGATTTCAAGGCTGCCAGGTGAGGGGAGGAAAGAGGCAGGATCTCAATTCAGGTTAGGAGAAGCCCAGGTTCAGTCTCTCTTTTTAGGGGCCCTGTTCCTGGGTTGTGTAGACAGAAGAGGAAGGGAGGGAGGGAGGGAGGGAGGGAGGGAGGGAGGAAGGAAGGAAGGAAGGAAGGAAGGAAGGAAGGAAGGAAGGAAGGAAGGAAGGAAGGAAGGAGAGACAGAGAAAGAGGAAGAAAGAAAGAAAGAAAGAAAGAAAGAAAGAAAGAAAGAAAGAAAGAAAGAAAGAAGAGAGAGAGAGAGAGAGAGAGAGAGAAAGAAAGAAAGAAAGAAAGAATGAAAAAAAGAAAGAAAGAAAGAAAGAAAGAGAGAGAGAGAAAGAGAGAAAGAGAGAAAGAAAGGAGAAAAAAGAGAAAGGGGCAGAAGGGGAGAAGAGAAGAAAGAAACAAGAGAGAGAAAGAGAGAAAGAAGGAAGGAAAAGAAAGAAAGAAAGAAAGAAAGAAAGAAAGAAAGAAAGAAAGAAAGAAAGAAAGAAAGAAAGAGAGAGAAAGAGAGAAAGAGAGGAGAAAAAAGAGAAAGGGGCAGAAGGGGAGAAGAGAAGAAAGAAAGAAACAAGAGAGAGAAAGAGAGAAAGAAGGAAGGAAAAGAAAGAAAGAAAGAAAGAAAGAAAGAAAGAAAGAAAGAAAGAAAGAAAGAAAGAAAGAAAGAAAGAAAGAAAGAAAGAAAATAAGTAAGTAAGTGCAGGTCATGTTCACCCTGTCATAGAGTTAGGACAGGGGTAAATGCTTAATTATTGCATTTTAAAAGACCTAAGCATTTTTAAAAAAATAAGGTCAGCACGACAAAGAAGGAGCAGGAATAGCAATCTAAGGCCAAAAGTGTGAGGCACGATCCTAAGTCCCATTTTTCAGGGCCGTTGTAACTTTGAACCGTCACTAAACAAACTGTTTATAAGTCGAGCACTCCTCGTAATTCCTAACCAAGTCCATAAGCAGCAACGAGGGCAATGTTTCTCAGCCTTGGCATCTGAAGATGGGCTTCCACTCGTAGAGTTCTGGGAGCTGAACAAGTCCACGGATACCTTCAAGCGGCGAGGCTGAGAAATACTGAAATGAAGATTTCAGGAAGGAGGTTTCCTCGTCTCTCCAGACAGAGCACAGGAGCGATGGGGTAGAGGGAGGGTTTTTTTGGAGGGGAGGGGAGGGGAGGGAAAGGGGAGCTCCTGGGCAAAGCAGATTGGGGGCGGGGGGTGGCAGGAGAGGGCTCAGCCATGGAACACTTTGTTCCTTTAAACCTCTTGGTAATTTCTCCCTCCTCCTCTAACATCGTAATGAGTTGCCATGGGAATAGCATTAATGAGCTTGATGCATTTGTAGACAGAAAGTGTGCAGGTTCACTGGGGGAGGGGGGGGGAAGGGGAGAAAGGGGAGGGTTTTTGGCTCTTCCGAAAGGGGGGAGGGATGGAAGATAAGGATGGTGTGGGGGACAGATACCCCAACCTTAATCCCGTCAACCATAACACGTGGATATTTCTACTTTGCTGGATTTCTTTACAATTAGAATTCTTTTATTGGCCAAGTGTGATTGGACACACAAGGAATTTGTCTTCGGTGCAAATGCTCTCAGTGTACATAAAAGAAAAGAGACATTCGTCAAGAGTCAAGAATCATCAGGTAGAACACTTAATGATAGTCATGGGGTACAATAAGCAATCAAATACTGGGAAACAATATGTATTCTACCCACCAACCTACCTAATCTATCTATATCTATCCATCTATCATCTGTCCATCATCTATCCACCTACATATCTACCTACCTACCTATCCATCTAGGTACCTACCTATACACACACACACATTATTCACAGATAGAACAGAATAGAATATTCTTTATTGGCCAAGTGTGATTAGACACACAAGGAATTTGTCTTGGTGCAAATGCTCTCAGTGTACATAAAAGAAAAGCTACATTCATCAAGAATCAAGAATCATCAGGTACAACACTTAATAATAGTCATAGGGTACAATCAGCAATCAAGTCATACTAGGATAGTAAGGATATAAGCAACAAAGTTACAGTCATACAGTAACAAGTGGGAGGGGATGGGTGAAAAGGAGTGATGAGAAGATTAACAGTAATAGTAATGCAGACTTGGTAAATACTTGGACAGTGTCAAGGGAATTTGTTTAGCAGAGTGATGGCGTTTGGGGAAAAAACGGTCCTTGTGCTAGTTGTTCTAGTGTACAGTGCTCTATAGCGTCGTTTTGTTGAAACAGTTTATGTCCGGGATGTGAGGAGTCTGTAAATATTTTCACAGCCCTCTTTTTGACTTTTTTTTTTTCTCTTTAAGAAGCTACCATTATTATTTTGGGGGACGGGGGGGAAGGGACTATTCTTACCTAAATTCCTTTTTTGAAACCTGCAGAGCTTCTGGGACCTTCAGCCTTGAGGGGGGAAGATAAAACAGGACAGAAAACTTTTTATACCAATGGTTGGTTGATTGGTGGCTGACTGAGGAGGTGGAGGAAACATGGAACTGGGGAGAGGTTTCCTAGTGGTGAGAGCATTGACCGATGGAGCGGCTTGCCTTCAGGGCTTGTGGATGCTCCATCACTGGAAGCTTTTGAGAAGAGATTAGGCAGCCACTTATCTGGAATAGTATATGGTCTCCTGCTTGAGAAGGGGGTTGGACTAGAAGACCTCCGAGGTCCCTTCCAATCCTGTTATTCTGATATTCTGTCTTTGCTTGCAGAGACAGCAATTCTCTCTCTCTCTCTCTCTCTCTATGATACTGATTTCTTCAATATCAGCTAGAAAAACCTCCAGAACAAACCAGGATGATCTCTTTTCTATTTATATTAATGAAAGCATCATTTCGTAGAATAAAAGGTAAACGAAACAAAGGAAAGAAGCAAACATATGCAGGAAAAGAAGGAAAGAGACACACTGAAGAAATTTATGAGTGGCTTCCGGCTTCCCAATCGATAACAATTACCATCTTGTCCCTCCTTCCTCTTAAATATTTTACAAACCAGGATCATCTCAAGGGCATCCCTTCCCCTAGAGACCAACGGCAGAAGTGCCTTCCCAGGATTGGCAAGGTTACTGGAATCACAGAACAGACCTAAACCCAGGTTAATGGGGCCCAGTTCATCGGTAGGACGTGATCTACCAATATGAGAACAAGTAGGCCTCACTTAACCGTTCACAATTACGATTATGATGAAAACAGTACCTTCGCGACCGATTTCCCCATTTTACGGGGAAGTCTATAAAGCTGAAGGAAAGCTGAAGTCGAATTGTAAGCCCAGTTTTACTTAATGACTGCTTCATTGCTAAGCCGCCCAGACTTGTTGAATACGAGATGGGCACCAAACACATTTCCTAAATAAATAACTAAATAATGTCCCAACTGTGGTCACTAAACAAGGACTACCTTTACCTCATTATTATGGCTGTTTCCTTTTTTTAAAAAACAAACTGCTACAATTGAAGGAATCTAATTCATACATTCCGCGGAGATAATAACTAGTTAAAACAAATGTTTATATGTGTTTGGATCCAGGTTTTGCAAAAGTCTGGATTTTAAACTCGTGATCCCTCTTAGAAGCTCACTGGAGCATCCATATGTCCAGTCTAGTGAAAAGGGTAACATGATAGCATATTTCAATATGTGAGCAGCTTCTACAAAGAAGGGGGGGTCAAGCTATTCTCCAAAGCTCCAGAAGGCAGGACAAGAAGCAACGGATGGAAATTAAGCAGGGAGAGAAGCAACCTAGAACTAAGGAGAAGCTAAGGAGAAGTGAGAACAATTAATCAGTGGAACACGTAGTCTCCAGAAGTTGTGGGTGCTTCATGCTTGGAGGTTTTCAAGAAGAGACTGGACAGCTCCCAGTCTGAAATGCTACAAGGTCTTCTGCTTAACAAGTCGTTGGTCACTAGAAGACCTAGCCTTCTACTTTGAGGGCCTGCCACAAAGAAAAGGGCGTCAACTTATTTTCCAAAGCACCTGAAAGCAGGACAAGAAACAATGGATGGAAACTAATCAAGGAGAGAAGCAACCTGGAATTTTCTGACAGTGAGAATGATGAATCAATGGAACGGCTTGCCTCCAGAAGTTGTGAGTGCTCCAACACTGGAGAAGAGATTGGACACTGGCTGTCCAATCTCTTCTTTTTAAAGAAGAGATTGGACAGCCTTTTGTCCAGAATGATATACTATTTGCTGCTTAGGGAGAGGGTTAGACTAGAAGATCTCCTAGGTCCCTTCCAACTCTGTTATTCATTGAAACAAACAACTGCCATTTCCTGCACAAGTCAACAAGAGGGCTGTGAAAATATTTAGAGACCCCTCACATCCCGGACATAAACTGTTTCAACTCCTTCCCTCAAAACGACGCTGTAGAGCACTGCACACCAGAACAACTAGATGCAAGGACAGTTTTCCATTGAACGCCATCACTCTGCTAAACAAATAATTCCCTCAACCCTGTTCAACTATTTACTAAGTCTGCACTACTATTACTGTTAATCTTCTCATCACTCCTTATCACCCATCCCCTCCCACTTGTGACTGATTGTATGACTGTAACTTTGTCGCTTGTATCCTTACGATTTATATTGACGGTTTCCTAGTATGATTTGATTGCTTATTGTACCCTATGACCATTATTAAGTGTTGTACATTATGATTCTTGATGAAAGTATCTTTTCTTTTATGTACACTGAGAGCATTTGCACCAAGACAAATTCCTTGTGTATCCAATCACACTTGGCCAATAGAAGAATTCTATTCTATTCTTATTGTACCCTATGACTATCATTAAGTGTTGTACCTGATGATTCTTGACTCTTGATGAATGTATTTTTTCTTTTATATACACTGAGACCATTTGCACCAAGACAAATTCCTTGTGTGTTCAATCACCCTTGGCCAATAAAGAATTTTATTCTATTCTTTCTTCACATTTTTTTTTTGAGGAGGGACAATGTCACATGTAGAAAACAGAAATGCCACTCTGGTAAGGAATATATGTAAATGGGCAGTGAAGAGACCCATCTAATCAGCTCGAGAGCTTAACTATCAACCAGCAGCTCAGTTAGTCCATTAAATAAACAAGCCAAGGCCAAAAGCCCTAGGAAAGCAATCACACTGATTAAGACAAGCAACCGTTCATTAAGACCGGGCCACCCTTTCCGTGATTCTTCACTTTTTCATGCTGGATCTAGACAGGAATGGGGAAGAGCAGAAGTGAAGAGACCTTACAGTAACCTAGAGGTGGGGAACTATGGCTCCTTTGTGACTTGTGGACTTCAACTCCCAGAATTCCAGAGCCAGCCTAGACCCAGGTCTCCATTTTATAGCAATCCCCTAATAGGCTTCAAGCGATGAGGTATGCAAATCCGGATGGCAAAAGATAAGCGTGTTATTCTCAGAGGAAACCCAACCAGTTTAATGGAACTGACTCCCTAGTGCAATGGAGGATTGCCGCCTTAATTAGCGTGAAGTATGCTGAGCCCAAGGCAAAGTCCAAGCACAAATCATATGTAATGAGAAGTCCCATTGGCTGGATTTGCACACCACACTGTATTACAGGGCTGCCTAATTTGAGCCGCCCAGCAGATTGTCTTATGATGATGCTGTTTGTACCAGACGACAACATTAAGGTGGTTCGTTTGGGTATAGCTTGTACTTTGCTTTTTGATTAACTGAGGTTAACTTTAGAGGTTAGTAGGGAGTATTAATGTAACAAATGTGTTATTTGGAGGTAAGTGTGCAAAGGGATGCAATTTCCAAGAACTTCCTTAGACAAAGGAGGTCAAATCCCACCTTACGCACAATAGACAACTGGGTGACTTTGGGCCAATTACCAGGAGACTGGGAGTTCTAGTCCTGCCTGAGGCACGAAAGGCAGCTGGATGACTTTGGGCCGGTCACCTTCTCTCAGCCCAGCCACTTCACATGGCTGTTGTTGTGAGGGAAATAGACAGAGTAAGGAGCGTTACGTTTGTTCACCATCTTGAGTTACTCTAAAGTAATAAAGTAGGAATAAAAATCTAATCCATCAATAAATAATAGTAATTTTATTTTAAAAGAGCCTCGGTGGCCCAGTGATTAGAGTGCAGTACTGCAGGCTCCTTCTGCTGACTGCCAGCGGCCTGCAATTTGGCAGATCGAATCTCATCAGGCTCAAGGTGGACTCAGCCTTCCATCCTTCTGAGGTGGGTCAAATGAGGACCCAGATTGTTGGGGGCAAGAGGCTGACTCTGTAAACCGCTTAGAGAGAGATGTAAAACACTATGGAGCAGTACGTAAGTGCTATTGCTATTTATCTCTTTATCATCCATCCATCTCTCTCTCTCTCTCTGTCTCTCTCGCCATGGTGGTTCAGTGCTTAAAATGCAGTATTGCAGGCTAACTCTGCTCACTGCCAGGAGTTCGATCCTGAATGGCTCAAGGTGGACTCAGCCTTCCATCCTTCTGAGGTGGGTTAAATGAGGACCCAGGTTGTTGAGGGCAAGAGGCTGACTCTGTAAACCGCTTAGAGAGGGCTGGAAAGCACTGTGAAGCGGCATGTAAGTCTAAGTGCTATTGCTAAGTGCTAAAACTTACAAATATTGCCTGGCTCGATAGCATATAGGTAACTTTGGCTGATCTGAAGTAAACAGTGCTAGATTAACTCATACTTGAATGGGGGAGAGGCACTAGAACATCTCCTTCTCCTCCTCCCCTCATCATCACTAGAACATTATTTCCTCCTCCTCTTCCTCCTGCTCCTCAGTGTTTCTCAACCTGGGCCATTATAAGACATGTGGATTTCAAGTCCCAGAATTCACCAGCCAGCAAAGCAAAGCTGACTAGGGAATTCTGGGAGTTGAAGTCCACCCATCTTAAAGTGGCCCAGGTTGAGAAATACTGATCTGGCTCACCGTGCAACGAATCATAATAGAAAATACAATGGCAACTCGCATCCATACAACTGCCAAAAAACCCCAACACAGATCTATCTGTCCATGAATTTACCGGAGAAGCTTTGCAGTACTCAAGAGGCTTTACAGCAATCTTAAGTCTTACTGCTTAAGCAAACGTACACAGGTTCTTTGCGAATCCTAGGGAAAAAAGAGGTGGTTTTACATAGCAAACAGGAGATTAATTTTCAGCCTTGCACTAGGAAAAGGATAAGCAGAAGCCCAACCTGGATAGCTCACCGCTTAAGTGGATAGCACCCATTTTGGTTTCTGTGGCTTCTTCTGACCATTGTTATTTATTTCATTTCTATCCCACCTTCATTATTTTTATAACAACGCCAAGGAGGCTTGCATATTTAATACCCCTTCCTCCTATATCACCTAAAGTCCAGTTTGGGTAATACAAAGCCACTGATGTGCTGAAAATCTGGGCCTGAAAGGATCCAGTTGAGTTTTCTGCAAATCACAGAAGGCCTTCGGAAATTAACTCAGTCGGTGGAATAAAATGGAATTAAACAAAAGAAAAAGACAGAAGGGAAATTTCAGGATAGGGGCCAGTCAGAAAAAGTGACTTGTGCACACTTCTGTAGAACCATTTTTTTTTTTAACCCTTGGCCTCTTTCAACACCTCCAATGCAGCTGCTTTCCACGTGTGCAAATGGTTTTAAGAATTTCCTAAGATGTTAAGGTGAGGGGAGGGGAAACTCTCACTTCCTTTGCCAGGAAGGGATGCGAGAGAGAAATGTGCAAACTTTCATCGCCATCCATCAATTATATTCCTGTGTGAGAAAAATCTTTGGGGGGGGCTTCCCTTTCCCTGAATTTGTTTCCCTTCTGCGATTTCACCTATTTCTGACACGTTCTTTACTGCTTTTCCCTCAATGCTAATCCCTTGTGTTGGAACGACAAAGACTGCACAGTTCAAGCTTGGCAACTTTTAAGACTTGTGGACTTCAACTCCCAGAGTTCCCCAGCCAGCTGGCAGAATTCCCCATGGCTGGCTGGGGAATTCTGGGAGTTGAAATCCACATGTCTTAAAAGTTGCCAAGGTTGGACACCCCTGGCCTCAATCTTTCTTCATAGGGGACGCTATCAATTTATTTTCACTTCCTGAACTTTGGAATCTACTGTGGGAAAATCACATTTAAATGCTCAGCAGAGAGCAGCTGATGTTATTTCAACTGCTGAGCGACCGTGGTAAAAGGAGCATTACTTTCCCAAAGTATCCTATTCCATGAAATAAAATCTGAAAATGGAGCAAGAATGAAATTGGAGCAATGAATATGAATATGAACGATGGCATTGATTCTGGTATGTTTTGGACGTCCTGCAGAAAGACGAGACAAACTTCAGAGGCTTATGATAAGACTTGACGTGCTTCACTATGAAACTATGTGATCAGGCAAGTTTTTGGAGAGGAAAATAAAGGGAAAAAATTGTGCCTCTGCCTACCAGCATCCATCGGTATTCATCTGGGTAGCGTCCTGTCAGTGTGAGAGAGTTGAGGACTGTTTGGAAAGTGAAAGAGTATTTGCTGTGTGAGCAAGGAGACAGCAAGGAGCCTGGGTGTGGCTTAGCTCAACTGCTCTGTACTAAAGCTGCTTGGTGCTGTGAAACTAAAACTGAAACTGAGGTGGGGAGAGGGAGTAGAACTCATTAGCATCAGAGCAGTGTTAATAATAATAATATAGGAAATACTAATGCCCTCAGTGAGCAGCTAGAAGCCAAGAGGAACATATATGCCAAATTTCAGGTTTGTAGGCTTTACAGGTCTGGAGATTTTGTGATGATGTGTGAGAGGTATTTCACTTTTATATATATAAAGGAGGGGTGGGCAATTAATTTTCCCAAGAGGCTGTATGAGAAACTGGACCCATTTTGAAGAACCAAGCCAATGCAGCTGGTATAGGAGCTAAAATTTGGTTACAGATAGTCCTTGACTTATAATTGGTTGCTTATTCAAAGTTATAACCAACCTGAAAGAAGGGACTTAGGATTTGGATTTGAAGTTGTGATGGTCGGGTCCCCTCCGTCATGACAGAACTTCAACCTCTTGGCCACACAACCACATTTGTCGTGTCCCACGGTAACATAACCATTTTTATGACAGTTCTGCCAAAACCTGGCCCCGATTCCAATTTTGGCAAAACTGCACCCATAGCCAACCACTGGTCTACTTAAAGACCATTTAACAACCTCCACAAAGAAGATCATAAAATCGACTGACCTGTTTTTAAACAACTGTTAGGACATATGACCATAATCGCCAAGCTCCATTATGGTCATATGTCAAGGACTATCTCTGTTTCCAGATACGTTTGTGAGAGAAAGCAACAATTTCTGTTTGGCCTTCTATGTCTCTTGGCCTTGTGTATTCTTGACTCCCACAACATGCAGGCCGTGTTTTGGCTAGTTGTGGCAGGTTGTCTGAGCTCAGACCATGGGTTTAAATTGTGGCTAAGGAGCAGGGCCTTGGTTTACTCCTCTAAGCCACAATTCAGTGTCTCTTCTGAACCTAGACCTGGGGTTAATCGATATAGCATGTCCCTTTCGGCCTCCAGAGAAGGATGACAGAGAAACGGTCTGTGAAATGAGATGCTCCAATTCCAGCATGTTGTTTCTTCCTGGTTTTGTCTCCTCTTTCGACAGAATAACAGAGTTGGGAGGGACCTTGGAGGTCTTCTAGTCCAACCCCCTGATCAAGCAGGAGACCCTATATCATTTCAAACGTCGTCCAATTTTTGCCAAATGTTAGGTGAAGATGAAGCTCAGTGGGTGGAACAAGGAAGAGATTTAATCTTCCCCCATCTCATCTGGGGTGGCTCAAAGCCCAACAGGTCCCTGCATTGTTTAATTTTTATTTTTACAGAAACATTTTAAACCCCTCAGAAAGGATGGGCTGGGCTGGCCACCTCCTGCAAAGACAGCTGGGATGTTAAAGAAAAGGAAGGGGAACTCTTGGAGCATAAATGATCGCACTTTGGGATCCTTGGTGTTCTCTGGGTTGGTGGTTTTGTTGTTGATGTTTCATTGTCATTTTCACTGTTTCCTTCCCAGCTAGCAATGATGATGTTACTTAGTTTGATAATGAAATGTTGGGGGGAAATCACCAAGTTCAGAGACCATCAAGAACTCCACAGTCCTCCTCCACCTCCTTCTAGCCTTACTAGCACTGATGATGTTATCCAGTTGGGTAATGAAATGTCTGCAAGAAAAGAGCCAAGCTCAGAGAGCACCAAGGATCCTAAATCCTCCTTCTCCTCCTTCTCCTCCTCCCCCCCTCACAAACCTCACCAGCACTGATGATGTTACCTAGTTGGGTAATGAAATGTCTGCAAGAAAAGAACCAAGTTCAGAGAGCATCAAGGATCCCACTGCCCCCCCTCCTCCTCTTTCTTCCCATACCCCATTCCCTTCTAGCACTGATGATGTTACTTAGTTGGGTAATGAAACGTCTGCAAGAAAACCACCAAGCTCAGAGAGCGCCAAAAACCCCACAGTCGTTATTGTCCTCCTCCTTCTCCTCCTCCTCTCCCCTTCTAGCATAATGATGTTACTTAGTTGGGTAATGAAACGCCTGCAAGAAAACCACCAAGCTCAGAGAGCGCCAAGGACCCCACAGTTCAACCCTGAGCTACGCATATTCTCTTCTATGCTGACCGTACTTTGCTAGGTTTCCTAATGGCACACCAATAAGGTCTTAATTCTGGCACTCGGAGCAAGTGCGACAGTTGGCTTGGGATGTCATCCAAACAAATTCCATGCTAATAAACCCCAACAACTAAAGTGAAAATATTTTATTCCTTCCCTCCCCCTCTCCTTTGAATTAACATGGAACGAAAGGAGGTGATGCAGATGGCGGCCAAATATAATTACAACCAGAAAGGCTGAGACACAAGCTCGCTTGATTGTGACTGAGAGCGAATGCTGGAAAACAACACCTGGGCCTTTGTCCACTAATTTCCACATGCAACTTGATAAGTGCGATTGGAGAAGGAAAAAAAAGGAATACTTATGCACCGGAATATAGTCAACCTCCCTGCCAATATTTTATTACCCTGTTCTTTGTCCTCAAAAACTCACATTCAATCCTTCGCTGGGGAGCGCAGTTACAAAGGGGCCCCGGATAAATATTGCTTACTCAATTTTGTAAGACAAGTGAGAAGATCTCTGCTATAATTACTGGGTTTTATCATATCATGAGCACCGGAGCAAAATCCATCTCGCTCTGCTCTAGATTCAGAAAGCGGCTGCATCTGCGGCGCACCAGGCTGTTTAAATACAATGCTGTGATGTTCCTATCGCTGCTTTGGTAGAGTTTGTCAGCCAATTTTTCACCAGCAGGAAGAATGTGGGGTGGATAATCTGAAATCACTTTTTAAATTTGGAGATCGGGCAGAATACAGATATTCTGGGTCTGAGGATGGACTCCAGGACGAGTCCAAAAGCTCGGAAGATAAAACTTTGGGTCCCAGTAACCGATCCAGATTGGATCCTGCAACACTATCCCGGGACACGTTTATTCGCCTTCATTCAGGAGAATACAGATAGCCGAATTGTAAAGAAGCCCAGAATTTCCGCCATAAGTCATAAGTTGCGGTATCCGGTGGTGGTATTCTACCGGTTCGGCCCGGTTCTGCCGAGCCAGTAGTGGTGATGAGCAGTGGAGACTAAACCGGTTATCTCCGCCGTTGTGCTGTTGGGCCCACCCGTCATACTCACCTTTATCCAGGGGTGGGATTCTACCAGTTCGTACCTATTTGCTAGAACCAGTTGTTAACCTTCTAAGCAGTTTGGAGAACCGGTTGTTAGAAGAAATTACTGGCCTAATCCTGTAAGGAAGGCAGGAAGGAAACATTCTGGTGTTGCTTACAGAAACTGCCTCTCTATTAACTCTTATTACATTCTTGGCAGCACTAGACTTCCTGTCTCAGGAACTTCTCTAGAGTTTTTTTCCCCTCCTTTGCTGGTACTTTGCTTTTGTGGAGGGACCATTCAAAGTTACAATGGCACTGAAAAAAGTGACTTATGACCATTTTTCACACTTATGACGGTTGCAGCATCCCCACAGTCATGAGAGTTCAGGTGAGGAGACGCGTGCCTTGATGTGAGTGATGTTGAGTTGGCCACGCCCAGCCAATAACATGACCACCAAGCCATATCCACCCAGTCACATGATCACTAAGCCGGTTGTTAAAAAATTTGAATCCCACCCCTGACTTTATCCTCTGCTTTTGAAGTGCAGCTGTTTTGCGCGGCACAGCAGAATGTTGCGCAGCAGCTGCTGAAGTGACCGGGATTGTGCAGGCTTGCAGGAGGTGAGTCAAAACACCTCTGAACCTGCACAAAGTGCACTTGGTGCGTGCACTCATGCAAAGTGTGTGCATGAGCGTAAAGTGCGCCCACCACGCCATGCCCATTGAACCAGTGGTAAAGCCTTTTTAATCCCACCACTGGCGGTACCCATACAACTGGACTCGATTTTATGACTTTTCTGCACTGATCATTAAATGAGCACCATGTCATTAATCAAATCCATATATTCCTCTGGGTGAGTTTTTTTTCTTTTTTCTTTTGCTGAAAAGGCTGGAAACTGGAGGTGGGGATTATAAATTGCAGTCATGAGACTGCTATACCTGGCTATAGAGATGAGCTGGTTGCCGTCATACAGGTGTGTGCCTGCAGTCATCAGAACTCTGGAACCGGGTCATAAGTCGTTTTAGAGAGGATCCATTATAATTTCAAACGGTTGCTAAGTGAACAGTCTTTCAGCGAGGATTATCCGTATGTAGATCAGGGTGTAAAAACTGTCACTTAAGCATTTATAACAGCTTAAAAGAGATCATGGATTTTCTACCTGGAGTTAGCTGTAAACAGCTGAAAAAAGACTGACTTTTCAAAGTTCTACCTCTAGGGAACTCCAAACATTTCATCTTTGTAAAAATACCTCCACTTATCTTCTACTTCTATATTTCTAAGAACAATACATGTTAATATGAGACACACGGGGGGGGGGGGGGGGCACTGCTATTAGTTTAGTTTAGTTTACTTTATTGTCATTGCACCTCGTACAACGAAATCAAAACCATCTTCAGTGCACATCATGACCATGAAAATAAACACAAACACACATCCTTCACCCTCCACACATTGAACCGAAAACCCCTGACACCGCACCCACACTGCACTATACAGCAGAATTCAAAAGAGCTACTGTCCTGGGATAGAAGCTGTTTTTCAGCCTATTTGTCCTTGTTTTTATTATCTTGTATCATCTGCCAGATGGTAATAGTTCACCAAAAAAAGGGTTCCCAGGATGAGATGGATCTTTGAGAATATTTTGAACTTTCTTAAGGCAGCGGGAGCTATAAAGCTCTTCCAAAGAGGGGAGAGGGCAACCAATGATCCTCTGGGCAATGACGTTAACCCTCTGGAGTGCTGTCCTATCTGCCACTGTGCAATTGGCAAACCATACAGAGGTGCAGTAAGTTAAGAAAGTTCTATTCCTGTTAGCATTGTGGGAAACTGGGGAATGTAGAAACAACCAGCCTCAACTTATCCTACTTTGGATATCTCAAAGGTGCTTTTTCAAGAGGCAACTGGTTCTTCTTTGAAGATGAACTGAGAAGCGAAACGTTTTCAAAGAAAAGCCAGAAAGTACAACTGCGGCTTGAAAAAGCACTTTTGAGACAACCATGGCTTGGATGACTGAGACTCTCTATAGAAACCTATTTTGGATACATTATGAGAAGCAGGGAAAATTCTAGGAAAAGTTAAAGCAAAGAATAATAGAGTTGGAAGGGACCTTGGAGGTCTTCTAGTCAACCCTGTGCTCAAGCAGGAGACCCCAGACCATTTCAAACAAATAGTTGTCCAATCTCTTCTTAAAAACCTCCCGTATTGGAGCACCCACAACTTCTGGAGACCAAGGCCTTCCACCAATTAATTGTTCGCAGTGTCAAGAAATTTCTCCTTAGTTCTAGGTTGGTTCTCTCCTTGAGTAATTTCCAACCCTTGCTTCTTGTCCTGCTTTCAGATCATTTGGGAAAGAAATTGTGGCTGCTCCTTAGATATTGGAAGACTGGTATCATGTCACCCCCCTAGTCCTTCTTTTCATTAAATTAGAGAAACAAAAAAGGAAAAAAGAGAAGAGAAGAGAAGAGAAGAGAAGAGAAGAGAAGAGAAGAGAAGAGAAGAGAAGAGAAGAGAAGAGAAGAGAAGAGAAGAGAAGAGAAGAGAAGAGAAGAGAAGAGAAGAGAAGGACAATTAGCAGTAAGGTGGAAAAACTCAGAGTAGCAATGAATACATAATTAGGAGACCCAAAGGAGCAGGTTGGGAAAAGAGACTCCGAGAGAAAATCTATCTGTGTTTGCTGTTAACACCAGCTTGATAGCACATAAATCAATCAATCAGTCACAAATGGTTGGGTTCACACATTGTGTTCAATTATAAAACATGGCTCACAATCCACCATGGCTGTGCTCACTGAACCTTGATCGACATAATGTGATTTTCTTGGTTTTTGGCTTACCAGCAAGAGAAAGTTTGTGAATTCTTTACTGTAGAGGTGATCTAACGTGCACTATAGTGAGATCAGAGCTTCAGCTAAGTCTTTTTAGGAAATAAAGAGATTCAGATCAAACAAGTGACATAGGAAAGAGCGTATACAGCGCAGTATTGTGGGGTCATTATTGAACACTTCAGCCATCATTCACCGGTTTTCTTTTTGCCTGGAAAAAATACATCAAGCAAGATAATTATCTCCTTGGCAGGAGGAGGGAATCACTAAGATGAAAAGCAACAAGATACTAATCACGTGTGTGTTTGAGGGACACACACACATACACCCATAAAAATATACACATCTGATCGTCCCAAAGATACTTTTTTCAAAAGGCCACTAGACTTTCTTTGTTTTTTTTCCTTGAAGATGTTTCGCTTCTCATCCAAGAAGTTTCCTCGGTTCTGTTCTATTCAGTTCAATTCTTCAACTCAGAACTGAAGAAGCTTCTTGGATGAGAAGCGAAACATCTTCAAGGAAAACCCAAGAAAGTCCAGTTGCCTATTTTGAAAAAAATAAACCATCTTTGGGACAACCCTGACATGGATGACTGAGAATCTCCATAGATACACATCTGATGTTGTCCTCGGAATTTACTCATGAGGCAGGCCTGTGAATTATGCCCTCGTCAAAGACAGATTACTGGTAGTCCTAGACTTACAGCCATTCATTTAGTGACGGAAGTTACAACAGCACTGAGGGAAAAAGTGACTTTTGACCACTTTTCATTTGAAACTTATGACTGATGCAGCATCCCTGTGGTCAGAGGTGGTCTTCAGCAGGTTCTGACCAGTTCTGGAGAACCGGTAGCAAAAATTTTGAGTAGTCTGGAGAACAGTGAATACCACCTCTGACTGGAGGTTTTACAGTATCCTTCCCCTGCCACGCCCTCCAAGCCACGCCCACAGAACTGGTAGTAAAAAAATTTGAATCCCAACACTGCCCATGGTCATATGATCCAAATTCCGGCCGCTTGGCAACTGGCATGTATTTATGATGGTTGCATTGTCTCAGGGTCATGTGATCACCCTCTGCCAGTCAGCTTCTGGCAAGCAAAGTCAATGGGGGGAAGCCAGATTTACTTAAGGACCACATGGTTCATTTATCAATTGTAGCGTAGCCAAAAAAAAAAAAAAGGTCATGAAATGGAGCACCATTCACCTACTTGCTTAGCAACAGAAATGTTGAGCTCAATTGTGGTCGTATGTTGAGGACTACCTGTTTTGAGGACTTCAGTAAATGTGGTGTTAATGCACCTCAGGCTAAAAAGCTTGGTTTCCATCAATCCAGAGATGGTATTCAGCAGGTTCTGACCAGTTCTGGAGAACCGGTAGTGGAAATTTTGAGTGGTTCGGAGAAGCGGCCAATACCACCTCTGACTGGAGATTTTACAGTACCTTTCCCCTGCCACTCCCACCAAGCCACGCTCACAGAACCAGTAGTAAAAAAACATTTGGATCCCACCACTGCTGAGCAATCCACTAAGGCAGATAAAAATAATGTTTTGATACTCTGAGGTACAAACATGGCTGGCTCTGGGGAATTCTGGGAGTTGAAGTTCACAAGTTGCCAAAGTTGGACACTCCCCCGGTCTAGATTCTGTTTTTCATATTACTATATAAACCTTTCTCTACTGATTTGCCTGACTTTATTTTGCAACTAGTTGGTTAAACTCTAGATCCCTTGAACTGTGAGTTCCTCACCTCCGTCTGGGCCTTCCATCTGCATTTAACACTGATTTTGAACTGTGCTGCTTTGATTTCCATTTTTCCCCCATTACAAAATAACCAGCTTTAAAAAGAAATGTCAATTGCATTGCCAAGCGATGGGCAATTTTACCTCCGCACACATTTATAATGAAATCAGCAAGTGCCAACCAAAAATAGACGCTGTTTGCCAAAGGTGGCATATCTGCCATTATCTCAGCTTTACCTGCTTCCTCTATTGCAGGAAACAGTCTCTCCAAATCGCACCTTTCAAATAGATTGCGAGATTTCTTATAATAGTGCCCTAGGCTGCAAGACGGTTACTGCTGCCAACCATTCTGATCTGCTATATTGTTCATCTGTCCATCGGTTGATCCTGTAAAAACTTGGGATGTCACCACCAGAAAGTGTTTATATATGGTACAGTCGCTACAACTTTTGTCTCCTTGCAGAAAAGCAAAGGCAGTTTGGTGTAAAGGAGAAGGCGCTGCCTAGAAACTAGGAGACTAGTGAGTTCTAGTTCTACTTTTGGGCATGAAGGTCAACTGGATGACTTTGAACCATTACCAGGAGACTAGGAGTTCTAGTCTCACCTTGAGCATGAAAGCTGGTTGGATAACTTTAGATCAATCAGCAGGAGGCTGGGAGTTCTAGTCCCACCTTTGGCCATGAAAGCCGGCTGGATGACTTTGGGCCAATCAGCAGGAGATTGGGAGTTCTAGTTCCGCCTTTGGCCATGAAAGCTGTCTGGATGACTTTGGGCCAATCACCAGGAGACTGCGAGTTCTAGTCCCGCCTTTGGCCATGAAAGCCGGCTGGATAACTTTGGGCCAATCACCAGGAGACTGAGAGTTCTAGTCCCGCCTTTGGCCATGAAAGCCGGCTGGATGACTTTGGGCCAATCAGCAGGAGACTGGGAGTTCTAGTCCCGCCTTTGGCCATGAAAGCCGGCTGGATGACTTTGGGCCAATCAGCAGGAGACTGGGAGTTCTAGTCCCGCCTTTGGCCATGAAAGCTGGATGGATGACTTTGGGCCAATCACCAGGAGACTGCGAGTTCTAGTCCCGCCTTTGGCCATGAAAGCTGGCTAGATGACTTTGGGCCAATCATCCGGCGTTAGCCCTACACACCTAATGGTGTGGCTGGGAAAATAGGAGGAGGAAAGAGTATTGCTAAGGAGACGCAACAGCACGACAGAAGAAAAAGATACTATTTACAGAATCAATATATTGTTGTGCATGAACTCAATTACATCCGCCACTCTTATTCTTTGGCTGATAGTTAAAGTTTGCTCCCGAACCATGTTTCAAACTACAAAAAGCAGATCAGCATAGTATGCTAATCTAATACCAAGGAAACATCAACATGGCTTGTTTCGGGAGCTCTTTAATTCCATAATCCCGTACCAGCCTCCTCGCTGAATATCCGCAGTAACCCCATTTTCTTGGGGGGCAAAAATAATAATAATAAAGTGCAAACCTGAAGAAAGAAGCAAATCTGAAAGAGGTTCATAACATTTTTTTAAAAAATCAATTGTTATGTTTATAACTTTGCTCGTTACAAAGGAAAATTCAAGAGCCAAACCAATAAAATAAATAATTAAATGAAATTGGTCTTATGGACATCTTTCTGAAAGGAAAATAAAGGATGTTGGGTCACTGTAATTATGACAGATGTCGATCCCGAACAGCTGGAGAACATGACTATGTCTACCTCTGGGTAGCTCCATCAACTGAACAGGGGGAAAAAAACAGGCATCTGATCTGCTATTTCTGCTTTTAACAGCAGTCTGATGTGCCGAAATCACTAAGTGAAGCATTTCACAGCCCAGGGATAAACATTATGATTTGTTAATGGATGCAAATCTTACTGCTATTAGAAGCAGTCTACGGTGGCTGGTTACTTTTATTCCATTGTTATCTTAATGTTCAGTCAAATTTGATCTCCCAAAGACGTTTCCCTTAATAAAATAAAACAAAAAACAAAAATTAGAGGCCCGCTTCTCAGGTTTAAAATCTTCTTGCCTCTGGGTCAATATGTGGCACTGAGGAACACAAATATATCCATAATCAATTCCTTCGGTGCTCTTCAAGTTCCCAGTCTAAAAATTACTTTAGATTCTATACTAGTTTTAAAAGTGTATCTCTTCAGATATTTGGCGGGTTATTACATTTTCTTTCATGTTCAGTGCAGAGGTGGTATTTAGCAGGTTCTGATCAGTTCTGGAGAACAGGTAGCAGAAATTTTGAGTAGTTCAGAGAACCAGTAAATACCATCCCTGACTGGAAATTTTGCAGTATCCTTCCCCTGCCACGCCCACCAAGCCACGCCCACAGAATCGACAGTAAAAAAAATTTGAATCCCACCACTGGTTCAGTGTTTTTCCCGGGGGTAGATGACAGTGGTGGGATTCAAAAATTTTTACTACCAATTCTGTGGGTGGGCTTTGTCGGCGTGGTGGGGCTTGTTGGGCGTAGCTTGATGGACATGGGAGGGGAAGGATACTGCAAAATCCCCATTCCCTCCCAACTCCTGGAGAAGGTTACTGCAAAATCCCATTCTCTCCTCACCCCACTAACCTGCTTTCCAGCTCCGTTGTTCTGCGCAGGGCAACAAAAGGAGACCCAGCCGATCAACTGGGACTCGGGAGGCAGAGAATAGATAGGGTTAACAGGGCCAGTCAGAGGTGGGATTTGCAGGTTCTCCAAACTACTCCAAATTTCCGCTACCGGTTCTCCAGAACTGGTCAGAACCTGCTGAATACCACCTCTAGTAGACGAGTGAGTGAATTGGGCTTGGCCACATTCACCAGTCTGTAGATAAAACTCAAATCCTGGGCAGCCATGGTTTGAGATACACGTTGTGTGCTTCCGCATGTTATGAGATGCCTAAAAGACTACAGTTGAGGGGGTTTGCTTAGCATGTGCAACGAGAGGAGTGGAAGATAAAAAGTTTGATGACAGTGAGCAGTTTAGTGATGCAAACAATTAGAATTGATGCAGCACTTCTGGAGGGCACCCAGTTGAAGAAGTTCAAAAGCTGCACAAAACCACAAAAGTAATACTCAAAAGATTTGCTAAAATTGACAAATAAAAACCTCTTTTTTTAAGGACTTCTATGGGGCAATATTGAAGAGCCGTTTTGGTGTAATGGTTAAGTTGCTGGACCAGAAACCAGAAGATTGTGAGTTCCAATTCCGCCTTGCTGGGTGACTTTGGGCCAATCACCAGGTGATGGTGAGTTCTAATCCTGCCTTAGACATGAAAAACTGGCTTGGGGCCTCTCTTTCTCTCTCTCTCTTTCTCTCTCAGCTCAGTCCATCTCACTGAGGTGTCGTGGTATACGGTGAGAAAAAAGGATGTAGAAGAAGTCTTATGTACTGTATGTTTGCTGCCTTGAGTTACCTTTACGTAAGGCAGAGAAAGGAAAAAATCTAATAAATACATTGAATTTTATGAATCATCTCTACCAGGGGTCCCCAAACATAGCTGGCTGAGGAATTCTGGGAGTTGAAGTCCACAAGTCTTAAAGTTGCCAAGTTTGGAGATCTCTAATCTATACAGTTCAGCTCCCAAACTATTGACCCTGACCGGATTCAACCTTCCTGGGCTTTGATCCTCAAATTTTTCTCGTCCAATCTGAAGAGGCCAGGAGCTGACCCTTAGTAGGTAAAAGGCGAGCTCCAGAACTCCTCTTCTCATTTTCCTTTCCTTATTATGCCTCCCTTATTAAAGTATCTTCCAACTAATTGGAAGGCTTCTGAACCGGCCAGCTGCAAAAGGAGCCCCTTAACAGGAAGGCGGTGTGAACGCCAATCTAACCCTGATGAAGAAGAAAAGAGCACCGAGGTTTTGCAAGGACCCCTATGGCACCCTCCTGCCTCTATTCATAGGCAGCTGATACCGGTTGCCATGCCGACCAGCCATTTGCATAGCCCTGGCACCATGCCATGCTGGGTCTCACTTCCAATGGGGCCTATGGAATGGGGAGGAAAGGAGGGGGGGGGAGAGAGAGAGACCCTCTACCACACACTCCCCTCCCCCTGCTACAAAGAGCATGGGTTCAAATAATAAGTAATAAATTCCTATAATAAATCACAAATTTCTTGCAGAGGGAGTGATAATAGGTTTGCAGAAGAATGATGGGTTTGGGTCCACTCAGGGGGTCCATTTTGCAGAGAAATACATGGAGGGAATCTCTTATGACACTAACAGAATAACAGAGTTGGAAGGGACCTTGGAGGTCTTCTAGCCCAACACCCGCCCCCACCTGTTCAGACAGGTAAACCCTACATCATTACAGACAAATGATTGCCCAGTCTCTTCTTTAAATTCTCCGGTGTTGGAGGGTGTTGTTGTTTTTTTGCTAACCTTTGCCCCATTCTGCAGCTCAGTCATGCAGATTAATAAATGTATGACCTATGATGGAACATTACTTTGTGCCCTTCCATTTAAATAATGTTCATGCATTTAAATTTTATATGTTCTTTTGAGGGAGTGCGTGCATGTCTTCACATAGCCATTATTTACCTGTCTTTGATCCTCAATGATTCTATTCTTCATTCTTCCTTTGCTGCCAACTGTTTTAACTGATTTTGAAATGCAGGTTTTACTGGTTATTGTTGCTATTGTTGTTGTTGTTGTTATTATTATTATTATTTTTCTGGAGTTGTTTCTTTGCTCTATTAAGTATCTCTGTAAAAGCTATTTTACTGGTATTTGATAACGGGTCATCAAATATAAGGAACGCAAAATGAATTTGATATCCGAGGGAGAAGGAAGTTGATCTGTTCAGCTTATACTCTGCAGTGCAACCATTCAAGAATTATTTACAGACTAGAAATACAAGCAACCCCAAGACTCCCCTATGAATATGGATGCCACACAATAATTTTTCCTCACCCTTTCAGCACCCTGAGACTTCAACGTAGCTGATGCAGCAGGTAAAAATAAGCTGCAGCCATGAAAGTCACATCAGCCTCTCCTAACCTCCCCTCAAAGAGATGACACCTAGTATTCTGGCCCTTAATTAAAGGGTGGTTTTATCACATGATAAATATGTGAATCTTGAATCTGTGGGGAGGGAGGGAGGAAAAGAGTGGAAGGAAGGAGAAGAGAGGAAGGAAGGAAGGAAAAGAGAGAAGGAAGGAAGAAAAAAGGAAGGAAGGAAAAGGAAGGAGAAAAGAGGAAGGAAGAGAGGAGGAAAGGAAAGGAAAAGAAGGAAGGAAGGAAGGAAGGAAGGAAGGAAGGAAGGAAGGAAGGAAGGAAGGAAGGAAGGAAGGAAGGAAGGAAGGAAGGAAGGAAGAAAAAAGGGAGGGAGGAAAAGAGTGGAAGGAAGAAAGGGGAAGAGAGGAAGGAAGGAAGGAGAAAAGAAAGAGGGAGGGAGGGAGGAAGGAAGGAAGGAGAAGAGGGAGAGGGAGGGAAGGAAGGAAGGAAAAGAGAGGGAAGGAAGGAGAAAAGGGAGAGGGAGGGAGAGAAGGAAGGAAGGAAGGAAGGAAGGAAGGAAGGAAGGAAGGAAGGAAGGAAGGAAGGAAGAAAAAAGGGAGGGAGGAAAAGAATAGAAGGAAGGAAGAAAAAAGGAAGGAAGGGAGGAAAAGAGTGGAAGGGAGGGGAAGAGAGGAAGGAAGGAAGGAGAAGAGGGAGAGGGAGGGAGGGAGGGAAGGAAGGAAGGAAGGAAGGAAGGAAGGAAGGAAGGAAGGAAGGAAGGAAGGAAGGAAGGAAGGAAGGAGGGAGGACCCTTCTTTGATCTTAGCTGCTTATACTGTATGATTCAGGTATGTTTATTTTTTCAAACTACATTCTGCACAACGCTCCGATTCCTACAGACTCTACAAGAAACACGTAGGGAGGAAAAAAAACCCAACAACTCCACTCCAACCTATCCAATATTCTGTCTCTAGCGTTTGGCTTCATGAATGGGGTTTCTGGGACTAATTGGTTTCCTTAACAGGTTCCCTGGCCTGCAATGTTTGAATGGCATGTCATATGATTCACGAGCCGGGTTCTGTCTGCGACAGCAAATAACAATAAAGAAACTACCCCGACCGACCGAACTCCCTGTGTTGTTCTTGCTTCCTTGGGCCTGACATTAATCTTGCCAGAGTCGAGCAACTATCTGCATAACTATTAGATATACCTGCTGAATTTCCCATTTCCAAGCTGATTTATTTCTCTGATCTCTGTGAAAGAGCTTTCCTCCCCCCCACCCTCCCATCCTGCCCTCCTGTGATTTGGGACTAAATTCCACTGCAGGAAGTCCTCCCCTTCTAACCATTCATTTAGCGACCATTCAAAATTAAAGATGGCGTTGGAAAAAAGTGACTTAAGATGGATTTTTTTCACACCCTCTACAACCGCTGCAGCATCCCCGCGGTCCACGCGATCAAAATTCAAGAGATGCTTTGGCTACTGGCGTTTTATTTACGACGGTTGCAATGTCCCAGGAATTTCTGATTTCCCCTTTTGGGGACCTTCCGGCAAGCAAAATCAACAGGGAAGTCTGACTCACTTAGCAACCCCTTGTGGCTAACTTAAAACAGTGGCGGTGATTCACAGAACAACCGTAGCAAGGGAGATCTTAAATGGGGACAAAACTCCAGAGGTGGTATTCATCCAGTTCGGATTGGTTCTACAGAACCGGTGGTGAAAATTTTGAGTAGTTCGGAGAACCGGCAAATACCACCTCTGACTGGCTCTGCCCCCAGCTCTTCTCCGCCTCCCATTGAGTCCCAGCTGATTGGCTGGGTCTCCTTTTGTTGCCCTGCACAGGAGAACAGAGCTGGAAAGCAGGTCAGTGGCGTGGGGAGGGAATGGGGATTTTGCATTAACCTTTCCCCAGAAGTGGGGTGGGAATGGGGATTTTGCAGTATCCTCCCACGACCACCAAGCCACACCCACCAAGCCTCACCCACAGAACTGGTAGTAAACATTTTTGAATCCCACCATTGCAAAACTTGTATAGAAACAGTCTTGCTCAGCAACAAACGTTGAGCTCAACTGGGGCCGTAAGTTGAGGATTATCCGTACGGCGGTACAGTCACCTAGATCAGCGATCCTCAAACTTTCCGGCTCTGTTGATTGACAGCAGTGATCGTGTGCACAATCTAATCTCGCATCTCTGCAACCTTGCCTGGCCCGGTTCCCAATGGCCCATGGACCAGGGGTTGGGGACTCCTGATCTAGACCAGGTATCAGCAACCCACTGCTCTGGAGCCGCATGTGGCTCTTTGGGCCTTCTGCTGTGGCTCCCTGTTGGGTGAACCCACCACTGGGTGGCCCCTCCCCTTCCCCCCAGTCATTCCTCGACTGGCCTGAGAAGGTAAAACACAAAAGAGAGAGAGAGAGAGAGAGGAGAGAACCATTTCCCACAGAAAACACCAGGAGCCACAAAACCTGGGTAGGCATGGCAGGGGGTTGTCATGTGACTGGGTGGGAGTGATGTTGAGTTGGCCACGCCCACCCAGGTTTTGAGGCTCCTGGTGTTTTCTTTTCTGTGGGAAACAGGTCCAAATGGCTCTTTGAATGTTTAAGGTTGCAGACCCCTGACCTAGACCAATCCCATGGTCCTCATCCTCTCCTCAAATTACTTCCCACTCCCCAATTCCCTTGCTAGTGGTCCAACCTCTCCAGCAACAAGGCACTGGAGAGAAAAACCATCTCCAACCAGACACGGGATTGTTGTTGTTTCTCCTTCGTGGCCTCAAGATGCGATTAAAATATTTGGAACTCATCTTCTTGGGACAGTGAGGTAGTTGGAACGCTGCAGTGGGGATTGCCTGAGCCACAACCTATCGGTCATTTGCCCCTCTTTATATAGAATTTAGAATAACAGAGTTGGAAGGGACCTTGGAGGTCTTCTAATCCAACCCCCTGCTTAGGCAGGATACCCTACCCCACTTCAGCAAATGGGTATTTCATCTCTTCTTAAAAACTTCCAGTGTTGGAGCATTTACAACTTCTGGAGGCAAGCTGTTCCATGTATTTATTTATTGGGAGGGAAAGGACCCTACAAACTGTTCATGGTGGAAAACACATCCGTTCCTTACATATAACTTTTTAAACTTTTTTATTAAGTTACAGAGTATTATAAAATACAAAAGTAAATAGAGGAGCAATGAGGGGGAGAGGAAAGGGGACAGAAAAGTGAGGAAAGATGGAGGAGAGAAAAACAAACATTGACTTCCGACTCTCTCTGTTGCAGTAGAATAAGGCATTAGCATCAAATCACAGCGTTTTGCTTTTCCATAATGGTTATGAACAAGCCATTTCTGCAAAGATCGATCTGTCTAATCTGTAAAACCCAAAGTCAGAATTCTTTTCTACATCAAGCACGAAGTTCAGAAGCGATTTCCATGTGGAAACAAAAGTACCTCTGTTCTTTTCTTTCATCAAAATAGTCACTTTTGCCATCTCTGCCAACTCCATCAACTTCTGCAGCCATTCGTTCATGGTAGGAATCAAAATATCCTTCCATTTTCGCGCATACAATAGTCTTGCTGCGGTCGACATATATAGCCGTGATGGCAAACCTATGGCACGCCTGCCAGAAGTGGCACGCAGAGCCATTTCTGCCAGCACGTGAGCCGTCGCCCGGAACAGATCTGCACATGCGTCGTACGCCTGCCAGACAGCTGATTGTCAGGTATCTGGCGCAGATTCGTGGGGGGAAAGGAGTGCACGGAAGACGTGCACACATGCGCAGGGGGACGCGTGGGGATTACGTATACATGAGCAGAGGCGTGAGGCGCGGGAATGGGTTGCTTATGCATGCGGTGCGCATTGCATTATGGGTGCAGGCACATGTCCGCCTGCGCGCGTGCACACACTTTCGGCGCGTGACAAAAAGGTTAGCCATCACTGATACACGGTAATGAAGTTCCAGATTTTTTTGCTCCAATTCTTTTTCCACTACACCCAAAAGGAAAAAAAAGAAAACTGGTTTCCACTATTTTCAGAATCTTCTGCATTAAAATATGAATCCTGCTCCAAAAATGTTTAAGCTTTATCACATGTGAAAACCCATCCATTCCTTTCTCAGTCTCCATTTGTTCTGGTTCTGTCCCTCGCATTCTTCGCTAGCGGGACTCAACGGCATGTAAGAGGTGGGAGGAACGAGCAGAGAGAGGGGGGGGGAGGGAGAGAGAGGGAGGGGAGAGAGAGAAAGAGAGAGAGAGAGAGAGAATAGCTAGAGACATAATCGATGGGAGAAGCCAGGAGTGTACAATCTCCCACTTCGCGCTCTGGTTTTAAAACATTAATTCCCCAACTGTGTGCGCTGCGGCGCTGCAGCAGAACCGCTAGTGTGCTGGGAGAAATGTAATTAAACGGATTCCGCCATCGCAAAGCAACCACTTCAAGGGAAGTCATTGCGGCATCTCTGCGTGGTCTACTGCTCCGGTGGATTCATCAGTGGAAGGGCTGGGGAGAAATTCGGCCATGCTTCCGCATCCGATGAGATTAAAAATTGCTTTGCAGCAGAAACGTCTCCACTATCCAAGAAAAGAACTGAGGCCTTTGAACTCTGGTGCTGGAGAAGACTCCTGCGAGTCCCTTGGACTGCAAGGCGATCCAACCAGTCAGTCCTAGAGGAGATCAATCCTGACTGTGATGACCCGGGGCGTGGCACAAAGGCAACACAGTCAGATAATCAGTAGGAGTCCCTTTATTAGCTCCAACTTTGTTCCCAATGTCCTGGTTACCTTCTGGTCTGGAGAAAAACTCTCCCAGGAACAGACTTTGGCTGTAGTGAATCAAGTCCAAAACATGGTCAACAAAAACTGTAACTATAAGTCCAATCAAGGCAAGATGAGGTCAATAGTCCAGCAGGGCAAGAGAAGGAATTCCAGACGTGAAGGAACAGCAATAATTCAACACAATTGGGAGGATGCCAGGAACGCAGATAACCAAAGTCAACACAAGATAAACTCACGTTTGTTCCCAGCAGACACCACACTCAGCATGTATCTCTTTTAAACTTTAGGTGTGGCTAACGAAGGAAATCAGGGCCCTTTCTTCTCCCGTAAGCCATGCAATCCACATTGCTCCCTTTTCCGTTCCTCCCTACATGCCCTAGGATGAAGAGAGGGTGGGTCTGGGTCTTCCTCTGAATTTCCTCTCCCTTGTTCTACCTCTCCCCTGCTCTACCCAGCCGGACTTTGCCCTTCCCCAGTTTCCTCCACAGCCAACAGAGCTACACTCCCACTCCCTGTCAACGGTTCATCTTCCCCCTTGGATTCAGACTCCCGACAGGGGCATGACACTGGCTGTTCTTCAGAAGGCCAGATCCTGAAGATGGAACTCAAAGACTTTGGCGACCTCATGAGAAGGAAGGACTCCCTGGAGAAGAGCCCAATGCTGGGAAAGATTGAGGGCAAAAGAAGAAGGGGAGGGCAGAGAATGAGGTGGCTGGATGGAGTCACTGAAGCAGTCGGCGTGAACTTAAATGGACTCCGGAGGATGGTAGAAGACAGGAAGGCCTGGAAGAACGTTGTCCATGGAGTCGCGATGGGTCGTACACGACTTTGCAGCTAACAACAACAACAAATCCAAGAAAAAGGTGTCTGGATGCCTCCTGCATCCAAACGTGGAAAGCAGTCGTTGGAACCAGAGCTTAGATGTCTACAGTTAGTCCTCGACTTATGACCACAGCTGAGCCCAACATTTCTGTAATGAAGTGAGACAGTTGTTAAAGCTAATTCTATCTTATGATTTTTCTTGTCACAGTTTTGTTAAGGGAATCCCTGCCCTGGGTAAATTAGTAACACTGTTATTGAGTGAATCTGGCTTCCCCGCTGATTTTGCTTGTCAGAAGGTCGCAAAAGGAGATCACGTGACCTTCCAGAGACATAGCGATGGTCATAAGTACGAACCAGAGGCCCAGCATCTGAATTTTGATCACGTGATCATGGGGATGCTACAAAAGTCGCCACTGTGAAAAACGGTTGTAAGTCACTTTTTTTTTCAGTGCCGTGGTAACTTTGAACAGTCCCTATCTCAACTAAAAAAATACTCCTTTGGTCTTTTTAAATGCTTCAGATAATTGCTAGGCAGCCCGAAGCTGTTGGCACACAAGATTATTACTGGAGAGCATGACTGATGACTCTTGGCTATGGATGTGTCCCATTGGAGAATATACATCCAGGGGGTGGGGGGAAGACCAGGGTCAAGGGGGAAATGAATGATGTATTATAATGTCAGCTGCATCCAGGTAACGCCGACATGGTCACTCCTAATAAATCAATCTTTTTTACTCTGAGAGATGCGGCTAGAGACCTATGATTTGAATGGGGGTGCATGTTGGAGTCTTGACACCCTGAATGAACCATTGTATGTCGAGGACTACCCGTGCCATTGGAACTTTGAAGAGTCACTAAGTGAACGGTCGTAAGTCAAGCACTACCTGCACATGGAAGAAAAGGAAGGCTTCTTTTACAAAACCCTGAGGATTTGACAGCGAAGCAAGAACAACCGATACCAACGTTAATGCCAGAAATTAAAACAAAACACATACACACGGTCATCTCCTTCCAGACTTTTAAAGAAACCTAAATCTCTGCTTAACCAAAGATGACAGGACGGGGAAGACACAATCCTCATCCAATTGGTGACTTACAAAGTCTTAGCTGGGGAAAATAATTATCCACAAAGGCTACATATGGAAATCAGCTTGGATCAATTACGCCGGCCGTTGCCATGCTTGGCAGAAGCCCTGCTTTCCTGAATGTACCAACTGACACGCTGCGATCATAGTTCATTAGCGCAATGAGCACATCGGAGAGAACACACTCTGCTCTTGAGTGGAGGGCAGACCAACACACACACGCACACACGCACACACACAAATCCCTACACAGAGTAGGTTTGGATTCTGGCAGCCTGCCCCTCGCATGTCAAAATGGTTTTATGAATGGACCCTTAGGCCCCCGCGAGCAACAAGCAGAAGTCAAACTCATCTGCCAAAGCATCTCAATATATCTCAACACAAGTCTGTCTCCAAAGAGCTCCACATATCCAGGTGGTGAACAATTTAATCTCCTGTTCGGTTGTGTGTGTTTTTTTTTTTTTAAAAAAAGAACAATTGGAGTTTGAAGGGAGCCAGAGCCCATTAGGAAGCATTTAAAAAGGATTTAAAAAAAAAAATAACAACCTTGAAAGCAACGAGAGACGTTGATGCAATCCTAAAATGAAAATAGGTCAACAAAGAAAGTTCGGGAGAAAAGCGTAAAAGATGAATCGGAAACGCATTTAACCGCGTGAATGAGAAAACTGGCAGCTTTGCCTCTTTTCAGATTACCCGCCTCTGTTTATTTTTACTTTGTTTAAGCATTCCCAAAGAAAACAGATTTTAACTCCAGGTCAGTTAAATGTTTTTACGACTGCAAGTGGTATCCACGCTTAATCAGGCAATATTTCTGGAACTTTTTAAACCAATGAATCATTGTGGGGGTGTTCCATTGATTTCCCACGAATCGTTATTAAAAAGTTTTGCAAAGAACGTAACAGAAGTCATAAAATGAGACGCGCTCATTTAATGGCCTTGCTTTAGCCGCAGAAATGTTGGGCTCCACTGTGGTCATAGTCCAAGGACTACCCTACCATCAGGAGAGGAAGGTGACCAGTTCAGCTCCGGCGAACCTTAAAACTTACCTATTAAATCACCTCCTAAGGAACAAATGAAAAAAAAAAAATAACAACCCAATAATATTTCGATTGTTCCACTTCATTTTGGAGCCAGGAAAAAGCCTTGCGCACATGACAGGCTGCTGAGAAAGAAGCAGGGGCAGGGGCAGGCCAAGGAAAAATGGCCATTTTCAAAAGAAGATGGAACTTCAAAATCAATCCAGCCCTTGAATAGCAGCAGAGAGGGGGGGGGGAAAAAGAGAACAGGGCCATTTTTATTTTAATTTTATTTTTTTGCTGCTGTCACCGTCGTACGAGAAGGAGCTGCCTGCTTCCCGCAGTTTGGAAAAGCCAAAAGAGACGTGCCTGAATTAACTCTACTCAGCTCCCAGCTGCTCTGTTTTGTCTCCTTCCATAATTCAGGTGCTACCTGGGTTTTTTTTGTTTTTTTTTAAAGGCCCACTCCCCCCCCCCAAATTGGCTGCTACTTCTGCCTGTGCACCCTGACATCTCTCCTGCCCCCGCATGCCATCCTTCCCCTGCGTCTCCTTCCACCAGCATCAAAAGCAAATCAGACATTCAGCTCACGAGGTCTTCTGCTATCTGGGAAGGGGAGGGGGGGGAAAAAGGAGCCAGGGAGCATGAAATGCGGCCGGATTGCTCAGCCTTGAAAGCCCAACCGCTCTCCCCTTGGGTGGCTATGACCTCTCCGTTGGGGCCTGATTGATATTCCAGGAGACTTTTTCCTGCTGGAAGGGGAAACCCACCCATTAGCTGAAGGAAGGGGTGCTGGAGAGCAAGAGAGAGGGGAGGGGACAGGGCTTCTCAAATGTGGCATCTTGAAGAGGTCAGGACTTCAATTCCCAGAATTCCTTGCCGGCTGGGGAATTCTGGGAGTTGAAGTGCAGACGTTTTCAAGATGCGAAGGTGAAGAAACACAGGAAGGAAGGAAGGAAGGAAGGAAGGAAGGAAGGAAGGAAGGAAGGAAGGAAGGAAGGAAGGAAGGAAGGAAGGGAGGGAGGAAGGGAGGGAGGGAGGGGCCTAAGCAGGGGGTTGGACTAGAAGACCTCCAAGGTCCCTTCCTACTCTGTTATTCTATTCTATTCTAAAGGAAGGAAGGAAGGAAGGAAGGAAGGAAGGAAGGAAGGAAGGAAGGAAGGAAGGAAGGAAGGAAGGAAGGAAGAAAGGAAGGAAGGAAGGAAGGATAGTTGTTTTCTCTTTCCAAGAGCTGACAAGCAGCAATGCAGGAAAAGACAACAGCGCCCAGCATCCACAGCAGACAATCAAAGCTATTGGGAACTCTGCCACAGGGGTCGCTAGCACCCTAAATTGTTACTTGCCCCCTAAAGACAAGCAACAACTTGTCTACTCCTTAGAAATCTGAGGTTCCATTTAAATGCAGCTTCTTAACTAGGGGCTGTTTGCCACCTGGTGGCAAGGAGTTCCACAGGGGAATGCAACTGGGAGATGCCAAGTTCTTTGATTGGGGGAAAAGGAAGAAATGAAGCCCCCCACCCCAGTAGCAATATGTTCATGCCAATCTCCTATCCTCCGTCTGCCAAAATTCCTCCTGTGCTTAGCTACCCAAAGGCAGCCCTGGGTTGCCCCTGGTGAATTTTTTCCCATTCAAATATTTTGCTATCGGATACATGTAAATAGGGGGTGCTTCCTATTAATTTTGTTCTATCTATGTGCCTATGTACCTATCTACTTATTCTACCTAATCCACCCATCTACCTAATCCATCCATCTTCAAAAAAATTTACTACCGGTTCTGTGGGCATGGCTTGGTGGGCATGGCATGGGAAGGATACTGTAAAATCCCCATTCCCTCCCCACTCCAGGGGAAGGTTACCCCAAAGTCCCATTCCCTCCACATCGCACTAACCTGCTTTCCAGCTCTGCTCTCCTGGGCAGGGCAACCAAAGGAGACCCAGCCATTCAGCTGGGACTCAGAAGGCAGGGAATAGATAGGGGTGGGGGCCAGTCAGAGGCAGTTTTTGCCGGTTCTCTGAACTACTCAAAATTTCCACTACCGGTTCTCCAGAACTGATCAGAACCTGCTGAATACCACCTCTAATCTCTCTCTCTCTTTCTTTCTCTCTCTCTCTCTCTGTCTATCTCTATCTACCTATCTATCTCTATCTATCTCTATCTATCTCTCTCTCTCTCTCTCTCTCTCTCTCTATCTCTATCTATCTATCTATCTATCTATCTATCTATCTATCTATATCTATCTATCTACCTCTCTCTATCTATCTATCTATCTATCTATCTATCTATCTATCTATCTATCTATCTATCTCTATCTACCTATCTCTCTCTCTCTCTCTACCTCTACCTCTCTCTCTCTCTCTCTCTCTCTCTCTCTCTGTAAGAGAAGAACTGGCAGAGCCAAGGAGTGGGTTAAAAGGAGGGAATCAGGCTAGAATCACTACATAGTCACAAAGTCCAACTCCCCTCCTCTCAACTGCCATTGACCATTATCCAATTCTATCCAAGTGCTGAGAAGATTCATGTGCATAGATACGATTAGCAATAAATCAGTTAAATTGAACCCTCATGGGTAGACCTGCTCTTTATCCATCTATTCATCTATCCATATCTCTCTTTTTCTCTCTCCCTCTCTCTCTCATCAATGCATGTCTTCTAACATGCACATGGTATCATATCTGGCTCAGATTTTGTACTACACACCTGTAGGCTGCATCAACGCAACACATAAGGCAAAGTTGAGTTTTAATTACTATTTAAAGCAAAAACGTTCATTCATTTTCCACCTTTTCCTCCCCCAGCTGTTAAAAATGGCATTAGTACAGATAATCTGTGACACACGATCCACCCACCAAGATTTTTTGTGATCTGAGGGAATTAGCAACAAAATAATCATAATAAAAAACACGCTGACACAGTTTAAGGAACCTGACAGAAGGAAACCTCTCCTCTTTAAAGATGCTAAAAATATTTCTCATCTTATTCCCCACCTTGAAGCCTAAAAGAATAAGCATTTTTTTTAATTGTTGATAGTCTTGGATTTATTTAATCATCACCTCCAGGTTTTGCATTCGTAACCAACTGAATCCTCTCTGCACCCAAGCAAATAAAAATGTCCTACCGCTCTGTCTCAGATTTGTACAGGAAAGACACCGGTATAACAATTTTTTCAAAAAAGAAACATAGGTAGTCCTTGACTTACGATCATTCATTTAGAGACTGTTCAAACTTACAACGGCACTGTAAAAAGTAACTTACGATTGGTCCTCGCATAATGACGGTGGCATAAACCCTGGGGTCACGTGATCAAAATTCGGCATTTGGCAATCAACATGGTCATCCTTGACTTACAACAGTTCGTTCAGCGGATTGTTCGAAATTACGACAGCACTGAAAAAAGTGACTTATTGTTCTGACCAAGGCTTCCCGGGACAGTATAATTAAGCACACACTTAGTTAAAACAACTCGTTTTATTTCAATGCTGGGAATTATTTTCATTCCCAGTCAGTAATGAGTTCCAAACAGTCCCTCGAGATAAGCACCCACCTTTCTTTCTTTTGAATTGCTGCCAACAACTAGAGTGCCAAATGAACTATAAAAACCCAACCGAAGTACAAAGTCCACACGGAGCTTCAAGGATTAATCCGACCAGAGCGAACGATGTTGCTTCCTGCAAAGGGTTCTCTACCTTTGCCTGTCCTGTATACCTTATGGGAAGGGCAATCACCTCCAAGCCTTACTCCCGAGTCGCCCCTTTTGTCTCAGCTGCTCTTGCTTTCTAGCAACTCTGCGCACACGCGCACTGGGAACAGGCTCCCCTTGTTCCTCGGGCTGGCTGCTGCCACACCCCGGAGGCTCCAGAGTCAGCACACCACTCCCAGGTGGTCCTGGCCCCATCTCTGCATTGGACTCAGGACTCTCGCCCAAGTACTTCCCAAACTCCCGGACTGCTCCCAGTTCTTCCCCACTGTCCAATTCCGCAGCCATCTGCACAGGCTGCTGGTGAACCAGAACACTTACGACCATGTTTCACCCTTATGACAGTTGAAGCTTCCCCATGATCACGTAATCCGAATTTAGATGCTTGACTCATATCTATGATAGTTGCAGTGTCCTGGGATCATGCGGTCACCTCTGGTGACCCTCGGACAAGCAAAGTCAACAGGGAAGCCTGATTCACTTAACAACCATGTTACTAACTTAACAACTGCAGTGATTCACTTAACAACTGTAGCAAGAATGTTTGTAAAATTGGGCAAAACTCACCGAACAACTGTGGTTATTCTCTTAATAACTGTGGTACCAAAGGTTGTAAAATGGGGCAAAAGTCACTTACCAACTGTCTTGCTTAGCAGCAGAAATTTTGGATGCAATCGGTGGTCATAAGCTGAGGACTACCTATATTTTCAATGGTTGCGGTATTCCGGGGTCATGTGAGCATTGTCAGGATTCCGGCAGTTACCCCCATTTAAAATCCTGAGTCTTGAGACAAACTTCCAAAACTTAAAAAAGATTTATTGAGAGTTAACATGCCAGCAGTGCCTGGGTGTAGCTGACTCTGAGACACATAATTCATTGTCACCCTTGACCCTGGTTTTCCCCCACCCCTCTGGGTGTATCATAATTCATATCCTCCAATGGGACACATCCATAGCCCAGAGTCATCAATCGTGCTCTCCAGTTAGAATTTTGCTGCGCCAGAAACTTCAGTCAGCTAGTTACTATCTTTGAAAACATTTATGGAATGCGCTTTTGGTTTGCAAGTAGCTGCACTCCCCTTTCCCTTTTTGTTGGCAACTCTAAAAGACCAGAGAAATATTTTATGAGTTGACAAGCATCTTTTGGAATCTTCCCAGCCAGTTTCAGACAATCAAAGTCAAGGTGGGAAGCCAGATTTGCTTAATGATTCACTGAACTGCAATGATTCGCTTAACAGTGGCGAAAAGGTTGTAATCAAGCAGGGTCGCTTAACAACCATCTTGCTCAGCAACCGAAATTCTAGTTCCCATTGGGGCCATACGCCAAGGACTTACCTCTACAGGTAGTCCTCGATTTACAACAGTTCATTTACAGGAGAAATTCGAAAAATTAGAATATCATGCAAAAGTTCATTTATTTCAGTAGTGCAATTTAAAAGGTGAAACTAATATATGAGATAAACTCATTACATGCAAAGCAAGATAGTTCAAGCTGTGATTTGTCATAATTGAGATGATTATGGCTTACAGCTCATGAAAACCTCAAATCCACAATCTCAGAAAATTAGGATATTGTGAAAAGGTTCAATATTCTAGACTCAAAATGTCCCACTCTAATCAGCTAATTAAGCCAGAACACCTGCAAAAGGTTCCTGAGCCTTTAAATGGTCTCTCAGTCTGGTTCAGTAGGAATCACAATCATGAGAAAGACTGCTGACCTGACAGTTGTGCAGAAAACCATCATTGACACCCTCCATAAAGAGGGAAAGCCTCAAAAGGTAATTGCAAAAGAAGTTGGATGTTCCCAAAGTGCTGTATCAAAGCACATTAAAAGAAAGTTATGTGGAAGGGAAAAGTGTGGAAGAAAAAGGTGCACAAGCAGCAGGGATGACCGCATTCTGGAAAGGATTGTCAAGAAAAGGCCATTCAAAAGTGTTGGGGACTTTCACAAGGAGTGGACTGAGACTGAAGTCAGTGCATCAAGAGCCACCACACACAGACGGATCCTGGACATGGGCTTCAAATGTCGTATTCCTCTTGTCAAGCCGTTCCTGAACAACAAACACAATCAGAAGCATCTTATCTGGGCTAAAGAAAAACAGAACTGGTCTGTTGCTCAGTGGTCCAAAGTCCTTTTCTGATGAGAGCAACTTTTGCATCTTATTTGGAAACCAAGGACTCAGAGTCTGGAGGAAGAATGGAGAGGCACACACTGCAAGATGCTTGAAGTCCAGTGTGAAGTTTCCACAGTCTGTGTTGATTTGGGGAGCCATTTCATCTGCTGGTGTTGGTCCACTGTGCTTCATTAAGTCCAGGGTCAACACAGCCATCTACCAGGAGATTTTGGAGCACTTCATGCTTCCTTCTGCAGACGAGCTTTATGGGGATGCTGACTTCATTTTCTAGCAGGACTTGGCACCTGCCCACACTGCCAAAAGCACCAAAACCTGGTTCAATGACTGTGGGATTACTGTGCTTGATTGGCCAGCAAACTCGCCTGATCTGAACCCCATAAAGAATCTATGGGGCATTGCCAAGAGAAAGATGAGAGACATGAAACCGAACAATGCAGAAGAGCTGAAGGCCGCTATTGAAGCATCCTGGTCTTCCATAACACCTCAGCAGTGCCACAGGCTGATAGCTTCCATGCCATGCTGCATTGAGGCAGTAATTGCTGCAAAAGGGGCCCAAACCAAGTACTGAGTACATATGCATGCTTATACTTTTCAGAGGTCCAATATTGTTCTATATACAATCCTTGTTTTATTGATTGCATGTAATATCCTAATTTTCTGAGATTGTGGATTTGGGGTTTTCATGAGCTGTAAGCCATAATGATCTCAATTATGACAAATCACGGCTTGAACTATCTTGCTTTGCATGTAATGAGTCTATCTCATATATTAGTTTCACCTTTTAAGTTGCATTACTGAAATAAACGAACTTTTGCACGATATTCTAATTTTTCAAGTTTCACCTGTAGTGACTGTTCAAAGTCACAAAGTGACTTATGTCCAGTTTTCTCCCTTACGACCTTTGAAGCTTCCCCCCATGATCATGTGATCAAAATTCAAAGGCTTGGCAACAGGTTCATACTTATGACCGTTGCTGTGTCCCAACCTTCTGACAAGCAAAAATCAATGGGAATGCGAGACTCGCTCAACAACCAGGTTACTAACTTATCACCTGCGGTGATTCACTTGGCAAATGTGGCAAGGAGCGATGTAAAATGGGGCAAAGCTCACTTAATGAATGTCTCACTTAACCACAGAAACGCTGGGGCTCAATTGTAAGTCTTCCTCCACTTACTTACTTTCATGACTGCAGCATAGTAGTGCCGGATTTGCTAATACCCACTGAATTAAACTTCACAACAAATCTGATTTATCCTAATGCCTGCCCCAGATACCTGTCTACGTCAACGTCCCCACGGCCACTATTTGTATTCCCCAATCCCTCAAAACCGGCGATTGTGCTAATTTCGGTTGACTCCAAAACAGGGAAAACAAGGAGACAAAGAAATTCACTTAATTATTGCTCTGCCCCGAGCTGTTTGAGTAACAAAAACCCCATCACACCTGTCTCCGCACAAAAGAAAAATAAATGGTTTGCAGGACCCTTTTATCAGTATTCTTTTCATCATCCGTTTGTTTGGTCCTATTATGCAAACAAAACAAAATAAAACCAAAGCAACAACATGGGAGCAAATCGTAGGTGTAGAAATCATAAGGAATGGGGGGGCAGGCAAGAGATTTTGGAAATGTGTAAATAAACCACTCACAAGTTCCCCAGAATTGTAGCATTTCCTCTAAGTGTAAGTTTTTTGCGGCTTCCAATATGGAGTAATTATCGTTCTTTGTGGCTTCCAATATGGTGTAATAATAGTTTTCTGTGGCTTCCAATATGGTGTAACTTACAACCGCTTCTTTGGTCACCATTGGAAGTTGCAATGGCACTGGAAAAATTGACCTATGGCCAATTCTCACACGTACGACCATTATAGCATCCCCATGGTCACATGTGATCAAAATTCAGGAACTTGGCAACGCACATGAATTTATGACAGTTCCAGGGTCCCGTGATCACCATTTGAGACCTTCCCCAGGCGGCTTCTGACAAGCAAAAGTCTTTAGAGGGATTTAACGACCACATGATTCACTTAACAACTGCAGGGGTTAGCTTAACAACCGTGACCCAAAAAGAACCTGTCGTAAAACAGAGCACAACTCCCTTAACAACTGACTCGCTTAGCAACAGGTACGTTGGGCTCCATTGCGGTTGAGGACTACTACCAGGGGTGGGCTTCAAAAATTTTAGCAATGGGTTCTCTGCCCAGTTGCTGGGTGGGCATGGCCATGGTGGGCGTGGCCTAGTTGGCCTCCTGCACCACGGCAGGGGCAGGGGTGGGATTCTACCAGTTCACACCTATTCGCTAGAACGGGTTGTTAACATTCCAAGCAGTTCGGAGAACCGGTTGTTAGAAGAACTTACTGGCCTAATCCTGTAAGGAAGGCAGGAAGGAAACATTCTGGTGTTGCTTACAGAAACCGCCTCTCCGTTAACCCTTATTACATTCTTGGCAGGACTAGACTTCCTGCCTCAGGAACTTCTCTGGAGTTTTTTTCCCCTCCTTTGCTGGTACTTTGCTTGTGTGGAGTGACCATTCAAAGTTACAATGGCACTGAAAAAAGTGACTTATGACCATTTTTCACACTTACGACTGTTGCAGCATCCCCACAGTCACGTGCGGCCAGGCGAGGAAAGGCGTCCCTCAATGTGAGTGATATTGAGTTGGCCATGCCCAGCCAATAACATGACCACCAAGCCATGTCCACCCAGTCACTTGACCACCAAGCCACACCCACCACTTAAGCCATGCCCACAGAACCAGTTGTTAAAAATTTTGAATCCCACCCTTGGGCAGGGGGTGCATTTTTGCCCTCCAGGGGCTCCTGAGCCTTTTCTCAAGCCTTCGGGAAGGCGAAAACAGTCTCCCGGGCTCCGGAGACTCTCGGGAAGCCAGAAACGGGTCCATTTCCAGCCTTCCTGAAGTTCTTGGAGGCCCAGTTTTTGCCTTCCGCAAGCCTCTATGCGCACCCTGCACTTACCTGCATCCAAAATGGGTGATGCGGGGACTCCTGGAAGGGGCGGGGCAGGGTGAGTGGGATGGGATTTGGGAGTTCTCTGAACTGCACAGAATCTTAGCTAGGGGCTCTCCCGAACCC
The DNA here is from genome assembly GCA_023653725.1 of Bungarus multicinctus. Taxonomy (NCBI): domain Eukaryota; kingdom Metazoa; phylum Chordata; class Lepidosauria; order Squamata; family Elapidae; genus Bungarus; species Bungarus multicinctus. The sequence continues at coordinate 6,292,847 of CM042835.1, read as the reverse complement.
TCAGCAGTGCACCCCTGGCTACTACACTCAGAAATAAATCAATTTTTGACAAGCACAGCCAACTTTGTGCGATCACAGATGTCCACAACCTATTTTGAGCGATGGAGGGGGAGGGGAAATCACATTTTAGAGAGGCCTTTTTTTAGTCTTCCCAGGTGCAAAGAAATGTGCCTATGCCTGCTAAAAAATTTTATGACACAGGTGGACCAAAAAACAATTTTACTATCGACAAGTGAACAACATTATATAACCTCGTGAAATGGTGCGGGTAAAAATAAATAAAATTCCTAGCCAACATTTCATCTGAGTTGTTGTAAGAAGGAGAAACCTCAGGACATTTCAATGCTCCTGAGGGATTTCACCCATTTTAAAACAAATTTTAAAAATGCAGATAGGCGTGTTTTTACACATTCTTAATGCATGCATACAAGAATGAGACAAAAAGAAAAAAACAACAACCCACCAGTTTTTACCCAATGTATATATCCTGCTTGGGGGGTTTTGTCTATATTGATGCAATCCTAAGCTATTAATACAGGCAGAATAAATTTGGCTTCATTTGCATAATATATTCAGAGAACAGGAGGGGGAAAAAAAACCTTAACGTACAAATCTGGATTTATGGTTTGGCTTTGCAATCATGTTCTGGATGGCATAATCCTACTTAGGATTTACTCAGACCTGAAAATGAATCTTTGAAAGAGACTTTGAAAGAGGAAAAATGGGCCTTAAATAGATCAAGGCACATGGCTCTGTTTGCTACTTAACATGTATTAGATGCTGTTGTTTGTAGAGTCACCTCAATCAAATAGTCTATGATGTGGGTTTTTTTTTCCATCTCAGAGCTCTGGAGAAGCAAGGTTTTAACGGAGGGGTGAACATAATTCAAGAATATATTATCATTACTGTATAGAGTAGGGCAGTGATGGTGAACCTTTTTGTTGTGGTGTGCCAAAAGTTGTGCGCGCTTGCCTGCACCCTCAATGCAATGTGCCCCGTCCCTCTGCGCATGCAACGTCCTGCCCCCCTTACCTGCACTGCGCATGTGCGCACCTCCCAACTGATTTTCAGTCTGTTTGAGGCCATTTTCGCCCTCCTGGAGGCTCGAGAGAAGCCTCTGCAGTCTCGGGAGGCCGAAAAATGGGCCTTCTGGAAATACCAGAAGTGCCAAAACGGGCCCATTTTTCGGCCTCCCGAGGCTGTAGAGGCTTCCCTCGAGCCTCCAGAAAGGCAAAAATGGCCTCAAATGGGCTGAAAATCAGCTGGGAAGCATGCACATGCGCAGTGCAGGTAAGTTTGGCTGGGGCTTGCATGCCTGCACAAATGGCTCTGCGTGCTACCTGTGGCACGCATGCCATAGGTTCACCATCACGGGAGTAGGGCTATCTAACCCTGGCAACTTTAGGACCTCCTGGACTTCAACTCCCAGAATTCCCCAGTCAGCAATAAGCAAATCCAGTTTCCAGAGTAACTTTGATTCTTGGAGGCTGGTTGGGAAGGCCAAAAGTGGTGATCATAAGACCCATCCCAGGACGATGCAACCATCATAAATACGGGCCGCTTGCCAAGTGCCTGAATTTTCATCATGTGACCACGGGGATATGCTGAAATGGTTAAAAGTGCATGGATTGGTCATCAGAAGTCACTTTTTTTCACTGCCATTGCAACTTCACATGGTTGGAAGTTGAGGTTGTATTATTTTTACAAATGAACAGAAGACGGCAAACCTATCCAACATACTTCTCTCTATTTTCCCCACAACAACAACCCCGTGAGGTAGGTAGGGATGAGAGAGAGGGACTGGCCCAAAGTCACCCAGCCAGCTTTCATGCCTAAGGCAGGACTAGAACTCCTAATTTCCTGGTGAATGGCCCAAAGTCACCCAACTGGCTTTCGTGCTTAAGGCGGGACTAGAACTCAGAGTCTCCTGGTGATTGGCCCAAAGTCACTAGCTGGCTTTCATGTCTAAGGTGAGATTAGAACTCACAGTCTCCTGATGATTGGTTCAAGGTCACCCAGCTGGCTTCCATGCTCAAGGCGGGACTAGAACTCCTGGTCTAGTGATTGGCCCAAAATCACCCAAGTGGCTTTTGTGCCTAAAGTGTGATTAGGACTCCTGGTGATTGGCCCGCAGTCACCCAACTGGCTTTCATGTTTAAGGCGGGACTAGAAATCACGTCTCCTGGTGATTGGCCCAAAGTCACCCAGCTGGCTTTCATGTCTGAGGCAGAACTCGAACTCATGAACTCATGTTTGCAAGAGATTTAAACCTCTCCTTGTCTCTCTCTTTTTTTTAAAGACTGGAAAACTTCTCATAATTTCTCATAAGGAGAATTTTCTTGGGGAATAATAGTAGCAACAAGAGATTTGGGGTATTAAACATCTTCTCAATTCAGATTAGAGGCTCATTTTTTTGTTTTCGAAGTTGCCTATGTGAAGTTATTTTTTTAAAAAATAATCAATGTTTCGCCTACATTATGCTTCCAATTAGAGATTGTACAACTGATGATACGGACGTCTGCGCGCAACAGAAAAGTCCACACACCAGCCTTCTTTTGCGGCCTCATGCAAACAATAAAACAAGATTCTGGAAGCTGTGGGCTATTGACTAATGTAATGCTAGAGCTGAAACCTGAAGGAACCTGAAAAAGAGGAAACAGGCTATGGTGGGCACCAGAGAGGGTATTCAGCAGGTTCTGAGCAGTTCTGGAGAACCGGTAGCGGAAATTTTGAGTAGTTCAGAGAACCGGCCAATACCAACTCTGACTGGCCCCGCCCGCATCTATTCCTCCGCCTCCCGAGTCCCAGCTGATTGGTTGGGTCGTCTTTGGTTGCCCTGCACAGGAGAACAGAGCTGGAAAGGAGGTTAGTGGGCTGGGGGAGGGAATGGAGATTTTGCAGTATCCTTCCCCCGCCACGCCCACCAAGCCACGCCCAAAGAACCAGTAGTAAAAAAAAAATTGAATCCCACCACTGGTGGACACAGATGGTTGGCACGGTGACAATATTTTCATCGCCATCCACAACAACTTCCACCCAAGGAGGAAGATTTGTCTCAATAACTTGAGACCTCTTCAATTTATTTCTTAGAACTACTGTTGCAGGAAGTGATAAATCTGGAGACATTTTTAATACATCTCCTTCGAAAGCTTTCCGGAATTGATTTTCAAAAGTGTTCACCACCAGTTCATTCAAGCAATTCACTTCTTCACAATTCTTCATGGATTGAGTGGGCGCTGGGGCTCCGATCAGCTCATAAAGAGTTTGCCATCACTCACACCTACCTGCCTGTGCATCACAAATTGCAGCTCTTGGCTACACAGGAAGTCCTCGGCTTACAACAGTTCGTTTAGTGACCGTTTGAAGTTATGGCACCACTGACAAAAGCGACTTAGGACCATTTTTCACACATAACGACCATTGCAGCATTCCCACGGTCACGTGATTTACATTTGGATCAGTGGTGGGATTCAAAAAATTTTACTACCGGTTCTATGGGTGTGGCTTGGTGGATGTGGCAGGGGAAGGTTACTGCAAAATCTCCATTCCCTCCCCACCTCACTAACCTGCTTTCCAGCTCTGTTCTCCTGTGCAGGGCAACCAAAGAAGACCCAGCTGATCAGCTGTGGGCGTGGCTTGGTGGGCATGGCATTCTGTGAGTGCGGCTTGGTGGCTATGTCTTGATGGGCGTGGCAGGGGAAGGATACTGCAAAATCTCCATTCCCTCCCCACCTCACTAACCTGCTTTCCAGCTCCATTCTCCTCTGCAGGGCAACCAAAAGAGACCCAGCCAATCAGTTGGGACTCAGGAGGCAGAGAAAATAGATGGGGGCGGGGCCAATCAGAGGCGGCATTTGCCGGTTCTCCAAACTATGCAAAATTTCCGCTACCGGTTCTCCAGAACTTGTCAGAGCCTGCTGAATACCACCTCTGATTTGGGTGCTTGACAACTAACTCATATTTATGACAGTATCCCAGGCAGGAGGTCATGTGATTATCTTTTGCGACCTTGTGTCAATCGGGAAACCAGATTCACTTAACAACCAGGTTATTCAATTCAAGAACTGCAGTGATTCACGTAACAAATGTAGCGAGAAAAGTCGTAAAACGGGGCAAAACTCAACAAAGTTCTCCCTTAGCAACCCAAATTCTGGGCTCAATTGTGGTCGTTAAGTCGAGGGCTACCTGTACTGCCTAAGAAAGCTTAAGCCTACGTTTCGGCTCTACAGGTAGTCCTCGGTTTATGACCGCTTGTCTAGCAACCATTCAAAGTTACAACCGCACTAAAAAAAAAGTGACTTATGATGAGTTCTCACATACACAACTGTCACCACTTTCTATCTCCAACTGCATTAAGGAATGTTTCTCTTTAAAATCGCTGCTAATCCAAGGGAATGTCAGGAGCCAGATAATCAGGTGTGCCAAAGTGGGAAATGACCCAGCCACACCCTGTTAGTAGGGCCATTCAAAGAAAAGACTAATTTTACTGTGGTTTTTAAATACCTAAAACTGCCAGAAATAAATTGGCTCGATTCCTGAGCTTGATTCTACCGCTGTGAGATTGCAAACATCTGAAGCTACTTTTGAACTGGCGGAAATGTCCCGAGACTGCAGATCCAGGAACTTATGGCCTGGCTTTCACTTTGCACAAATGCAACTCTGCTGGTTATTGTTTGCTGAATAAAGTGTGATTAGGCTGGTTCACACACCTGTCATTAAACCGTAGTGTGTTGCCTTGATTTGCCATACTGCTTGCTTAGCTCACTGATGCCACTGCTACTGCGACAGCCACCGGTGACAGTACAAGGTATCAAAAGGGGAAGCTTACACAAGATCAATAAGCCATCTTCGTCTACCAATTACTCTCCCAGAAGTATTTGGATGATAGCCATCATCATTTTGTGATGAAATGGAGTGAGGAGGTGGATTCCCAGGAGGGAGGGGGAGCGTTCTGGAGAAGTAAGAGGCAACTCAGCCTGGATACAATGTGTGAGAGAAAGAGGGTGAGGGCAGCTCCTCTCTAATAGTTCCCATAGTATATTGTAGATGCAGACAGTGGAGTGGTGCGGCGGCCTAGAGGTGGTGCTCTCGCCTCACAATCAGGAGGCTGTGAGTTCGATCCTAGGTAGAGGCAGGTATTTCTCTCTCTGGGCACACTGAGACTATATCTGCTGAACAAAACTCCTCATTGGTGACAGGAAGGGCATCTGGCCATTAAAACACTCTGTTAGCTCCATTCAGTTGCCCAGACTCCACTCCGTAAGGGATTATGGGGTCATTAAAAGAAGATGATGATTGTAGAAGCACATAGTCCTGAGACTGGCAAGATTTTGTCTACAGGTGTGAAACAATAAAACAGAGGTCCCCAACCTCCGGTCGTGGAATGGTTTGGGACCAATTCGTGGGTAGTGATCTCAAGATTCTTGGTGGAACTTCCTGAAAGTTAACCAATACAGATAATCCTTGGCTTATAAACATTCATTTAGTGTAGTGGCCACTTGAAGTTACAACAGCCCGAAAAAAGTGACTCGCACTTACGACCATCAAAGTATCCCTGCAGTCATGCGATCAAATTTCAGGCGCTGGACAGCCGGTATATATTTAGGACAGGTGCAGCGTGCTGAGATCACCCTGATTTCCATTGGCAAGTTTCCCATCAGGCCTCCGACAAGCACAGTTAAAGGGGGGGAGCCAGATTCGCTTAACAACCGCATGGTTCACTTAACAACAGCAGTGATTCGCTCAACAACCATGGACAAAGGTTGTAAAATCAGGGGGGGGGGGTTTGATTCATTCCACATCTGTCTTCCTTAGCAACAGAAATTCTGGTCTCAATTCTGGTCAAAAGTCAAGAACTACCTGTGTGGCTCCTAAATGGATCAAGCCAATATAACATATACCCTGTTTCCCCAAAAATACAACCTACCCTGAAAGTAAATCCTAGCTTGATTTTTTTACACATATAAGCCTAATATAAGCCCTACCCCCAAAATAATTAAAATCTTACTGACTCCAGAGTGGATGGGTAAAAATTAAGCTAGGATGGATATGGGGGGGGTGGAGCTGCCCTACTACATACTTTGAACAGTTGTAGCCAGGCCTCACACACCCCGACACCTGCCTTGCAGGCCCATTTCCTCTGCAGCCAGAAAGGCTGGCAAAGCTTTCCTGAAGGCCTCTGGAGCTGAGAACAAAGCTCTGGATCGATCCTGAGCTCTATTATCGGCCGCAGAGACCTTCAGGAAAGCCTTGCCGGCTGCAGAAGAAGTTCCTGAAGGCCTCTGACAGCAAAAAGGAGGCCAGGGGCGATGCACGCAAATGAGGTTAGTCAGTGGATGACATCCCCCCAAAATAAGACCTGTTGCCTTTTCTTGGTGGCCAAAAACAATAGAAGACAGAGTCTTATTTTCGAGAAAACCTGGTAGTCACATCACCACAAGAGAGTTTATGTTTCAGAGAGAGTAAACGCTCTTTTAAAAAAGCTAGATCGGTTACACTTTTCAGTAAAGGAGGTAACCAACTCTGGAGTGGAATAAGACATGGACAGTTCTACGCTTCCCATATTTGTTGGCGTAGTGTGAACAGCTGATTATCCAAATAAAGGATTTTAGGACCTAAATCAGGATTGTCTGCCAGCTCTCAGCAGGCAGCTTTTCTTCGCTCTCCAAAAATGTCAGATGCTCAGCGAAGGGAATCTTGAAAACTGCCCTGGCAGATGAGCGAACGGAGGTTGCTCCTTCAATGGGTAGAAGTCTATAATTCTGCCTTTTTTTCCCCCCCCGGGGATTTCTCCCCCCCTCCCCCCCAGTTGCTTACAGACAAAAAATCCCATTCTTTCTACCTTTCTCAGGAGAGTTCCCTATAGAAAAGAAGGGCAGGATTCCCAGCTGAAAGTGAAGGTGGGAGAAATGCAAAGATGGACAGCCTCAGTTTGGAAAAAAAAAAAAAGGAAACACTTTAGCTGCACATCAGTGTCTCTCGTTCCCTCCATCTTAACATTGCAAAAAGTAAGAAACAGATCTGATTTCTTAATCCCTCCCTTCCACAGCTTTGTTCATATCAACAGTACAGGTAATCCTCAATTTATGACTGCAAGTAGATTGGGAACGTCCGCCATTAAATGCTGCAGTCATTGAGTGAGTCATCAGGTCATCATCCCAATTTTACAAAAAAAAATTGCCATGGTTAATCTAGCTTAAGGCCGCCCACCACTAAGCGATGCAGTCATTAAGCGAGTCGTCACGTGGTCATCCCAATTTTACAATATTATTTTGCCATGATTGTTAGGGCCTAGTCTGCTGCAAATTATTTGACTTCTGGTTCCAATAATAATAATAATAATAATAATAAGAAGAAGAAGAAGAAGAAGAAGAAGAAGAAGAAGAAGAAGAAGAAGAAGAAGAAGAAGAAGAAGAAGAAGAAGAAGAAGAAGAAGAAGAAGAAGAAGAAGAAGAAGAAGAAGAAGAAGAAGAAGAAGAAGAAGAAGAAGAAGAAGAAGAAGAAGAAGAAGAAGAAGTGATCTACCATTTTAATGTCTTTGTGGGTATAGCAGATGAGTAGGCAGAGCTGGAAGGCGGGGTTAAATGCATCATCAGTTTGGAATCATTGCACAGCCCCAAGAGACCCAAGTCCAGCCCCCCAAGGATTCCCTTGACCTATATCTAGCACCAAGTTAGCTTTGTGACTAGATTCTTGTATATAGGTATCAATAATAAACTCTTCAAATGCTTTGAACTCAGCGAGAGTTCCTGATTCTTTGGGCCTGAAAATGGCCAATTCTAAGGCAGATTGCTATACGTGCTATCATTGGTTTGGTTAATCATGGTCTCTGTTTTTTCACCCTGTTCCTTGACTTCCATTACTGGAGCTTGCAAGTCATCAATTTTTTTTCAATTATCAGAGTGACACCATCAACTCCCTTCAGTTGTGTTCCTCAAAACACTTTTGCAGATCCCACTTGCAAAAATGTGGTTGACCACTGGAGAGCAGCAGGGAGAACAGAAAACCCTAGAACTTTGCTGCCCTCTAATGGCCACCTTGTGCTTTCACATCCAAAACCTGGTTGCAGGGTGATATTCCAAAGGAAAACATGATTGTATTTCAAGCTAAACCACCTTATGGCAATCTACCTCCAATCTGTGCCTTCCAGGTGTGTTAGATTTCAACTTTAATCATTTCCAATAGTTGTCTTTGCAATGTGGGAGTTTGATTGCAACATATCCTGAGGACAAGAGGGGCAGAAGAATGATATTGTGTGAACAAGCAAGACAATTTGAGCACACCTTACTTTTCTCTCCAGTTGTGGCACACAAAATAACTTTCAATTTGTTTAAACTCGCAACTTGTTAGTTTAACTAACATTTCCTATACCACTGAATCAGCCCAAACCATGGTTAGCTGAACTTCCTAGAATTTTTTGAAAAGTCAGGATTAGAAGCCATAATCTGTCTTTTTTTTTCCTCCAGTAAAAAATAGTTAACCACAATTTAGCCTGGAGCGGAAATTGTGACAAAGTGCTTAATTGAAAAGGAAAATATTTTTTTTATTGGACACAACTCTTCTGAAATGCCCTGAAAGATAGCAATGGGTGATCCTGGGAGGTGAATCCAGTGTGCAGGTTTTCACCTCTCGGTTTCAACTTCTCAATTACCTGAATTCGTAATGAGGATATGTGTAGAAGAAAATATTTAATGCAGCTATTAATGATGTGAAGAGAATAAATAGAGGAGGTCTCATCTCCCCCAGCTCTGAATAAATAGACCCAAAACATGGGAGTCACCGAATAAAGCTGATTAGAAGTAATTTGCAAAATTTATCACCCTAAGATGTGCAAAGACTGCTTACTTAAGATGATTTTAAAGAAGGATTAAAACTTTACAGACAGAGCAACAGCCCTCCCTTAATTTTAAAAAAAGACAAACGTAAGATGGATATTATGGAATGTAGCTCAGAAAGTCATCATTGTAGACCAGGGTTTGGATCTCGTGACCGTGGGGAATGCTGCAATGGTCATAACTGCGAGGACTGGTCATAAGTCACATTTTTCAGCGCCGTTTTAACTTTGAATGGTTGCTGTACGAATAGCTGTAAGCTGAGGATTACAGGTGGACCTCAACCTGCGACCACAACGTTTATATTGTTATTGAGTTTTGCCCCATTTTACGACATTCCGTGCCACATTTTGTGGAGCGAATCATTGCAACCGTTCCATTACTAACACGGTGGTTAAGTGAATCCTCCCCCGTTGACTTTGCTGGTCAGGTGGTCCCAAAAGGGGATCACGTGACCCTGAGGACGCTGCAACCGTCATAACCAAGCCTCTGAATGTAAACCACGTGACCCTAGGGATGCTCCAAGGGCCGTACAAGCATGAAGAACTGCCGTAAGTCACTTTTTTCCACTGCCGTTGCAGCTTTGAACGGTCACTAAACCGTTCGAGGACTACCTGTGCAATGTAAACCCCACCACCACCTGTCAAATGTACATACCAATCGGGGGGGGGCAGTGTTTTTCAGAGCCTCTTCCGAGATTTTAGCAGATCTATAAATCCTGCCTCTACCTCTGTCAACAGGAAGGCAAGGAAGGAATGCCTGCAAATTTGCAAGCCGAGAGAGCCCATGTATAACCCACCCCGGTTCCATCTCACATCCCCCCACCCCCCTGAGAAACAGCAGAACTAGGTCTCCAGCCCTGTAAATCTCTCCCAAACTGCCTTGCAGTGATGCATTCATCATCGCTGTGACTCCACTCGAATTTCCTCCAATTTGTCAATCTGTCTCTCCCCGAGGAGTCAACTTGCAAACCCCGGGAACTGTCAGCAGCAGGCCTGGAAACTCTGGGGGTCTCCCTAAGCAGGAGAGCCGCCCTCTTCTGTCTGCAACCAGCTTGGGACAAGGCCACAGAGCAGGGATGTCCAACGCAAGGCCCGCGGGGCTGGAGCTGGCCCGCGATGTGGTTGGATCCAGCCCGCGGGGCCGTCCAAGGTTAACCCCCATGATGGCAAATCTATGGCACACGGAGCCCTTTCTGTGGGCATGCACACCATCGCCAGCTGCTGTTCTGGTTTCTGGCATGCCAGCCAGCTGGTCTTTGCAGGTGCTGGGGTGCCAGAAAACGGCTCAAAAATCAGGCTGCTTTTCGGGCCTTTTTCAGGCCATTTTCTGGACCAAAAACAACCTGAAAAAGACCTTAAAAATGGCCCCAAAACACCCCACATCTGCCCTGAAAAATGGCCTGAAAAAGGCCCCAAAAGGGTTTTCCGGCTGGCTAGGGAATTCTGGAAATTGAAGTCCACAAGTCTTAAAGTTTGGGAGACCAAATTGGCTCAAAAATACTTCTGGCTGCTTTGATTTTCCATGACACGAACACAGTTGGTTCAACAACTGTGAATTATCGTCATCACCACATAACCCCGTAGAATGACCAGAGGTGATATATTCAGCAGGTTCTGACCAATTCTGGAGAACCGGTAGTGGAAATTTTGAGTAGTTCAGAGAACTGGCAAATACTACCTCTGACTGGAGATTTTACAGTATCCTTCCCCTGCCACGCCCACCAAGCCACGCCCACAGAACCGGTAGTAAAATAATTTGAATCCCACCACTGAAAATTACATAGTGCATAATGATGTATCTGTACTTATTTTTTATTTTAGGACCTTTCGCTCATGATTGTTAAGCAGATTGCGGCAGTCGCTCAGTGAATCATGCTGGCATTAAACAAGGCTGACTCTCGTTGACTTTGCCAGCTGGGAAAGTCACAATTGGCATCACATGAACCTGGGATGCTGTAATAAATACCTATCTGCCGGCTGTAAAGCACCTGAATTTGGATCGCATAACGACAGGGAAGCTGTGATGGTCATTAAGAGTGAGGAGCAGTCCTAAGTCATTATTTTGCCGCAACTTTGAGCAATCTCTAAATGAACGGTTGTAAGTCAAGGAGCCTCAGTCAAACCACAGGCAGGTAACATATGGGAGTTTTCTTGGTGGCCTGCAATGTGTTTTGCTTGCATGCAATTAATTCTTCAATCATAATTGGAACTGGCTCCACAATTCTAACCCTGATTAGGAGACACCTGCTCTTCATTAGCAAATCTTCGCTTATCCACAAAGGACTCTCTCCCCCTCTCTCCCCCATCCCTTAATTAAAATGAAGCAGCTCAACTGACCACCTCCCCAAGGACCAAATCTTGCCTTAAGCCGTACTTTCCTCTTAGCTAACAGGAGTTTCTAAGGCCAAGCTAAACCATCGTCCTCTCTCAACCCAGGCAATTGATATTCAGAAGTGGGACTGTCTCAGACAATGCAGGTTCCGTCAAGCCATCTTCAAATCAGCGTCTCGGGCAGCCCTCGTCCCCTCCAATTAAGTGGCCTGTATCTTGTTTGCAAAGCCAGCCACCAGCTGGTCACTCTTACTGACATTTGGCAGCAGGGAAGTACATAAATTAATATATTGTGCGGAAAAATAAAATCCAAAGATGACAACCCTCAACTGAACGGATTCCCCCTTCACCAAGATATTGTCAGGCTGAGTGTCAAATGGACGGACAGAAGGACTTCTAAGATGGAAGAGGCTCCATGGAGTGTAATGTGGAAGAAAACAGGAGTCCAACTGAAAGGAAATTCAAGAAATTCTTACTCTCCACCCGGTTCTCCTTGTCCCTTCCCACCTCTTCTCTTCTTTATCCATCTCCCATCTCTTTGGGTTTTTTTTTCCTTCCAAATATAAAGATATCAGAATTATACACACAGCATGCAAAGAAAGAATATTTAAGTAAACAGCAAAGTTGGCATTTTAAAAATAAGCTCTGCCAAGATCTTTTCTACTTTTCCCAGGTACGAAACTGGTTTCCTTTGGCTTCAGAGACTGAAATTATTGATTATAAGAGTATCAGCAGGCCCCGGTTACAGCAACAGAGAGGGAATGTTGGTAAGAATAGCATCAAGAACATAGAAAACTAGAAGTCTAGTGGTTAAATCACTGGCCTAGAAACTGGGAGACAGAGAGTTCTAGTCCTGCCTTAACATGAAAGCGGCTTGGGTGATGTTGAGCCAATCACCAAGAAACTGTGAACTGTAGATGTTGGCCAATTATCAGGAGAGTGTGAATTATAGTCCCACCTTAGCATGAAAGCTGGCTGGGTGACATTGGGCCAATCACCAGGAGACAGTGAATTCTAGTCCCACCTTAGGCATGAAAGCTGGTTGGTTGACATTAGGCCAATCACCATGCGACAGTGGGTTCTAGTCCCACCTTACCATGAAAGCTGGCTGCGTGACATTGGGCCAATCACCAGTAGACAGTGAGTTCTAATCCCACCTTAGGCATGAAAGCTGGTTGGTTGACATTAGGCCAATCACCATGAGACAGTGGGTTCTAGTCCCACCTTAGGCATGAAAGCTGGTTGGTTGACATTAGGCCAATCACCATGAGAGAGTGAGTTCCTGTCCCACCTTAGCATGAAAGCCGATTGGGTGACATTGGGCCAATCACCAGGAAACTGTGAGTTCTAGTCCTACCTCAGGCATGAAAGCCAGCTGGGTGTCATTGGGGCAGTCACACTCTCTTATCCCAGCCCACCTCACAGGGTTGTTGCTGCTGAGGAAAATAGGAGATGGAAAGACTATGATATGTGTTTGTAAAAACTCATAAAATAATAAAGACGGGATAAAAAAAATCTAGGAAAAAAAAACTAAAAATAGAGCTTCTTTTGGAGAGTCCCTGCCAGTCAGAATGGACAACGAACACTTCCATTCCCCAATCCCTCACAGCTATTTGTAGCTGATCTTTTATCATCTTCCTTCACCATCAGCTTCCAAACACCAAGAAAAAACATAATCTGTTCAGCTTTCTTTCAGCTGGCTGTGTTAATTAGTTCATTGTCGATGCATTTGTCGGGTGATTCCCCCACTGCTGCCAAGAAATAACCCATTTAGAGATTCAAGGAGAATTTACAAAGATGTGAAACTCCTAAAATGGTTGAACCTCTATAGGGAAATGAAAGAGGTTTATTTGAATAGAATAGAATAGAATAGAATAGAATAGAATAGAATAGAATAGAATAGAATATAGAAGCTGGAAGGGACCTTGGAGGTCTTCTAGTCCAACCCCCTACTCAAGCAGGAGAACCTATAATTTCAGTCAAACGGCTGTCCAGTGTCTTCTTAAAAACCTCCAGTGATGGAGGGCCCACAATTTCTATAGGCAAAACTGTTCCACTGGTTAAATGTCCTCACTGTTAGGAAGTTTCTCCTTAATTCCAGGTTGTTTCTCTCTTTGGTTAGTTTCCATCCATTGTTTCTTGTGCTTTGGAAAATAATTTGACCCCCTCTTCTTTGTGGCAGCCCCTCAAATACTGGAATACTACTATCCTGTCACCCCCAATTCTTCTTTTCTTTGGACTAGCCAAGTCCAAATCCTGCAGCCATTCTTCATATGTTTTTTGTCTCCAGGCCTTTGATCATCTTAGCCGCTCTTCGTAGTGAGATGCTAAGGCAGGGGTCTCCAACCTTGGCAACTTGAAGACTTTTAGACTTCAACTCCCAGAATTCCTCAGTCAGCTTTGCTGGCTGAGGAATTCTGGAAGTTGAAGTCCAAAGGTCTTCAAGTTGCCATGGCTGGGGACCGCTGAGGTGGATTCTGGAGCAGAGCAAAGCCTTATGTAGGGCTGCCTTTGATGGACCAGTGGTTTGATGAGGTATGATGTAGTTTCTATCTCCTGCCTTATCTAACTATCACAGGAAAACCAGCCAGAAATAAATAATGGAGGGGAAAAGAGAAGGAGGTCAGCTGGGGTGCTTGTCTTCCCTCAGATACTTATACAACTGGACAGCTGGTTAGAAAAAAAAAACAAGGATATCTCAAAGCTCAAAACCTCTCTCTTTTCCACACCCGGTAATCTTAGCCCTGCTTCCCATTTAGGGAAAGAGCCTCCATAAAGCAGAGTGCCCAACCTTAGGCATCTTTAAGACCCGTGGACTTCAATTCCCAGAATTCCCCAGCCATCTTGGCTTGGCTTAGCTGGCTGGGGAATTGTGGGAGTTAAAAGTCTATAGGACTTAAAGATGTCAAGGTTGCACACTTCTGCTCTGAAGGCAGATAGTCTAATTTGAGTTCTGAAATGCCTCTCTACAAATTAAATGTCAGAATCCTGACAAAGGAAAATAAATTGTACTGAACTTAGCAGGGTTTTTTTTTCCTCCCCCTGGGTAAATATGCATAGGACAGGGCTGCAAATTTTAAATATGGTTACTTGGGTTACTGGGAAAACATCCAAAGCTTCTCCTTCATCTTCCACTTGTGTACACACATCCACTTCTCTCTCTCTCTCTCCCTCTCCCTCTCCCTCCCTCTCCCCCTCCCCCCCCTCCCTCTTCGGAACACCTGCAATGTATAGATACTCACACCTGCAGTGTAACAGCTGCAACAGAGTAGAAATGCAACTGAACACAACTGCTAACCAGCAGGGACAATTTTGACCTTCTGGAGGCCTCATCTATGATGTCAACCTTTTAGGGTTCCCCCCCCCCGCCTCTTTCCTCCTTCACCACCTCACCTCCCCCCCTCAAAAAATCTCCAAAATAGAACCAGAAGATAGGAATCGAGAGTGGTGGTGCCCCCATCTGAAGGTTATCCAGCTGCTTTCATCCCCGTTGATGTCACAAGAAGCTGCTACATCACCATCCCTGGTCTGGTTGCCTTAGCAACACCCCCACTGGCTGTTGCTAGGTACCACAACTCTGACTTAGTGGTGGAACAGTGATGGGGGTGGGGGTGAAGTTATTGCTGTGTCAGCTCATTCCTTTTATCGCCCTTCCCCCTCCCCCTTTCGCCCCTCCCTTGGAATCTCCTGTGCAGCCAGCCAGCCAGAACTGCCAAGGTCATCCTCATTTCTGCCACGGTCAACCACCCACTGCCCCAAAATAAGCTTATCTCTGCAGAAGCCCCCATCGGCCTGAACTGTGCTATCCTGTGCTACTTTCCTTCCTCCCACGCACCTGCCTCCAGGTCCTTTTTTCCAGCCCCTCCCTCTGGAGGGGACAAAAAAGATATATAACCTATCTGACTCATTTTAACAAGGATTTCTTAAATAGCATCAAGGAGAACCCCCCCCCCCTCCCAAGAGACGTTGGCAGGTTGCCAGGGAAGGCAACGAACGCCATTCGCCTCCTCTCCCCCCTTGTGCCTGCTCTGTGCCAGGGGAAGGAGTGCCAAAGGCTCTGCCTCCCTTCCATAATATAAGAAGCTTGGCCTGGAAGAGCGAAGGGTGAACAAGAGAGCAATTATTCATTCTCTTTCCCAAGCGCTGGAATTCAAGCTCAGCCAACCCAGAGCTGATTGACAGCTAGGTTTAGGATGGACAAGACCAACTTATTTCCTCCTCCGGTGCGTAACGAATCTGCGGGATCCGTCATCCTGCTTGGACAGGCCTCCTTGTACGCGAGTTCTTTGGGGTGGGGGGTGTCGACGGGCAATGGGGATCCAGAAGGAAGACCATCTGAAAACTCTACCTCACATTAACCTCAACCAGAATTTTGATGAGGTTAACCGCATTAACCTCAACCATGCAGAACATTTGCTAGACCAATTCTCGAATACAGCTCGTCCGTCTGGAACCTGCACTGCATATCGGACATTAGTACAATTGAGAGATATTTCACGAGAAGAGTCCTCCATTCTTCTGCTCTTAATAGAATACCTCATACCACCAGACTTGAAATTTTGGGCTTAGACAACATAGAGCTATGCCTTTGGTCTGACCTAAGCGTAGTACATAAAATTACCCATTGCAATGTCTTACCCGTCAATGACTACTTCAACTTCAACCACAGCAACACACGAGCACACAACAGATACAAACTCAGGGTAAATCACGCCAAACTCGATTGCAGGAAATATGACTTCAGCCACAGAGTGGTCAATGCCTGGAACTCACTACCTGACTCTGAGGTCTCTTCCCCAAACCTCCAAAACTTTCACCTTAGACTGTCTAATGTTGACCATATTCCATTCCTAAGAGGTCTGTAAGGGGGGGCGCATAAGCACACCAACATGCCTATCGTCCCTGTCCTAATGTTTCTTTTTATTCGTACCCATTTTATGTACTCTTAATCATGTTTCCAATTATATCTGTTATCTAAAACATGCTTGACAAATAAATAAATAAAATAAATAAAACAAGGCAAGTTGGCAAGTTTAAGACTTGTGGACTTCAGCTCCCAGAATTTCTGAGCTAACATGACTGGAGGAGGAATTCTGGGAGTTGAAGTTCACAAGTCTTAAAGCTGTCAAGTTTGAAGACCTTTGAAATAAAATAAATAAATAGAATGATCAATGGTCAAGGATGATGGGTGTTTCACCTTCAAAGCCCATAGACCGATGCTTCTCAACGTTGGGTGGACTTCAACTCCCAGAAATTCCCCTGGAATGGGGAATTCTGGGAGTTGAAGTCTACACCTCTTAAAGCACCCATGGTTGTAAAACACTGGCCCAGACAGTCTCTCCTTTCGACTTGATGGACATGGTTATCTCTAGGGATCCAGGCTGTCGGTCTAACTAAGAACTGCGAGGGGGCAGGGTCTCTTTACAATTTCCTCTCTGTGTGGGGGATCTTCGGCTGACAATGTTGGAGACAAGCTGTTAAGCTAAAGGGGAAAACTATTAATTGATGGAAGGCTTGAAGACCCCTTTGGGAAAGCAAATTTTAAAAGCCTGACAAAGGGAAAGAGAAAACACTGCCCCAAAGACTAGGGAGAAATATCACCAACGGAGAGATAAGAAACTAGTCCTTCAATTGGCAAGTCCCTATTTCATCAGCAAGAATTGGATTGCAAACTCAGGCCAAATGAAATATCTGGATTCCTGGCATGTTCCAATCCAAACCTGTTGAACTTCAACCTTATGTACCAGCCAGGAAGAAATCCATTACAGCGAGTCCTCGTGACCACAATTGAGCCAACATTTCTGTCGTTAAGCGAGACGGTCATTTAGTGAGTCTTGCATCATTTTACAACCTTTCTTGCCACTGTTGAGCCTGAGACACTGCCACCATCATAAATAGGAGCCAGTTGCCCAGCATCCGAAATGTGATCACATGGATGTTGCAACGGTCATAAGTATGAACAACGGTCATACGTCACTTTTTTTCAGTGCTGTTGTAACTTCGAACGGTCGCTAAACGAACAGTTGTAAATCAAGGGCGACCTGTATGCTGCCTTTCTGGGTTTGTGCTAGTTCTAAAATCCTGCTTCATCTGCTGTCACAGGAATACGCTTGCCCGGAGAAGTGGAAAAATTTGCATTTCAAATTCTTCTTTGACATATAATGATTGGTGTGAGCCATCTCCTCTATTCTCCAGCCTCAGTTCCCCTTTCTAGAAAACAGTAGTAATACTAAAATATATAAAGGGCACTAAAAATAAGAGCCGGGGACTATAATTTTGAAGAGAAGTGAAGTGGTTTACAAGAGGACTCACGTCTAGTGAAACACTTCTACAGAATTTGGAAAGAATACCAAATTCTGATACGCTGGTGGGATTGGACATGGGTATCTTAAGGTGCAATGCTTGTATTTTATTTTATTTTATTTTTGAAAGCACTTCCAGCTGCTTGAGAGAGTGGGGGGGGGGGGGGAGAGAAAAAGACAGGCTATTGTCTCTTTGTTGATATGCATGCTGTATAAACAGTGCTTTTTGCAAATGATGCTGTCTGCAAATTGGAAAGAAAAAAAACCCACACTGATTAGAATGCACATTCAATTTACCAAAGAGTGCGCCTTCGTTCCATATCGCATTTACAACATTCAGAAGTGATGTGTTTGAGACTAAACAGGACCCTGAACATCTCCAAGCATTCCCCCAACGTCCCCCAAGAGCCGCTGTGGGAGAATACAGATCAAAGCACTCCCCGTACACCATTCTCTGCAGACAGTGGTCGGGTATTTCCTTGTCTACACATTCTGCCTATACGCTGGACCCAGTGTTTCTCAATCTTGGTGGCTCGAAGATGTGTGGACTTCAACTCCCAGAATTCCCTCAACCAGCCATGCTGGCTAGGAAATTCTGTGAATTGAAGTCCACACATCTTCAAGCAAGCCAGGATGAGGGACAGTGTACTGGACTGCCATTATTCACATTCTAACTCAACCCAGCCAACCACCTCTGGGGAGGGAGAAAAGGAACACAGGCGAAGGATGAACATGGAAAGTCTACAGCTAGTCCTTGAATTATGACCTATTTTGGGACTGAAATTTCTGTTGTTAAAAGCAGGGTGATTGTTTCCCAGCGTAGACTCAAGAAACGGTGGATGGGTCACATTAAGGAAGGCCTGAAAGGTGAAGTGTCACACGTGAAGATGTACTTCTCAGGATTCCAGCAGTTACTCCAATTAAATCTTGAACCTTGAGCCACACTCCCAAAACTAAAGAGGTTTTATTTGAAGTTAACATTCTACGTCCGGCACTAACCTGGGTGTAGCCAACTCTGACATACATAATTCACTTGACCTTGCTTCCACTCACCCCCCCACCCCACCCCTCTGGATGTATCATCCAACGAAAAAAACGTCCATAGCCAAGAATCATCAATCATGCTCTCCAATTAGATTTTTTCGGGGCAGAAGCTTCAACCATCTAATCAGACTTTGAAGAAAATATGAATGGAATGTACTTTCGATTCCACACTGTTGCCTGCTCTTTGAAACTCCTCCCCCCCCTTCTTTCTGTTGTCAACTATAAAACGTGTATACACAATGTTTTATGTGTTGACAAAACTGGAGTGAGCCAAATGGAGACTGATATGCCAAGAAGCAGAGCTTGCCATAGCACAGAAATAACGCTAGGAAGAAGAAACCAAAGGATTATTAAATGAGTTGTGCCCCATTGGCCATGATGGTTGTGCAAGTCACCGCAATTGTTAAGCGAATCACACTGCCATTAAGAGAATCCACCTTTCCCCAATGACACTGCTTGTCGGGAGTCAACTGGGAAGGTCGCAAATGTTGATGAGATGACTCTAAGATGCTGCAATTGTCATAGCAATAGCACTTAGACTTATATACTGCTTCACCGTGCTTTTATAGCCCTCTCTAAGCGGTTTACAAAGTCAGACTTTTGCTCCCAACAATCTGGGTCCTCATTTTACCCACCTCAGGAGGATGAAAGGCTGAGTCAACCTTGAGCCTGGTGGGATTTGAACTGCCAAATTGCAGGCAGCTGGTAGTCAGCAGAAGTAACCTGCAGTACTGCACTCTAACCACCGAGCCACTGAGGCTCATAAATATATACCAATTGTCAAGCATTTGAAATTTAACCACATGGCCCTGGGAATGGTCCTTAAGTGAGAAGGTCAGTCACTTTTTTCAGTGCTACTGTAACTTTGAACAGCCGTTAAACAAATGGCTGTAAGTCAAGGACTACTTTGCTCAAGGACATTTGTTCCATTCATCCAAGATCTCTTATTTCAGAACAGCGGTGAGCAATCCCTCCCTCTGATTCTGCAAGGAATTGTTCAGCCTCTAACAAAAACAACAGGATTGACGTATTACAAAGGGAAATAAGAAGGACAAAGATAGACAAGCATCTCAGGAAGGGAAGGAGAGAGGAGAAGGATATGTCACAGAGAGAAAGAGAGAGAGAGGAGGAGGAGGGAGGGAGGAGAGAGAGAGAGAGAGAGAGAGAGAGAGAGTGGTCCTTCCAAGTTACATAAAGCATTCCTATTTTTAACTCACTTGTTTGGATTCTGCTTTGACTTCCAGAGATAAATACTTAAAAGGGTTTTGATTCAGACGCCAACATAAACCTGGTGGCTCTAGAGCAGGGGTCACCAACCTTGGCAACTTTTCTCTCGGCTGGGGAATTCTGGGAGTCGGAAGTCCTCCAGGCTTAAAGTTGCCAAGGTTGGAAACCCCTGCTCTAGAGATTCCACACCTTGACCTGAAATGTTTTGAAACAGAATCCAGGGGAGGGGCGGGGAGGGGGAGAGAAAACATTTCCTTCTGTTGAAATTCCCACCTCCAGGAAATCAAAAGCGAAGGAAAGGATAACGAAGGGTCCTATTTCACTGAGATCAAGGCTCCACTTCCAGGAGAACCTCATCCTTTGGAAGGCAGCTTAGCAGTGGAGGGATGACCAGCCCAATGGTGGTCAAAAGATGGGAGGACCAAATGAAACGAGAGCACGGCTGTTTGCAAGGGCTGGGTGTGTGAAAAATAAAGTCAAGATCGTAACTCAGCCATCTGATCAAAACCTCAGCCTTTTTAAATATGTGCTTCTGATCGCCATCTTGACTTTTTTGACCTCCCCTCCTGCAGACAGTTCTGTAAGAGCCACAAGAGTCTTGAAAACACCCAACACTTACAGCCTCTGCAAAACTGACTGAACAGAATAGAACAGAACAACAGAGTTGGAAGGGACCTTGGAGGTCTTCTAGTCTAACCCCCTGCTCAGTCAGGAAATCCTCTACCATTTCAGACAAAGCGTTATCCAATCTCTTCTTAAAAATTTTTAGTGTTGGAGCATCTACAACTTTTGGAGGCAAGTTGTTCCACTGATTAATTGTTCTCACTATCAGGAAATTTCTCCTTGCTTCTAAGTCGGTTCTCTCCTTGATTAGTTTCCACCTGTTGCTTCTTGCCCTGCCTTCAGGTGCTTTGGAGAATAGCTTGACTTCCTCTTCTTTGTGGCAGCCCCTCAAATATCAGAAGACTGCCATCATGTCACTCCTAGTTCTTCTTTTCATTAAACTAGACATATCCAGTTCCTGCAACCGTTCTTCATATGGAAAAGAGAACAGATCTTCCCAGTAGCCTTTCTTTCTAGTTGACTAATTATTCATATGTTGAGATTTCTTTACATACAAACAGCATCTGTTTTGCACCTGTAACAGGTTTGTGGGAAAGGTGCAGATTCAGGAATGAGCCCCAGCACATACCCCCACCCCAAATATACCCCCTGTCCAATCCGGTCCCCAAAATGAAAAGGTTTAGGGGAGCAGGTGCCCCCCAAAAGCAAAATCAAGTACGCACTTTCTCTTTCTCCCTCTTTTGGAATTCCTTTTATTGGGCAAAGATTCTGAAAACCTTTTTTCGTTTCCTCCTTTCCAGCACATCCACCTCTCATTTATTTAATTAAAAGAATATTTTAAACACCTTCCGAGCTTTCCTCTCTCTGGGTGAGAGTTTTAACAGACAACAGTGGCCCAATTTGATAATGAGATCATCGCTGGTATGGTTTTTTTCTTTTTTCCCTCTTTCTTTCCGCTTCTCCAAATCACAACAGCCCAAAGGCTTCCAAATGCATCTACATCATAAAAAAAAACACCCATAAATCTTTCACAGGCATGCACATTCAAAAGAACAGCAGATTAAAGCGAGATAAAAATGAAAGATTTAAAAAATGTTTTTAAACTTCAGAAAGAAAAAATAAAGCCACAAATTATGAGCACCGGGTGGAAAACAACCCATAATCACAAGAGGAGGGGGAAAGACAAATGAGGAAGATGGTAGATATCACAGGGAAATTTTTTTATCTATTTTCTTTCTCTTTTTTTAATCTCACAGCAAGCAAGAGACCGGGCATAATGAGGGATTTCAATTACATATTCCATTCTTGGAGAGAAATTGCAGGCTGACTTAAAGAAGTCCCAATGAATTCCCATTAGCTTATTGCTTTGTTAATCCTCTCATTTACCGATGCATATTGATTTTTCACTTCGGTGACCCTTATTCAATCTGTTGCCCATTCAGGACATGTTCATCACCATGATTTCCAGCTGATACGGGCCAGGCACACAGTATCTCATGGGCACCTGATTTTGTACCACATTATTCATCTTTTATCCTGAGTAATATTTCCACTTTAACTTGCTGAGGGGTTACAGGAGACCTATCAATTCCTCTTAATGTGACTCGGTATTATATCCCAATCAGAATTTCAAATCATCTGCTATTTTAAGATGGGAATAAGTATTCCATATGTCTAGTTGAATGAAAATAAGGACTAGGGGTGCCATGATAGCAGTGTTCCAAGGTTTGAGGGGCTGCCACAAAGAAGAGGGAGGGGTCAACCTATTCTCCAAAACATTCCATGGCAGGACAAGAAGCAACGGATGGGAACTAATCAAGGAGAGAAGGAACCTAGAACTAAGGAGGAACTTCCTGACAGTCAGAACAATTAATCAGGGGAACAAGTTGTGGGTGCTCCATCACTGGAGGTTTTTAAGAAGAGACTGGAAAACTGTTCGTCTGAATTGATATAGTGTGTCCTGCTTGAGCAGTGGGTTGGACTAGAAGACTTCCAAGGTCCCTTCCAACTCTTTTATTCTGAGTCACTTAACAATGGTGGCAAAAAAGGTCAAAAAAGGGGGCTGAACTTAACCACTGCCTTGCTTAGCAACAGAAATTTTGGGCTCAATGATGGTCGTAAGTCAAGAACTACCTGTATTTTTTTTTCCATCTTCCGCAGAGGAGGAGGAGGAGGAGGAGGAGGAGAAGAGGAGGAGGAGATGATGATGATGATGATTCTGAATCTAAGGAGGATGAGAGAGGGAGACAGGGAGGGAGAGAGGAGAAGAACAGCGCTGGAGGGACCTTGGAGGTCTTCTAGTCCAGCCCCCTGCTCAAGCAGGAGAACCTATACCATCTCAGACAAGTGGCTGTCCAGACTAAAAACCTCCAGTGATGGGGCACCCACGATTTCTGGTGGCAAGCTGTTCCACAGGTCACATTGTCCTCACTGTTAGGAAGTTTCTCCTTAATTCCAGGTTGCTTCTCTCTTTGATTAACGTCCAACCATTGTTGCCCTCAGTCTTGCCCTCAGGTGCTTTGGAGAATAATTTGACCCCTTCTTCTTTGCAGCAGCCCCTCAAATATTGAAACACTGCTATCGTGTCACCCCCTAATTCTTCTTTTCTCTATAGACTAGCCAAACCCAAAATCTGCAACCGTTCTTTGTATGATTTAATCCCCTGGCCTTTGATCGTCGTCTTAGCTGCTCTTCTCTGAACCTTTTTCAACACCTTTATAACAAGGATCGCAAGGCCAGTGGTGAGGTTCCATCTCCTGGGACATTCCCTCTCTCTCTCTCTCACTCACTCACTCACCCCCCTACACACACATAATTTCTCAGTAAAAGCCAGTGTTGGCGTATTCAGCAATTACATCCAAGCAAGGCCTCTCCTGCCAGCCAACCGCCCTCCGAAGGCCCCGCAGTGCGCGAAGGGCATGCAACCTTGCCTTGTTGGCTGCTTCCGACAGGCCTCGCTCATTTCCCCCATCTGTCTCGGCTCTGCTCCCAGCCAAGTGGCCTGACACAGTCCCTGCAAGTATTAGATTAATACGACGGCAATTGTCGTTTTACATGTTGTTTCGACACTTCCATCCTTCCTGTAATACACCAGCTCCCCGGATCCCAGCCAATCACCAGCCATCACTTGGCGGACTGACAGCTGTCATAATTCCCAGAAGACCCTTACCACACTTTCTCGCTTCCCCTTAGGACGCTATCCTGTTTTTTTCCCCCGTGAGCAAATATAAATAAATAGAAACACCACACAGCCAACCGAAGGCGGCTTTGACAGAAAGCGTGTTCAACTTTTTTCTTCTCTGTCGTAGAGAACAGAACGTAGAAAATCCATCACGCCCCCTTTCCGCCTCTACAAAGATTTGGGTCCTATTGAAATCAGAGGGCAGGGCTGAGATCAAAGGTGGGCATTCATCTGCCCTCGGCTTCTGTAGGGAAGGTCCACCCAACCCCTAAATTCTCTCTCTCTCTCTCTTTTTTAACTGGAAAAAGGAAGGAAACGCACACTGGACTGGGAACATTTCCAGCTCTGGCGTTGCAAGACAGGAGGTTCACCACGTCCTCCTGGAATTTCTCCGGGGTGGATAAAGAATGGGGCTTTTGAAAGTGCCCCCTGACTCAGTGGCGCCCTCCACGAAAGGGAGTTTGACCTGGCATTCTTTGCAAGCCACAAAGCCGAAACCCAGAAGTGTCAAAGCTGCCCACAAGAAATAGATAAAGGGGATCTTTTGTTCTGCCGTTGACTCATTTTTCTTCATCAGACAGGGCCGTTCTTTCGAAAGGGCTGGGCTCCAATTCTGTGACCAAAGAAGGGGACATATTTCTATAGCTATATTCTTGCGACACACCAGGACATATTTCCCCAACCTGGCACCCTCACAATTCTCTCTCTCTCTCTCTTTCTCTCTCTCTCTCTCTCTCCTTTTTTTTTTGGCTGCGTTGGGTGGAAATTTTGGAAGCTTGGTCTAACAAGCCGCAAAAAACATCGGTTTGGGAAAGCTGTATTTAGATGTTCTAAGTCTCTTATCCAACTCTTCTTATTTCATACTCTCTTCTCTCTTGTTCCATACTTCACACACAACTTTCTGCTGGCAACAAGCACCCTTGGAAACATCTGCTTTCCATTCACCTTCCAGCATAGGGGGTGGGTAGGAAAGCACTATTATAGCCAGAGCCATAGGCAAGAGTAAGCCAAAGAGCCAGCTTAAACTGAGCAAAATTGGATGTTTTTTGCATCGGCACCAATCTGGATGTGTTTGAAATGTGGTAATATTTTGGTACGAGTGCAAAAGTTTCTTCTGGGGCCTGTGTCCTTTCCTACTGTTCCTCGGGTGCAATGTAGGGAGGGTTGATTAAAACAGATAACTTGCCTTCCTAACCAGGTCATGTCACCCTCCAGAACTGAAAACTAACAACTCAGTTGTTTTCATCCGGAGGGAAAAGACAGGTGCCAAAGAAATGAAAAGGGCCACATCTGGCATTGAGCAAAAGCGTTCTTTGTTCTCCAGGCTGGTCGTATCCAATGCTAATAGTAGGAAAGAGTTGCTGGCTTTGGGAGAAATGGGGCAACTTGTCACAGCCAACTCACCACAGGACAATCCACATGGGATAACTCAACGCGATAAATGTTATCCAGCACTGTTGCTTCGACATTATCTCCACTGACAAAAATTGTGTTTCTCATGTTATCCCATGGCGACTTGTCTTGTGGTGAGTTGGCCGCAGACAGACGACCGCAGCGAGATGGCCGCCCTGGGTTGGCCACAGCAAGATGGTTGTGGCAAGATGTCAACGGCAAATTGGCGGCAGCGTGTTGAGTCCTAATGGTGCAGTGGTTAAAATGAAGTACTGCAGGCTACTTCTGCTGCCTGCCAGCTGCCTGCAGTTTGGCAGTTCAAATCTCACCAGGCTCAAGATTCTGAGGTGGGTAAAAGGAGGACCCAGATTGTTTGGGGTAATAGGCTGACTCTGTAAAATTGCTTAGAGAGGGCTGTAAAGCACTGTGAAATGGTATATATGTCTAAGTGCTATTGCTCTTCCTTCCTTCCTTCCTTCCTTCCTTCCTTCCTTCCTTCCTTCCATCCATCCATCCATCCAACCATGGTGGTACAATGGTTAGAATGCAGTACAGCAGGCTCTTCTCACAGCCAGGAGTTCAATCCTGACCAGCTCAAGGTTGACTCGGCCTTCCATCCTTCCGGGGTGGGTAAAATGAGAACTCAAATTGTTGGGGGCAATTGACTGACTTTGTAAAACTGCTTAGAGAAGACTGTAAAGTACTGTGAAGCAGTATATAGTCTAAGTGCTATTGCTATTGTTCTAAACCAGGCTTTGGGTGCAAAGCTTCCTTGCCTGTAGATAATAATAATAAATATTTATTTATATAATAATAAATATTATTTATTATTATTATCCCTCCAGTTTCTTTGTGGCCATCAGAAGTTCTCCTGAATTCTCACCACCATGAAAAGGAGAGCTAGCCTCAAAGCTTAGTGCTCAGAAAGGTAAGTGCTAAAGAAGAGGGAAGTTAAGTTCCACTAAATTATGGTAGCAAGAGACAAGGACTACACACAATCCCCAGAATAAATGCCCCTCTCGCTGTTCCTTCAAACCAGGGTGTGTCACCACCTGTGATGGAGTTTGCAAGGTAGCTAAGCATGTGTGAGGAAGGAACAATATTGACATGAGAAAAATATTCCCACTCCGTATATACATTTGGTAACTGAATTTGCGAGTTGGTGAGAACCGGCTCTAATTCTTCCCTCCTTCCCAATGTCTGCCCTTGCTGTTCAAAAAGTTTCAGGATTTTAAAGCATGTCAGCCGTAATCACAAAGTTGTAAGGTACACTGTTGTTGCTCACTTCGAAGAATTGGCAAGTTGACACCCTCTGTTTGTCCACACCAGGCTGTTTCTCCATCAAAAAACCTTGCAAAGCTTCCTGCTTGTTTGAGAGCCACGCTGGTTATGGGGAAGAAATCTATACCAGCACAGAGTTTGTTCAGAACAAAATAAAACCAGGGTTCTGGCTAACTGCACCTTATTTTAGCTTGATTTTTATAGAAGGGTTTCACACTGTCTCTTGGGTTGCACTTTAGCGACATAATAATCAAGCAGAAATACGGAGGGGTTTCCTGATGGTGAGAATGATTAATCAATAGAACAGCCTGCCTCCCAGGGCTATGGGGGCTTGCTTCATCATGGAGATTTTCAAGAAAAGATTGCACAACCATTTGTCCCAGATGATATAAGGACACCTGCCTTGGGCAAGGGGGAGGGGGTGGGGGGTTGGACTAGAAAACCTTGGAAGTCCCTCCCCCAGCCCTATGACTGTATGGTGGTAGGCTGGCTAAAAGACAAGCCTATGACCAAGTTGTGAATAGTCCTGTATCACCAAAAACGATATGTGCTTATGCTTATCTCCCAATCTCACTCTACATCGGTGGCCCCCAACCTTTTGCGCATTGGCAATCGGTTCCGTGGAAAGAGGTTTTTCCACGGACAGGAGGGAGTGTGGTTTTTCCATGCTGCCTGTATCCCGCAGGTGGGGCTCCACTTGTTTGTACCGTCCAGTTTCTGGCATACTGCGGCCCGGGGATGCGTCGCAGCCCAGGGGCTGAAAATCCCTGCTCTACTTTATTCTTGCAAAACTGTCCCTCGGATGCCTGCTAGGTCTCGGCCCAGACTGAAAGAACGGGAAGCAGGCTCTGAGCTTGCTCCCTCTCTGGCTGTTTGGGCAGCCTTTCTGGTGCCCACAGAAAACCCAACAGTAGGTGTCATTAGCAGCCGGAGAAGATCCCAGCTGCAGAGGCTGAGATAAGGGATTTACCTGCTGAAGCATCTCATGGGGGGGAGCAGCTCTCACAGGGCTGCGTTCTCCAGCAGGGTCTGCATTAGTTTCCTGTCTTATCTTGGAGGTAAGCGAGATGGGCATAGTTTTCAGAGGGATGAGTAGCCCTGGTGGAGGAGGAAGAATGGAGGAGGAGGAATGGAGGAGGAAGAAGGAAGAATGGGGGAGGAAGAATAAAGAAGAACAGAGGAGGAAGCATGGAGAGGAAGAATGTCGGAGAAAGAAGGAAGAAGAATGGAGGAGGAAGAAGGAAGAAGAATGTAGGAAGAAGAATGCAGAAGAATGGAGGAGGAAGAATGAAGAAGAAGAGAAGAGGAAGCATGGAGGAAGACGCATGGAGAGGAAGAATGGAGGAGGAAGAATGAAGAAGAACAGAGGAGGAAAAATGAGGAAAAATGAGGAAGAATGGAAGAGGAAGAATGAAGAAGAGAAGAGGAAGCATGGAGGAAGACGCATGGAGGAGGAAGAATGAAGAAGAACAGAGGAGGAAGAATTGAGGAAGAAGCATGGAGGAGGAAGCATGGAGAGGAAGCATGGAGGAAGAATGGAGGAGGAAATATGAAGGAAGAAGAATGGAGGAGGAGGAATGCCACAACTGGGAGATAATTTGCTGCAAAGCCTCACTGGCTCCCTCCAGACCTATTTTGGGGATGGGATTTCCATTCCATCCGGAGCTGCCCAAAACAGGGCCCGGGGCCCGTATCTCCTAGCTCTGGCCCCTGGAATTGTTGGCCACCGCTGCTTTTGCAGTCCTCGTTGCAGCCTTCCATTTTTGACCTATAAACCAAGTTGCTTTTAGACCGCGATGCTGCAGAATCTCCAAGGGGTGGGGGGGAGAGCACAAAGCACGCTCCCAGTGGCATAATTCAGCCCACTGAGAATCTGTTTTCATGATCAAAAGAAAAGCTGTTCCCCCACTGCAAAGGAGGGGCAGGAGGGCCCTTGTCGAAAGCTACCGGGAAGGCAGGAATAACTAGCTGCCTCTGAGCCTCCGGGATTGGGTTGCGGTTTCAGTGCTCTGCCAAGCCTCCACATTTTACCTGTCCTGACGAACCCGAAGCAGGCAAAATAAGAAAATAAAGGTCAATTTCGTCCCTCTGACACAGGCACACCAAGCGAAGGGGATTCGAGGTTTCTTTTTTTTTCTTTTTCTTTTTAGCATGTCTTTGGATTGGCTGGCTGGCGGCCGATTATTTTATTTTTTAACATTTGGATGGGAAGGAGCCCAAAGGAGCTCTAAAACAATGGAACAGAACAAACTGTTAAATGAATTGGGATCTCCAAACATTTAAAAAATCAAAAAGCCCCACCTTCTCCCATCTGAGGATCTGGCACGCATGCACACACACACACACACACACACACACACACAAACCCAGTGACGAAGATCCCCAAAAAAGAGGTCTCGATTTAGAGATCACAGTGTTCCACTCCGACGTGTTGCGTAGGTCCCAGATGCCAGCGATCGTCACCAGCCCCCAAAGTGGGTCACGAAAAAAAGCAAAGAACTGGTTAAAATGGGCTCTTATTTATCTGCTTGACAGCCTTCCCCGTACAATTTGAGTTCTTTCCGGGCATTTGGGGACTACCGTTCCCATCAGCATGGCCAGTAGTGACTCGGGATGATGGATATGGTCGATAGCTAGAATGCACGAAGATGGAAAAGGAGTACCGGTACTGCTCAACTTTACGGCCACAATGGAGCCAGAATTTACATTGCTAAGAGAGACGCTTGTTAAGTGAGTTTTGCCCCCATTTGCCAGGTTTTCTCCTCAAGCGTAGAGAAGTTCACAACGTGACTTGGGACCTGTCCTTCTTTTGCAGCCCAACAGCCGGTGTGGTGTCATGGTCAAGATGCCACAATAGATCTGCTCCCCTGGTCATTCCTTCATGGTACCCAAAGCCATCTTCTTCTTGAGACCCGGGGCTCAAGGTCTTCCAAAGGCGTCCAGAAATGCTCTTCGTGGCTCAAACCTTCAAGGTGGAACCCCTTTAGCTATTTCAAGAGAAGATTGTACCCCCCCTCTTAAAATTCTGCAGCTTCAGCAGGGAAGTGGGCCTTTCGCCAGCTCTCTCTGCAATCCCATCGTGGAGAAAGAGAGGAGAGGTGGCATTCGTTTTAATATTCTCCTCCATCAAATTTAAGCACCTCCTATATTTTAACAACGTTGCTCACTCCATCTGGAATTATCAGCCTTTTACAGCCTCCTATGTTTAAAAAGCAGTTATTTATCTGTCGGGAAGTCTAGGTAAACACGGGGTACCGATGAGTAAATCGCAGGGGTTTTTTTTTATTATTATTTTTCCAGCCCAGGTAATGGAGATGCCATTTCAAAAGGCCCCAGCAAGGGATGGTTTTAAATCAAGGTCATGCTGGGCGTTTGGAAGCAGCCGGTGTGGCTCAGCCCAGACAGGGCTGCATCTGCGATCCACCAGCCCCTGGCACGGTTTCTAGGAATCGTCAAGAGATACGAGAAAGCCACGATATACTCCGTCTCGCACAAAATATGCTTCCAGATGGGTGGCCATGTTAGCCTGTTGCAACAATATGTTGCAACAGACCAACACCGAACAGGCTGGCTCCCACGTAATGTGCAGATGCTTGGCTGTAAAGCAGCACCCAGGTTTTGGTCTTTTGGTACTTTCCCGGAGAAAATACACACACGCAAACAGAACCCACATCCCGGAGCACCAGGAGCTTAAGGGAAACCTGCTGATATGCCAATGGAGAAGGTCAGGTGAACCTTCTCCATTGGCAGGCAAGTATGGAGGTGAAGCAGTTCTGAATTGCTTCGGCAGTCATGCAAATTATTGTGCGGCAGCACACTGGAGGCTGGGAAGCGCCACTGAGTATATTGGCGATTCCAGATGAGGACGTTAAAGCGAAGAATCCATGCCTTTCACTAACTGTGGCCGGTTGGCTTTCAAGGAGGATGGCTTTGAGCTGCTTCTTAACTTCTTAGGGGGTCAACTTGTTCTCCAAAGCATCAGAAGGCAAGAAAAGGAACCATGGAATGGGAGATACCCAGAGCCAAGGAGAGAAGCAACCTGGGCTTAAGGAGAAACTTCCTAACCGTGAGGACAATTAACCACTGGAAGCATCTTCATGGACATGAAATGCGAGTGCTTAGCAACCGGCTTGTATTTATGATGGTTTGTAGCATCCTAGGGTCACATGACCACCGATGGAGGCAATGGAGAAGCTAGCTGGGAAGATTGCCAATTGTGGTCAGGTGATGCCTCGTTTAACAATCCGGCTCAATGATGAATTTTCCTGCTGCCAATTGTGGTCCTAATTCAAGGACTACCTGAAGCGAGAGCAGATCTATTTTAGGTTATCTTACGGAGAAGCACTAGGGGACACGGTGGCTGTGGCTAAGACGCTGAGCTTGTTGATCAGAAAGGTTGGCGGTTCGGCGGTTCGAATCCCTAGCACCGCGTAATGGAGTGAGCTCCTGTTGCTTGTCCCAGCTTCTGCCAACCTAGCAGTTCGAAAGCATGTAAAAAATGCAAGTAGAAAAATAGGGACCACCTTTGGTGGGAAGGTAACAGCGTTCCGTGCGCATTTGGTGTTTAGTCATGCCGGCCACATGACCACGGAGACGTCTTTGGACAGCGCTGGCTCTTTGGCTTTGTAACAGAGATGAGCAGCGCCCCCTAGAGCCGGAAACAACTAGTAAGTATGTGCAAGGGGAACCTTTACCTTTAAGGAGAAGCAGGTTCACCGAGGCCAGGACCTTGTTCCCAGAGGAGACTACCAACCCAGAATCAGCTCCCAGCTTCCGGGTGCTTCTTTCCAAAGACACCTGCTCCCAAGATAGAGTGCCCCTGACCCTGGAGGTGCATCAGAACCCCAACACGTTGCCTCCCTCTCCCCCAAAGCTTCAGAATAAGAAGTCAATGCTTCTCTCCTGAGAGCTGCTGGGCTGTTTCCCCTCCCTTTTCATCTGGTGCCAGGCAGAGATGACAGCTCCTGGCTCATCTGGGCGAGGGAGAAGAGGGGAAGAAAAGCAGGCCTCCAGGCTGGGAACAAAGGCCTGAGAGGCAGCTCTGTGCGCCTTCAATCTCTGCACAGGGGGCCCCTTATCCCAGCCAGGGAGCAGAGAATGGACCATTGTGCACCCACAAAATCAGCCCAGTCCACCCAATTTCGTTGATGGACACTCGGAGGGCAGGGAGAGGGGGAGGAGGACTCTCTGGAGGACGGCTGAGGCGGCCTTCAGATCTATTCCGTTCGTCGTCTTCCTTCATTTTTGCAAAAATAACAAAAAACAAAACACTGCCTGCCTGCCTGCCTGCCTGCCTCTGTGGGCTGCGGAATACAATCCTCCACAGACAAAAACGCACACACGCGCGTGCAAGCCCATACAATGCAAAAACCATCTGGAGCACCATTGCGGCAGTAGAACTTCCTTCGGAATGGAAGCCCAGCATTTCACAGGTTTCCTGGCCTCTGCAATGCCAGCTGGCCAACAGCTTGTTTTTTTTTAAAAAAAAAAACACCCACAAAAAACCAGAGACCATCAATTCAACCTGAACGTGTTCGTGTTCTTCCTTGTCGCATCCAGGTGGGGCACGAACCCTGGTTGGCTTGCAAGGCTCGTTTATCTCAAGCCACCTGGGCGATCAGGGCGATCTGTTCCAACAACATCTGGAGGGCCAAAGGTCCTCCGCACCTCTGCTTTGGAACTGTCTCCTGAATCGTACCCTGAAAGGAGAATGGAGGTCAGAAGAACCCAGGAATGGGATTTACATTTTTAACAATCGGTTCTGTGGGTGTGGCTTAGTTGGTGGGTGTGGCTTGGTGGTCATGTGACTGGCTGAGTGTGGCCAACTCAATGCATCTCCTTGCCTGGCCTCTCGTGACTGTGGGGATGCTGCAACAGTCGTTAAGTGTGAAAAATGGTCATGTCACTTTTTTCAGTGCCATTGTAACTTTGAATGGTCCCTCCACACAAGCAAAGTACCAGCAAAGGAGAAAAAAAATATCCAGAGAAGTTCCTGAGATAGGAAGTCTAATCCTGCCAAGAATGTAATAAGGGTTAATGGAGAGGCAGTTTCTGTAAGCAATACCAGAATGTTTCCTTCCTGCCTTCCTTACAGGATTAGGCCAGTAGTTTCTTCCAACAACCAGTTCTCTGAACTGCTTAGAATGTTAACAACTGGTTCTAGTGAATAGGTGAGAACTGGTAGAATCCCAATCCTGGAAGAACCCATCCAGGGGTAGGCTGCTATTGGTTCATCCCACTTTGGGCAAACCTGTAGCTAACCGGTAGCTAATTATAGCTAAGTATAGCATACAAAATTATATTATATATATATATATAACATAATATAACATAATACAACATAATACAACATAATATAACATAATATAATATAACATAACATAATATATAATTATACATTGCAATGTCCTACCTGTCAATGAATACTTCAGTTCAGCCATAACAACACAAGTGCAAACAATAGATACAAACTCAAGGTTAATCGCACCAAACTTGATTGCAGGAAAGACGACTTCAGCAACAAGAGTGGTCAATGTCTGGAATACTCTTGACTCTCTGGTTTCTTTCCCAAACCCCAAAAACTTCAACCTTAGACTGTCTACTATTGACCTCACCCCTTTCCTAAGAGGTCTGTAGGGGGCGTGCATAAGTGCACCAACGTGCCTACCGTCCCTGTCCTATTGTTTCTTTTTTATTTTTCTTAGATGTACCCTATATATATCTTATATATATTTCTTATATGTATTTCATGTATTCATAGCTATATTTATACTTATACCTGTTATCCTATAATCGCTTGAATCAATAAAATAAAATAAAATAAAATAAAATAAAATAAAATAAAATAAAATAAAATAAAATAAAATAAAATAAAATAAAATAAAATAAAATAAAATAAAATAAAATAAAATAAAATAAAAAAATTTATGGCCAGTTTGGTGAACCGGCAAATCCCATCCCTGGCTGGCCCCGCCCACCCCTCCCCACCCCTCCCCGGAGTCTCCATGTGGCCTGTTTGGATCCCAGTTCAGAGCCTACGCGGAGGCTCAGGAAGAGCAAAAAACGGGCCTCTCAGAGGCTCTGGACGGCCAGAAATGGGCCCTTTTCCAGCTTCCAGAGAGCCTCCGGAGCCCAGGGGAACCGTTTTTGCTCTCACAGAGGCTCAAGGAAAGCCTCCGGAGCCCGGGGAGGGCAAGAATGCCGCCCCCACCGTGGTGCAGGAGACCAACTAGGCCACGCCCACCCATGGCCACGCCCACCCAGCAACCAGGCAGAGAACCCCTTGCTAACATTTCTGAAGCCCACTCCTGCCCTGAAGGGAGAATGGAGGTCAGAAGAAGCCACCCTCCTGAGAAGGAACCCAACCGCAGCTTTTTCCCCACCCCGTGAAACCCCGGGACCAAGCTGGGCTCGGCGCTCTTGCTCCAGAGCCACTTGCAGACTCTGGTGGTTTGTGCTGCCAAGTGGAAGACGAGGGGGAGGCCCCCCCCTGTGTGCGATCAGATAGCCCCTTCTTGGCACAGGGAAGGTCTCCTCGCTAGCACTTGGCACCGAGGCCAGCAATCTATTAAGGCCTCATTCCAAGGACTTGATTCATTTCTAAGCACGAGGAGGAGAAGGAGTGGAGGGGGCCAGGAGAAGGCCGCAAGGCCCCGTGCCAGCCAATGCCATGGCGGTCGGGAAGAGGTGGGGGGAGGAGGAGGAGGGGGAGGAGGACACTCAGGAAGATATGCATCTGCGACGGGGAGGGGGGAGTATACCGGTGTCGGGGTGGCATTCACAACCAGTTGGGCAGCAGCCCAAGGATTATTTCATTAAAGCGTATAATTGAGACCTCTCGAGGAAGCCAGCAAGTGGTTTCCATGTGCCAAAGGGAAGCCAAATGATGCTTTCTAACCGGAAACGTCGGGAATGAAGCGCACGACCCTGGATAGGTCATTAATGTAGGGTCCTTGGTGCGCTCCGCGCTTGGTACTTTTCTTGCAGGAGTTTCACTTAGCAAATTAGGGAACATCATCAGTGCTGGTGAGGTTTGCGGGGGGAGGAAGAGGAGGAGAAGGAGGAGGAAGAGGAGGATGACTGTGGAATCCTTAATGCTCTCTGAACTTGGTTCTTTTCTTGCAGACATTTCATTACCCAACTAGGTAATATCTTCAGTGCTGGTGAGGTTTGCAGGAGGGAGGGAGGAGGAGGAGGAAGGTGGACTTGGGATCCTTGGGGCTCTCTGAGCTTTGCTTTTTTCTTGCAAACATTTTACTACCCAACTAGGTAACATCATCAGTGCGACAAAGGAGTGGGGTTTGCTCTCAAGCCAAACCAGACCAATGGTGGCACCAAGACGCTGGTGTGAGCAAACCCCACTCCCTTCTAGTACTGATGATGTTACCTAGTTGGGTGATGAAACATCTGCCATAAAACAACCAAGTTCAGAGAGCATCAAGGACCTCACAATTCAACCCTGGGCTAGGAATATTCTACAGTAGGTCATTACTGTATTTATTTGCCCCGCCCCCCGAACCTCACCCCTATCCTACAGGCATGTCTGGGGACCAAATCAGGGCCATCTTCAACATCCTGAAGTTGTTCAACCAGAAAACTTTCCAAGGACAGACACAGGACAGCAATTCTCCACGCTGGCGCCATGGTTTAAGATGTACACCTATTTAATACCCAATTTAGTGACAAAGGAGGACATTTTACTTCAGGACTGTGAAATGGTATAAGGTTTCCTGTTTGAGCAGGGGGTTGGACTAGAAGACCTCCAAGGTCCCTTCTGACTCTGTTATTCTGTTACTTAGGTCCTTCTGCTTCTTCTAGTCTTTGGCATCAGCTTCTCAGAGCCGCCACTGGTTTGGATCCTGCAACCCACCCGGGAGGGAAGAATGCCATCTATTTGACAAGGGTCTTATTCTTAGACCAGTGGGTTGATTTCAATGGCTTTTGGGAGGGGGGGGGGTGTCCCTCTTTCAACGTCTTGTTTTTCTGATGGCAATGAGCATTTTTTCCCCATTAGTTGGACGGACAGACCGCCTTCTCAAGTGACTGCCTCTCCCTCCAATCAGCCAGGCAGACAAAGAAGGATTGACAAAATGTTGGAAGGCTGGAGAAAGCAAGCCGCCACTTCGAACCGAGTGAAATTTGCAAGTCAAGATTTTTTTAAAAAGCAAAACAAAAATCCAATAATCACAATAAGATGCAGTGAACTGTAACCTTCACAGGGTGGAGGCGATTTCAATCTTGCATATGATGAGGAGGTTCAAGATAAGGAAGGCTGGAGGCTAAAACATACAATGATATACATGTCTACTTTAACAAAGAGAAGGACCAGGGGAGACATGATAGCAGTCTTCCAATATTTGAGGGGCTGCCAGTGAACAGAAGAGGGTCAAGTTATTTTCCAAAGCACCTGAAGGCCAGACAAGAAACAATGGATGAAAACTAATCAAGGAAAAATCCAACGTATAACTATGGAGAAATTTTCTCACAGCGAGAACAATTAATCAGGCTTGTGTCCAGAAGTTGTGGGTGCTCCAACACTGGAGGGTTTTTTTTAAAATAGTTTTTTAAATATTTTTTTCTTTAACATCCATAAATGCTTGGTGATCATTGCATTGTCTGGGTCAATATTTTTTAAACACAGTACTACTGCTACTACTAATATTATTTAGATACGCATAATCCGGGAGGGACTGATACCGGTTCACACCGGTTTGGGCGAACTGGTTGTTAATTTCATAGCCAGTTTGGCGAACCAGCAAATCCCACCTCTGGCTGGCCTCACCCACCCCGCCCCTCTCCTCCCTGGAGTTCCCATGTGGCCTGTTTTGGATCAAAGTTAAGTGCAGGGCCCATGCAAAGGCTTGGGGAGGGCACAAAACAGGCCTCCTGGAAGTTCTGGAAGGATGGAAACAAGCCTGCTCCAGAGGCTCTCTGGAGGCTCAAGAAAAGCGTTTGGAGCCCAGGGAGGACAAAAAATGGGCCTCCTAGAAGTTCCAGAAGGCTAGAAATAGGCCCATTTCCAGCTTCCAGAAAGCCTCCGGAGCCCCGGGAGGGTGAAAACGCACCCCTCTCACTCCCTGGGAGCCCATTTTTGCTCCCAGGCCAAGGTGGTGCAGGAGGCCAACTAGGCCACGCCCACCATGGCCACGCCCTCCCAGCTACCAGGCAGAGAACCGGTTGCTAGATTTTTTGAAGCCCACTCCTGAACATAATCACAATCTTTCAACTTCTAACATCAGTGTATACATGGTCATTATAATGTGTTCTATTCTATATCAGTTATATATAATACTATGTTCCTAATTTCTACTTCCTACCTAGTAGAAACACTGGAGGTTTTTAAGGAGCGATTGGACGGCCATTTGTCTGAAATGGTCTAAGGTCTCCTGCTTGAGCAGAGGGTTCGACTAGAGGACCTCCAAGGTCCCACCCAACTCTATGGTTCTGTGAAAAGCCCTTTCCTCCCCTTGGCAGCCTTGGAGCCTTCTATTTCTGCCTCCTAAGCAGGAGCAACTCCAGCTTCTGAGAGCACCAGGGGTCTCCGGGGAGAGAAAGGGTTGCATTAAATCTTGACAAACAGGAGTGAATTACGCACACTTGCCCTTGGCAGAGGCCTGGCCTTCTCACTCTCTCTCTGGCCCGCTGGGATCTCCATTCCTCATGCGCCTGGCCATGTTGACCCCGTGATCTGGCAGGGGACAGGTTGGAGACCTGTCTGCATTTCTCTTCCTGGGAAGCTTTCCTGCAAATCCTCGCACCAGGGGTGGGATGCTACCGGTTCTGCCCGGCTCTGTAGAACCGGTAGCTCTGAAGAGCAGCAGACACCGAACTGGTTCTGTGTCTGCTGCTTGTTCGGCCCACCCACCCGCCCGGGCTCTTACCTGTCCTTTATTTCCTACTTTTTCATCCTCAGCTGCTTTGCGCGGCACAGTGAGGTTGCTGCGCACCTGCGCGCAACGCTTAACAGCTGTCCAGGCGGCACAGCTTAATGTTTTTTTACACGCACGCGCAAAATGTAGTCACCGAACCAGTAGTAACACCGCTTAAATCCCACCCCTACCTCACACCTTTGGGAATCAAGCAGACCAACCCAATTCGCATCCCAGTTTTTCTCCCCCCCGGACCTCTCCGACCCGCCGCTCAGAAGCTGCTGGTCTCTTTCTGGTCTTTTTTCTTTTTTTTTAAACTGGGCCCAGTTGGACTCACCTGAGCTCAAGAAAGACGCACAAGTGCTACACTGGTAGTCCTGGACTTACAACCGTTCGTTGAAGCGTAACCGTTAAGTGTTAACTGTTCTAACCATTCAAAGCTGCAACTGCACTGAAAAAACTATGACCAGTGTTCATACTTAATGACCGTTTGCATGGCATATGTGGTCACATGATCAAAATTTGGGTGCCGTTTGCAACTTTCCCAGCCAGTATCCAATAAGCAAAGCCAACAAGGGGAAGCCAGATTCGTTTAACGTCCACATGATTCCCTTATTGTTGCAACCATCGGCTTAAACAACAGTGAAGAAATAAGGCACAATCCCCTGCCTGCTTAGCAATTGTAATTTTGGGCTCAATTGGGCTCAATATTTTATTCTATTCTAATTTAGTTTACTTTATTGTCATTGCACCTCGTACAACGAAATTAAATACCATCTTCAATGCACATGATGACTATGAAAATAAACACAAACACCCATCCTTCACATTCTGTACATTGAATTGAAAACCCCCGATATTGCATTAATATTGCACTATATTACATAATTGTGGTTGAACGTTGAGGACTACCTGTTCCTTGGAAAGGTAGTCTCTTTATACCTCCCTGTAAGGATTAGGAAGAGGTTTTAATTAGTAAAAACAAATAGTTAATTTGTAAAAAAACAAATAGTGTACTGGTTCGTATCCCAGTCTTTCTCAACCTTGGCAGCTTTCGGATGTGTGGACTTCAACTCCCAAGATTCCCCAGCCAGCCTGTGATAATTAAAGTGATAATTACTACTACAATACATATTACTCTTCAATTACTATTGCTATGCTGATGTTTGGACTATTTCCTACAACTTCGTTATAATTGCCTACATACAATGTTCTGCCTTATTGCTATTCTACATCAACATGTTTTTCTTAAGCCTGTTCAGTCTTAAGTCTCCTCTCTCTGAATCTCCTCCTCCTCTTTTTCTTCTCCTTCTTCTTCTCCTCCTCTTCTTCTCCTCCTCCTCCTCTTCTCCTCCTCCTCCTCCTCCTCTCCTTCTTTCTTTTTCCTCCCTCTTCCTGTCTCTTCCCCCACTCCCTCCTCTTCCTTCGTTTTTCCTTCCTTCCTTCCTTCCTTCCTTCCTCTTCCTTTTTCTTTCTTTCTCCTCCTCCTCCTTTTTCTCTTTTTCCTTCTTTCCCTTTCCTCCTCCTCCTTTTTTCCTTCCTTCCTGCCTCCTCTTCCTCCTCTTCCCCCTCCTCCCTCCTTCCTTCCTTCCTTCCTTCCTTCCTTCCTTCCTTCCTCCTCCTCTTCCCCCTCCTCCTTCCTTCCTTCCTTCCTTCCTTCCTTCCTTCCTTCCTTCCTCCTCCTCCTAACAGCCAGCGTCTTGCACCTTTCCTTACATGGTGCTCTGTCAGTTATACTTCTCTGTCTTTCCTTTGGCTGCTGTCCCTGGTTGGCTGGTGGCTGCAGAGTTCCAAACCACACGTCACCTCCCACACCTGTCTCAAGGTTGCAGTTTTATTGGCAAACGCCGCTTGCTGAGGAGGGGGGAGGGGGGGCTGAAATGGGAAGCCAGGCAGGCTGCAGTTTTGAGGCGTGCAATTATCTTCAATCAGCCTTTTCTTCCATAGGAAATCAGAAGAGAAGAGAGATCTGAGGAAATGTCCTGACCTTTATTGTTGTTGTTGTTATTGTGATGATGACGATGATTTCATTTATTGGCATCCTGCCTTGATTATTTTTACAAATAACATGTCCACAACATTTTCCGTCTCCTAGTTTCCCCACAACAACAGCCCTCCAAGGGGGATTAGGCTGAGAGAGAATGGCTGGCCCAAAATAATCCAGTTGGCTTTCACTCCTATGGCAGGACTAGAACTCCCAGTCTCCTGGTGATAGGCCTAAAGTCACCCAACTGGCTTTCATGCCTAAGGCGAGACAAGAACTCAGAGTTTCCTGGTGATTGGCTCAAAGTCACCTGGTTAGCTTTCACTCCTAAGGCAGAACTAGAACTCACAACCTCTTGGTGATAGGCCCGAAGTCCTCCAGTTGGCTTTCACTCCTAAGGCAGAACTAGAACTCACAGCCTCCTGGTGATAGGCCCGAAGTCCTCCAGTTGGCTTTCACTCCTAAGGCAGGACTAGAACTCACAGCCTCCTGATGATAGGCCCGAAGTCCTCCAATTGGCTTTCACTCCTAAGGCAGAACTAGAACTCACAGTCTCCGGGTGATAGGCCCGAAGTCCTCCAGTTGGCTTTCACTCCTAAGGCGGGACTAGAACTCACAGTCTCCTGGTGATAGGCCCAAAGTCACCCAGCCAACTTTCATAGCTAAGACAGAACTTGCACTCAGGATTACCCATTTTCTAGCCTGGCGCCTTAAACCCCCAGACCAAACTGGCTCTCCATACATCCGCTCAATGCACCCTTTTGGCGCCGAGTTCATAAACCCAACTGCCCCTTGTGAACAGCTGGCTGGCCCTGGTGGAGGTCCAGCAGATAGCAATCCCACTGGTCATTATTTTGGTCACCTCCCCATCAATGGGGCTGGGGGAGGAATGCCCCTCCCCCATTGAACTCTAGCCTGCAGTGCAGCTGTTAGGGACCCAAACTGTTCTCAAAACGAAGAAAATCTACTGTGGGGTCTGCTGGAAAACTAGAAATCTTCCATTTGCAAGGTGCCCTGAGGGTGGAAACAGATGTGACTCAGGATCTCAAGGCATCATCTAAGTTTCCTCCTATTGTTTCCTCTCTCAAAATATTCTCTCTTCCTTCCCAAACCTGCTATTAGCAACAGAAAGGGGGTGGGGTGGAATTAGTCAGATGCCTGTATTTTGTTTCTCCCAGCAGGAAAAATAGCTGCTATTCAGGGGAGGGAGTTGATTTAGAGCAATCTGCAAGATTGAAAAAAACAAACCTAGCAATACCGCTGCCCTAACAAACCAGGAGTTCTTGCAGGGTTTCTTTATAAAGTAAAGCAAGGACATCCAACTCATTTTTCCACATCACCGTCATATTCTGGCCTCCAAAGAGAGTGTGTTGGTTCTAAGTAACGTTAATCAAAGGTTGGCCATCATGTCAAGCAATGCCGTTAAATAATCAGAGAGCAGCAGAGGAGAAACTATAGCTGCAAGAAACATACACATGGAAGGTATATGGCGCTCAGCCACACCAGCGTGAGGAAAACCCCATACCGCTCTGTCCTGCCTCCATGTTTGCGTTGCAAGCCATGACATTAAAAAGACATCGAGACTTTAGAAAGAGCATAGAGAAGAGCCACAAAGATAAGTGGGGGGGCTGGAGGATAAAATATGATGAGTCTGTCATCTGCACCTCTATAACTCTCTGGTTTGGTTCTGCAACCCAACAGGACAGACACAGACTTCAGAGGATAATTAGGACTGCAGAAAAAACAATTACCACCCACCTGCCTTCAATCGAGGACCTGTATACTGCACGAGTCAAGAGGAGGGCTGTGAAAATATTTACAGACCCCTCACATCCTGGACATAAACTGTTTCAACTCCTTCCCTCGAGGCGACGCTGTAGAGCACTGCTCACCGGAGCAACTGGACACAAGAACAGTTTTTTCCCCCGAAGGCCATCACTCTGCTGGGCAGATGGTTCCCCCAACACTGTTCAACTATTTACAGAGTGTACACTATTGCTGCTGTTGATCTTCTCATCACTCCTTGTCGCCCATCCCCTCCCACTTGTGACTATAACTTTGTTGATTGTATCCTGTTTCCTAGTATGATTTGATGTTGATTGTACCCTATGACTATCATTAAGTGTTGTACATTATGATGCTTGATTCTTAACGAATGTTCCTTCTTTATGTACACTGAGAGTATTTACACCAAGACAAATTCCTTGTGTGTCCAATCACACTTGGCCAATAAAGTATTCTATTCTATTCTATATACTAAGAATGCTTGCAGGAATTGGGGTATGTCTAGTCTAATGAAAAGAAGGACTAGGCAGGGGTGGGATCTGACCGGTGTAACTACCGGTTCGGTGATTTTACGTTTTAAGAAGGGGGTTGGACTAGAAGACCTCCAAGATCCCTTCCAACTCTGTTGTTCTGTTCTTTCCTTACACTAGCCCAGCTCCTGGTCTGTATTCCAACGTCCTGAAAAATGCCAAAAGCATTTCAAATTGTTTCCTGCCTTACATGAAAGCCAGGAGGATGACTTCGGGCCAATCATTCTCTCTCTCAGCCCAACCCATCTCACGGGATTGTTGTTGTGGTTGTGTGGAAAATAAGAGGAGAACACGATGTTCATTGTCTTGAGTTATTTATAAAAAATAATAAAGGTGCAATTTAAAAAGACACCTAATAATAAAAAAAAATATTTTGCAACTAACAGTGAAAAGGAACCCATAATTCTTCAGAGAAAGAAAAAGAGAAATAGATCATTTCCCTCCCCGCCCTCCCAACTAGGTCTTTTAAAATCCTGCCACCAATTGCGCTATCTCATATCATCTTCCTGGCAGGAAGTATCCAAATTGTCCTCCTTTCCTCCTTGATACTACCCTGTTTCTCTGAAAATATGACCTACCCTGAAAGTAAGTCCTAGCTTGATTTTTATATGTGCTCCCAAAATAAGCCCTAATTAAGATTCCACCCACTCCAGAGTGGACAGGTAAAAATTAAGCTAGGGTGGGGATTGCAGGATGGAGCTGCCCTACTACTTACCTTTGAGCACTTGTAGCCAGGCCTCGCACACCCCGACACCTGCCTTGCAGGCCCATTTCCTCTGCAGCCAGCAAGGCTGGCAAAGCTTTCCTGAAGGCCTCTGTAGCTGATGACAAAGCTCCGGTTCGATCCAGAGTTCTGTTACCGGCCGCAGAGGCCTTCAGCAAAGCCTTGCCGGCTGTAGAAGTTGTTCCTGAAGGCCTCTGACAGCAAAAAGGCTGGGGCGACGCACGCAAGTGAAATTAGTCAGTGGGTGACATCCCCTGAAAATAAGACCTGATGCCTTTTTAGTGGCAAAATATATATATAAGGCAGGGTCTTATTTTCGGGAAAACGTGGTAGCAATTATGCCAAGATGGCAAATTTGGGAACATCCATCTCTTTGGCCCAATGCATGCACCTTTCTTTAACAAAAATATAAAACCGACAATCTTTTCAGATGCATGTTGCTTGGGAGGGTGCTAGGAACAAAATATACTGTTAGCAACTAAGTAATATCTGTTCCCTCGGAGAGCCGAGAGCCAAGCTCCATAGACAAAAGGCAAGACAAATATTTGGTATGAAAGGTCAGCAGCAACTGCACACATAACAAAGCCTGGATGAACAAAATTGGACGTGCACGGCAACAGCTGGACACATACTGAAGCCACATTTTTAAGAAGGGAAGGCTCGCCCTCAAGAACTCCTAGGAACGGTAAAACTCAGCTAGCAGCCTGGGTTTCGTTTTGTTTTCCTGATGCTTTTTTGTTTTCCAGAAAAACTATAATTCCCACAGTACCTGGAAAAGAGGGAGGAGTGCGCACTAGACCAGTTAAATGTGGGCTGTAGATAGATTTTTTTTTTTTTTCCCATGGAGGACTGTTTGCCCTGGCAGACTTATTTGCATTTGCATAGCACTTCGGGGATTCGGAATTGCTGTGCAATGGATGGATGGAGTTGAGTTGCCTAATACCGCCATTAAAGATAATTCCATGCCAAGAGGGTAGCATCTTCGGAGCTTGGAGCAGGAGGACAAAGCTATTCATAACCCTGCTGCAGATTTTGTCATGGCAAAAAAAAAAACACAAAACCTTATTTCAGTTGGTTGTTTTTTTCCCCCCCCCCAGGATTCTACTGTTTTTAATCCTAAAGCAAGGGACAAAATCGTCACCTTATGGCTTGTCTCACCCCGAAAACATCACCGCCAAGGAAAGGAATGCGGGTGCAGAGTGGGGTCTGTGTATGCCCCCCCCCCATCCTCCCCGACTGAGCAAGGAAGACACTGCAAAAAACAAAGCCATCAGATTGGAGATGACAAGGCAGGCAGTGAAATCCACCAAACGACTTTCCAGTAATGTGAAGGAACGTAAAATAATTTCCCTTCTCAACCTTAGTAAAATCATTAGTCACATCCCAAAATACAGCCACCAATTACTGTCAAAGCAAATTTGCTGCTCAGCCATCATTCCAACATTCTCTCTCTCTCTCCTTTCTTTTTCTTTCTTTCTTTCTTTCTTTCTTTCTTTCTTTCTTTCTTTCTTTCTTTCTTTCTTTCTTTCTTTCTTTCTTCCTTCTTCCCTTCCTTCTTCCTTTCTTTCTTTCTTTTTTTCTTTCTTTCTCTTTCTTTCTCTTCCTTCTTTCTTTCTTTCTCTTCCTTACTTTTTCCTTTCCTATCTTATCCATTCCTTCCTGCCTTCCTTCTTTCTTTTTCAGAATGAAGAAGAGAGAAACCCATCCAGGGGCATCCACAAGAGAAGTTGGCTATGCCTAGGACCGATTGGTACAGATAATCCTCAACCTACAACAGTATGTTTAGTGACTATTCGAGGTCACAACGGGGCTGAAAAAAGTGACTTACG
Source organism: Bungarus multicinctus (assembly GCA_023653725.1). NCBI lineage: Eukaryota > Metazoa > Chordata > Lepidosauria > Squamata > Elapidae > Bungarus > Bungarus multicinctus. The sequence goes on along the minus strand of CM042835.1, from coordinate 6,248,972 downwards.
GCAGTTTTTCACACTTACGACCATTGCAGCCCCAACCCTCGTGGTCACGTGGTCAAAATTCAGGCGCTTGTGAATTGTCTTACATTTATGGCGGCTGAAGTGTCCCAGGGTCATGTGATCAACTTTTGTGACCTTCGGACAAGCAAAGTCAATGGGGAAGCCAGATTCACTGAAGCCCCACGTAACTAATTTAACCACAGCACTGATTCACTTAACAATCGTGGCGAGAAAAGTCGTAAAATGGGGCCAAAACTCCCTTAGCAAATGTCTCACTTAGCGGCAGAAATTTTGGGCTCAGTTCTGGTTGTAAGTTGAGGACTGCCTGTAGCCCGCCCCCCCCCCTCCCCGCTTCAGAAAACTCAGAAAAGTGTCCCCCTCTGCTTTTCAACTGAGCCTGTGGCTTTAAAAAAATATGGACAGGGAAAAAAGGTAAAAGGACACATCCACCTTTAATGGAATGAGGATGACAAATTTATTACAATCATAGATCAGACAGGAGTATAAGATAAAAACATCCATACAATCAAGACAAAATAGATTTGGAAATACTACTGCAGGCAAAGCAAGAATAATGGCCCCCCGATTCCTTGCAGCAAACAGAGCTGGTGCTTAGGCACAACTTTGCAACATTGGTTGTTCCTGTCCTGGGCTGGTCAGTCACAAGAAAGCACAAGTTACCATTTTTCTGGCCTGGAATCTTAAGCATGGGAGGGCAACGTAAGTCCTTATTCAGGTATAGCCTCCTCTTTGGATGTATATATGGTTTTAGGGCAGTGGTCTCCAACCGTGCAGCTGCATTTGCGCAAGTGGCAGGCATCTGCGTGCACATGTGAAGCTCCATTGGTGCAAGCAACAGGTGTGCACAAACGGAGCTTCACACACACACACTTGGCTGCCTCTTGTGCGGACCGGTTCCAAACAAGTCGTGGCCCAGGAGCCTCGGGCTTGGGGACCCCTGGTCTACGGCAGGGGGGTCAAAAACTCAATTTCCTTGAGGGCCGCATCAAGGGTGTGTTTGACCTCCGGGGGGTGGGCGGAGTGTGCGTGGCCAGGGTGGGTGTGCCAGCTCGACGTCACTTGTGTCGGGGGTGCCTGTGGTAGCCTGAGCACTCTTGTCAGTGAAAATGGGCTCCCAAGCTCCATTTTCGGCTGCGACGGCCTCCTGCAATCCCCCGCCAGCAAAAATGGAGCTTGGGAGGGGCACCCGTGGCTCCATTTTGGGTTGTGAGTTTCCTGCAATCCTCCACCTGCAACCCCCCGAGCACCATTTTAGGTTGCAACAGTTTCTTGCAACCCTCCATCCATGGCCCCCCTGAGCTCCATTTTAGGTTGCAACGGTTTCCTGCAACCCTCCCAAGCTCCATTTTAGGTTGTGAGTTTCCTGCAATCCTCCACCTGCAACTCCCCCTGAGCACTATTTTAGGTTGCAACAGTTTCTTGCAACCCTCCATCCATGGCCCTCCCGAGCTCCATTTTAGGTTGCAACAGTTTCCTACAACCCTTCACCCACAACCCTCCTGAGTTCCGTTTTAGGTTGCAATAATATCCTGCGACCCTCCCGAGCTCCATTTTAAGTTGTGACCGTTTCCTGCAATCCTCCACCCGCAGCCCTCCCGAGCTCCGTTTTAGGTTGCAATGGTTTCCTGCAACCCTCCACCTGCAACCCTCCCAAGCTCCATTTTAGGTTGCAATAGATCTAAGTCTAGATCTAAGTCTAGATCTAAGCACCCCACTGGCCGGATCCAGCCCCTGGGCATTGAGTTCGACACCCCTGGTCTACAGCCTCAGCTTTTCCAGATCTATCTGGACAGACCCATTTGGAGAGGGAATCAGGAAAGTATCTCCCTGACAGAGGAGGGTGAAAAACACATTAAGAAGAGGCAACATAAACAAGGGCCTGATTTAAGTAAACTGTGCCACTGCAGCTTTAAATGGAAATATAAAATAAGGCAGCCAGATTGTCGAAACATGGGAAGTGGAGGTGCATGTCGGAATACGGAATTAACTTTCTATCCTCCAGCTATTTAAATCTGTCGCATGCATTATGGGGAAAGGGGGAGGTAGCCAAGTTAGCTCAGGGTGGGGGGCACATGCTCCTCCTTCCCATCTCTGCATTTCGGAAGATTGACGGGGCGCAAACGACAAAAGGCAGGAACCAGCCATCTCTCGGGTGCCCCAAATGTTTTGATGGGCCTCCTCTCCTCTCAAGGGTGTGAAACCCAGCTCTGCCTCGGAGAAGCTGCTCAGACTGTTTGGGAATCTGGAGAAGATCTCAGCATGATCTGCTCCTGGAGAAGCTAATTTTATGACGGCCTCATTAAAGTTGGAGAGACGGGGGAGGGGGGAAGGGGAGGGGGGGGGCATAAAGAGCTATTTATAAGAGCTTCTACAGAGAAGGTGGAAAGTATGGATTTCGGCTGCCCTTTTGCTAGGCCTTGCCTTTTTTTTCCTGCAACCAGAAAGATGCTGGCCCTGAAGGTTGAATGGATGTTTTTTTTTTCTTTCTCTCTTACAGAAACAAGGGTTCTTTATTTAATTATTTACCGTGAATAGCAACATATTTTGGGTCCCCAAAATGCTTATGCGGTTAAATATTTCTCTCCTGCTATTCCCACTTTCCTTTTTGGCCAATGCCAATGGTTTTCTCAACCTAACATTCTACATTCTCTCTCTCTCTCCCTCCCTCTCCCTCCCTCCCTCCCTCTTTTCCTCCCTCCCTCTCCCTCCTTCTCCCTCTCCCTTTTTCTCTCTCTGTACACAAAAGGGACAATAGGCTTTGTGAGTTATCAAAAAAAAAAAGGACCAGCCAAGTAGCACAAGAAGATTCTGCAGGGAAATAAATCGAGAGCCAGCTGCCCCCCAACTCAATTCTTGGAGGAATGTTGAACAACTGGGTGAAAATAAGAGGTGATCACAAAGCTACTCGGGATCGAAACTCAAAGTACACATAGTTGAACCCAGACTAAGGTGGGGTGTGTGCTTAATACCAATGCCAACATGATAAATCACAGCAACAAGTCACCTTCTGCGGCTCCAAGGAAGATCTTGGCTTTATTTAGTAGAGGTAATCCTCACAACACTTCAAAGTTACAACGGCGCTGAAAAAAGTGACTTACAACCGGTTTTTACACTTATGACCACTGCTGCATCCCCATGGTCACTGGATTAAAATTCAGGTGCTTGACGGCTGGTTCATAGTTTTGATGGTTGCAGCGTCCCTGGGGTGGGTCCTGTGATCCCCTTTTGCGACCTTCGGACAAGCAAGGTCAATGGGGAAGCCAGATTCACTTAACAACCTAGTCACTCACTTAACAACTGCAATGATTCATTTAACAACCATGGCAAGGAAAGGTCATAAAATGGGGGGAAATTCACTTCAAAAAATGTCTCGCTTAGTAACAGAAAGCTTGGGCTCAACTGTGGTCGTAAGTCGAGGAGTACCTGTGCTTTCTTTCTGTGAATTCTGCTTTAGAATTTAAGTCCTAAACATGAATTTAGAAATCTGGATTTCATATCTTTAATTTAGCCAGAAACCACCCTCACTGGATGGCAAGAAGGAAGGGAGGGAGAGAGGCAGGGGGAAGGGTGGGGAGAGGGAGGGAGGCAGGAAGGGAGGAAGGAAGGAAATCTTGGCTTTAGTAGGAAGGAGGAAGGGAGGAAGGGAGGAAGGAGGAGGAAGGAAGGAAGGAAGAGAAGGAAGGAAGGGAGGAAGGAATGAGGAAGGAGAAGGAGGAAGAGGAAGGAAGGAAGGAAGGTTTAAGGAAGGAAGAAATAAGGAAGGAAGGAAATCTTGGCGTTAGAATGAAGGAAGGAAGGAAGGGAAACTTGGCTTTATTAGAAGGAAGTAACCGGATGGGGGAGTGAAGGGGAGGGGAGGTCGGGAGGAAGGAAGGAAGGAGAGGTAAAGGATGCGAAGTAAAGGACTGACAGGAAGAATGAAGAAGGCCGTTAAGAAGGATGAAGAAGGAAGTAAAGTAATGAAGGAAGGAAGGGAAATCTTGTCTTTCTAGGCTTTTAATCTTCCTGGAAGGATGAGGGGCAGGCGTAAAAAAATTTACAGAACAGAGAGGAATCTCACCACTCTCCCTTCAGACATGTTGAACTAAACCTTCCATTATCCACAGCCCGCAAACCAAGAGCCAGAGGTGGAGAGCATCTCCACATTTGAAAAACACAGTAACTTGACACAAACTGGTGTCGCCTCTTTTTCTGCTTAAAACAATTATATTCCCTTCATCAAAATGACCCAGCTAGCAGGAGAGCAAATACTGGGTGCAAACCTAACCTCCCCAACCCATGAATGTAGTGTGTGTCTGTGTATGTATGTGTGTGTGTACACAATCATGGAGCTGAAAAAGGGAAGGAGAAGAACCCTTGATCCAAACACCACCCACACACAAAATGGGGCAGAAATCCAGGCGGCCTAATTTCTCCTGAACCCCTTCAGTTGAATAAGCACACCGAAGATGATACGTCTCCCCCTCCAGCCATAGCTGGGACATTTCCTGGGGTTTTCTTCCCTCCCCCCCGCCCCCCCCCCGCCCCCGGAGAAGCTCAGATGAATTAAGGATCATTTAAAGATTGATCGTTACAAAAAAGAACCAAACTGGGCACATGGAGATGTTGGTGGTTATTTGCCTGGTTCTGCAACACGGGCAAACAACAGCGCCTGCTGTGCACCCTCAGGCCTCTCTGGTTATTAGGAACAGGGGTTGGACGTGTGGCATGGCCTATATATCATCCCTGCACAGGGCCTATCGAATGGCATTGGCTGTGTTAATGGCATGATTTGGATTTTTATTCAGGGCCGGAACCCCATTTCCACAAACTCGGTTCGTTCGGCACTAGAGTAAGCACCTGCAGCGAAGGAGAGCTCAGATTCTTTTTATTTTAAGGATACCTTACTTTACTGGTTTTATAAAGAACTCCAGGCAAGCGAACCTATCCAACGCGTACTTCCTGCATCCTATTTTCCCCCCACAACAAGCTGTGAGGTGGGTGGGCGGAGAGAGAGAGGAGTGTTGACCCAAAGTCACCCACCGAGTTTCGTGCCTAATGCGGAACTGAGAACTCACCGCTCCTGTTGATTTGCCCGGAAAGGGGCCAAATGGCTTCTATCTTAAGGCGGAACTAGAACTCACCGGCTTCTGGTGAGTTGGCCCAAAGGTCATAATTGGCTTAGATAACTATGCCTACGGCAGAACTAAGAACTCACCGTCTTTCCTGTGATTGGCCGCAAAGGGGCATAATTGCTTTCATTCCTAGGGGAACTAGACCTCACCGTCCTCCTGGTGATTGCTCAAAGTCACACACATACTTTGTTGCCTAAGATAGAGACTATAACTCTGGTCTTACTGGTAGATGACCCAAACCATCCACGGCCTGCTTTCATGCCCAAGGTGAGACGTACAAACTCATCAGCTCTTGGTGATTGGCCCAATTCACCCAATTTGGCGTTCCTGCCTAAGGCCAACTACAAATTGGCCTCCAGTGTGGGTGCTCACATGTAAGTAAGATGGATGGATGAATGATGGGAAAGAAAGAAAGAGGAAAGAAAGAAAGAAAGACAGAAGAAAAAAGAAAGAAAGAAGAAAGAAAGAAAGAAATGAAAGAAAGAAAGACGAAAGCAAGAAAAAAGACAGAAAGAAAGAAAGAAGAAAGAAAGAAGAAAGAAGGAAGAAGGGAAGACCGAAGAAGAAAGGAGGAGGAAGGAAGGA